>MVGT01003194.1:70172-102607 GCA_002174775.1 Macleaya cordata
AGAAAGAGATCCCCACCTCATCGCCTAACTCAATCAATCTTGAAATTTCATTGTTTAACCATCTGAGTTGTTTATTATTCAGAGTGATGTTCAAATCCGTTGGAGGCCGCAGGTTTAGTAATTCTGGTGGATTTAGGTGACTTGGGGTACCTGTTAGGGGGGTAGAGATCCTCTCTAGGTGTGATGAAAGGTTTCCAGACTTTATTGGAGGGTTGTTCCAAGGCGGGTGCCTAGGTGATAGAAATGGCGCGGATTGAGGTAGATGCAGTGGGATCGGTCTACTGATATTATTGCTTGGATTAGGGATTATTCAATATCCTAAGGAGATCCCTGAATTGTTGACTTGGGCATTTTGTATCCTATCTGTGATTACCGTTGGATTGGAGTTTTGGGTCAGTATATGGTCATGGGTGCTCCGTGGTTGATTTGGGCTATCGAGAGAATCATCTTGGTGTTCGAGATCCTCTTCTGTAATCGATATTCTAAAAGTCCTTGAATTATGTGAGGTTGGGCCAGGATGCGGGATGGGGTGTGGTTGACAGGTGGGCTGCTGCTTTGAAATCTGTTGCTGTGAGGTAGATGGTGTACTGTTTGCTGAGCGTGATTGTACATGTTTGGAAACCCATACTTTGGTGATTTTTTTATGACCCTTATTTTTTGGTAGCCGTGCCCGATTATGGCTCTGTTGCACTGTAGTGGTAGATGTGTCCATTCTTGTCTGCTCACATGGTTTTTGGGTTCTTGCATTTTTGAGCCGTTGGTGGTAACGTTCAAAATTTTTGTATATCTTCTTTGCCCTTTTTGGATTCGGGTTTGGCCCAAGATCCGATTTCCTTTTTCCCAGGGAAGACTTGCTGTTTGTGGAGGAGCTGTCTCCTTCTTCTCCGGCGTCGGTCGGGAGTACGGAAATAACTTGTCGGTCCCAGAACGGTTCCAGTGGTTGGCCGAAGTCGATTTGGACGGCCACACCAAAAATTCCTTCGTGAGATTTGATTTCAATCCACCTGGGAATAGCATTCATACCCGATTTGTTCATAATCACCACTCTTATTGCCGATAAATCCATGAGATTTCTTGTTTCTAGCGAGATTGAGACGAGATCTCCACAAAAGGATGCCAGTTGCTTGATTAATTTGCAAGACCAGTAATCAGGTGGGACACCGTAGAAAGCTATCTTGTACCGATGATTTTCCCCCGGATTTTTCAATTTCAGATTAGATGGAGCCCATTTCTCTATAGATAAGTTGAATTCTTTGAAAGGTACTTTGAGATTGGGACTGATCTGCGATTTTAGTTCCTCAGGGATCAAGAAGATGATTGCACTGTAGTCGTCCAGAGGTAGAAGATCAAATTGTGTGTTGGACTCCAGTGTCTTTGCTATAGCTTCCCCGGCATCGTCCCATGAGAAAATTACATGGGGTGAGTTACAGATGTAGGCGTGATGCCATTTGGTTCTATGATTAGCATTGTTTGAGGGTTCCGGTAGTGGCTTGATAATTAGGTTATGCCGCTGATGAACTGAAGATGCCGTGACTGTTAGGTTTAGCGATGAAATGTCACAAGGGTAAATTGTGGACGGCATATGCTTTTTGCCTTTCTCTGGTTGTGGTTGTTGTTTTTGGGTTCCTGATTTGGGTGGGTATGAGGTATGGTATGGCTGATTTCCGTTGGGGTTGGGTTCGTAGGGTCGTTGCTGGGGTTTGGGTGGTGAGAGCAGATCTGTTTGTGATGTGGCCAAATTGGACCATCCGATGCAGTGGTCCCCTGGTGGAATGTAAAAGTTGCAGAGTACTCCTCTGCCGTCCAGACGAGAGAGGGTCATGAGAAGATAGGGGCCCCTCGAGTTCCGTTGTTGTTGTAGTATGCACCAGGCCGGCGCATCTGAGAGTTTCCAGAGGCCCTTTCCTTCCGGTCCATCTTTGATTGCCTCCACCAAAGCCGCTTCCAAACCTAGAGCTATATGGTTTGTCAAGGCTCCAAAAGATTTCCTATTCCGACCGGATTCTGTGAAGATGATGTGGTTTCTTGATCTGACTAGTTCGGTGTGAAAGGAGAACTTTTTTGAGTCTATTACGATTGGGGCATTCCTGGGTGGGTGATGGTTTGGTTTATTGGCCATGGTCAGGGGTTTAAAGTTCACCGGTGATAAGGTTCAGGTTCAGGTTCACCGGTGATTTGGTGGGGTAGAGGCGTTATTATCCCACGTGCACCACATTTGCATTAATTGGTCCAGCGAGGAGGTGGATGGACATATCACCTGTTTACAAAAAGCTTTTCTTTTGGCATATCTATTTCTTAGCTGGGTCAGGACGGGTTTTCATGTTTGTAATTAGAACGATGTAACGCTCCCACTCCAAAATTGCGCTCTAGTGCTTTCACTTCGGAACTTGAAACGTTTTTTCAATTAGAAGTTTTGTTGTTTAAGTTCTCGCTATCTTTCCCAATATTCGTACTATGTTAATTACTTAGGTTCTTCTAACTAGGAAAGAAATGCCGACGACCGACAATTCTTTAGGCCGTACCCGTTAAAACTTTAGAATGTGGGTATTTTATTGTCTCTTTTTGGCTTTCATACATTGGGTACTTTAAAAATCAGCGGAATAAGTATTAAATGTCGGCTCACTCATTGGAAAGGAGTTAATCCCTATATAATAATGGATATGTGATGAAATGTTAAAAAGTTTGTGGTTTGTTTATGCTGATCTTGAATGGTTTTCTTCCTTCCTTCGTGATCATTTTTTTGTTATTTAAGTTTTTCTTCAACATTTATTGATAACATACCTAGGGATGGAACTAGAAATTTTAGTTGGGTGGGATTAAGTAAATATTTTTTGTTTTGAGATGTATGAATATATAAATTTAATTCTACTTGGTAAATAAAATTTTTGTACAATTTTAACTAGGGCTAAGATTTCAAATCCCCTTTAAATCCCAATTTTTTTTTAGCTATTTTCTAAAAAATTTTTTTCCTCAAAGTCCCCTTACTAGTTTAACAGTGGTCCACTAGCGTTGTAGACTTGTAGTATTATCAATAGAGAAATGATAGGCCTGTAATAATAAATTTTGTAGTGTATTGAAATGTAGGAGCCCACCAAACAGGCAAACATGTATTAAACGAATCCTATGTAGGTGAATTGCTACAAGAACCTGGATTTGCACCAAATAAATTGGGATTTTGGGAGAGTAGTCAAGGGTCGATTCGGTCAAAGATAGAGTATAAAAATCAATCCTGATTCACTAATCCAACATTTCAATTTTTTTTCTTGCATTGAAAATTCAACAATATATATATATATATATATAAGCAGCCGCCTTGTTTATTCTAATTCAATTCCGAGTACCGAGTTTGTTGAATATTATGAATTCATCCGATTCAAAAGCATTGATTCCTCCTCCTCCTCCTCTGCAATTATAGCTAGCTCTCTCATCACCAAATCTCCACCTTCTCTGCTCTCTTTATACTGCAGTTTCAGAAATGCTTTCTGATCATCGCTCATCTTATTCATTTCTCATCAATATCATCATCATCATCTCCTTGGTTATCTTTTTATTGCTCGTTCAAGATGTTCCAGTTAGTTTTGGTCAGGAGAATGATGACTTGAGTAATTGCAACGTTCTTTATTTCACGTGTGGAGATCTGATGAAAAACATCACTTATCCATTTTGGGGAAATCAACGACCTCATTACTGTGGCATCCCTGGTTACAAATTGGACTGTCTAGATGGTGGTATCACTGAGATTGAGATTGTCTCTGAAAAATATCGCGTTTTGGGGATTGATCAGGGGAACAAAATCATGACGATCACCAGAAATGATTTCCTGGGAGAAGATGATGCTTGTCTGGCCGATGGATTTGATACCATCACTCCCAATTTCACCCTCTTCAATTATCCTCCTGACAAACTGACCCTTAATTACGGTTGTCCTGCTTTTCCTGGATCGAATGCATTTCCCAACAAGTTTAATTGTCAAACAAATGAAACAAGTTACACCGATGCTTACTATTGGAGCGGAATTCTTGCTAGCGCCGGAATAATTAGTCCTCCAAACTCTGTTAGATGCTGGAAAAGCATCGAAGTTCCTGTTACGGTTACAGCTTTAAGGAGACTTAGTAATGATCCTTCGACTACAACTCTGTCTTCAGTTTTGAGAGCGGGGTTCGATGTGGGTTACAGCGACGCTGGGTGTCACGATTGTATGAAAAATGGTGGGGAATGTCGATATAGCTCAGCTTCGGTCAGCTGCTTTTGTCCCAGCAGTGTCACCAATCGAACCATGTGTTCTGTTCCAGGTACGTAATTAATTAATAATTAAGCTCGTCCAATAATATCCTTTTTGTTGCTATGAATTTTATAATATGAGTGAGTAGTGCACGCGGACTACTACTACTTTTGCTTGAATAATTTGCATATCACACCCAATTAACCCGAATACATATATCCCCCATGATAATAAGCCAATTAAGCTCACCATGCTGGTGAGTGACGGCTTCAGTGATTTTACTGCAAAGTTCTTCTTCAAAACTTAGAAATATTTTTTAATTAGTTAATTATTTTGACGCTTTCGTTCCTCCAGCTCTAGTTCCCATTCCGCGTTCCGCATTTTGGTAATTACTTGGGTTCTAATAACGAAAGCATTGCCAAAGCTAGACGACTGCTTTGACTTGACTAGCACTACTTTAGAATGTGTGTACTGTGTACCATAGGGTACTTTAAAAATTAATCAGCCAAATAATTAAAGTATTAAATGTTTGATTAGAATGATGAAATGTTAAAAAGTTGGTGGTTTGTTTATGCTGATCTTGAATGTTTTTCTTCCTTCCTTCATGATCATTTCTTTGTTATTTAAGTTTTTTCTTCAACGTGTATTGCCAAACTGAAACCGGTAAAACCAGGTTTCAAAAACTGCAATACATATCACAGCCATTAGGTGGTCCACTAGGCGGAGTATATTCATTCCTCTTTATTTTTTTTTTCCTCCTGTGTGAACTAGGAAGATTCGTTATCTTAAATCTATTGGCTGAGAATCTGAGATGCTGCGTCATCCTAGGGTAAAACATGGTTATATATTTTTGGAAGGGTGATGAGTAGCATTTCTCTTCATTCATCTAGCGATATATTGATTATGATGCCTCGTTGAGTTAGTTTAGACAAGTAGTTATTAGTTTAAACCTCTTGATTCCTTTAATATGATCGAAATCTCATATACGGGGTTGTAATATCAATGGTGGAGATCGTAAGATAGAATGACCAATAAGGATGATAATCCATATGCTTGGGAATACATGGAAGAACAAGGGTACTATGGTCAATTTTATCTTAAAATCGGAGAACCAACGTTTATGTCCACATCAGCCAAGGTCATTTTCTTGGCTTGAGTGTGTGTGAAAGGTCGACGAAAGTCTCCCTTCTTTTTCTTACTTTCGGTTCAACCAACCTAATCCCATTCAAGTCTACCACCTATCCACTTTCTAGGCGTGGTAGATGCATAAAATCCCAAATCCCAATATTACCCCTGACACATTTTTGGCTCTCAGATCACAAAAACGACAAACTTTTTTTTACTTTCATAGTTGCTTATTCAACTATTGCGTGTGTGTGGTCCTAGTTGGTTAGAGTCTGGACATTAAAATTAGAAAGATGCTAGAGGGACCGATCCCTCAATCTGTTTTTTTATACAGATTGAGGGATCGGTCCCTCAAGCATTTCCGTTAAAATTATATGTTTGAGTTTCTGCTTTTTTTTGTTGTAGACGTCTCATTAGAGTGGTTGTAAGCATATAGGAGATTGTGGGTTTAAATCTTACAAAATAACTCTTCTTCATCCTCTTACCTTTACGTCCAATCCTACCAATTTTTTTAAAGATTGGTCTAGGTCTAACCTAAATTGCTTATTTCGGATTCTTATCCGGCTCATGTACTAAGAAGGGTATTTTTGTCATTAACACAATAATAGATGAAATCAGCATTACATATTTCGTGCATGGCACTTTGAAGTTGTTGATGCTTTCACCATCATATAGTTTCTTTCCTTGAGTCTATATACAATTCAAAACTGTGAAGTTAAGCCCAACAAATTAAACTTATAAAATATCAACAATGATTACTATTCCCATATTTTGCATCTCCCTTATTCACTGTTTCCTATCTAATATTAATCCCCACTTTATCTTCTTCTCCTCCTTTTTCTTCTTCTTCCTGCTGATCATGAACATTTAATTCTTCCCCAAATGGATCACAATTGTTTGTATATGTTCATTGAATTCTTCCCTCTCTTGATCAATCTCATCATCCTCGCCTTCTTAGTAGAAACTGTTCTATCTCAAAACCCAAAATTCAAATCTTGTGAGCCTAAAAAATGTGGAACTAATCTAACTATAAGCTACCCATTTTGGATTCCTGATGAGCAAGATTCTTATTGTGGTCACCCAAACTTCAAAATTTCCTGTATTGATCATCAAGAACCAATTCTTCGTTTATCCGACCAAGATTTCCTTATCCGGAATATCTTTTACAACAATCAATCTCTTTTGGTGGCTAATGCTGATACAATTGATGAATCTTGTCCCACTCCTCTTCGCAATATCACCATCGATGATTCACCATTCTCGTATGGTCCTTACCATGCTGAGCTCTACTTCTTCTATAATTGCACGTTGGTTCCTACTGAGTACTTCACATATTCTATCAGTTGCGCAAAAAATACCACCAAAACCAGTCATTTTTCATATGCGACGGTCATCCATCAAGGAGGGTTGCATTACTTGAATGCTTCTTCAGAGAAGTGTGGGTCTTTGGTTGGTGTACCTATAGAAGGAATGGAGCTTGATCCTATGATGAAAATGGAGTACTCAGAATTGTTGAAAAAGGGATTTTATTTGGAATGGAATTTATCGTCAAGTTATTGCAGCGAATGTGAAGGAAGCGATGGACGTTGCGGATTCGAAAATAATAAATTCATGTGTTTTTGTCAGGATAAATCTTACCAGAAAAGTTGCAAAAATGGTAATTCTATCATAGATCCCCCCCCTTTTTTTTTTAAATCGAATTTTGCATGATTTTTTTTTTTGATTATTTGATGAATGATTTGAGGAAATGATTAATAGCCAAAGCTAGCTTAGCAAGATATTTTACAAAAATTATTTTCAATAACTAAATTTTTTGTATGTATATTTTCGTAATTTTATGGAAGTTATAGATATGGCTAGGCATATCTTAACTTTTACGTCCAGGTACACTAGTAAAATTTGCTATAGAAGTCATCCTTTTTTTCTTAGACATTTTTTTTTGCCTTCTTTTTTAGTGCAAGGTATTATTTGTGCTTGTCCTTTAATGCAAAATGGGCTTACAAATAATAATAATTCATTAATTACAAATTAAAGTGAAAAATAATGCATTTTTGTACAACAAAGACAAATATTATAACACCTTTTTTCATTTCAAATTTGATTCCTTTATAATAAAAAAAAAATGCCCACAGCCCACTAGATGTCATGACTCTTTTTGGTCTTAAAATTTAATTACTTCTTAAAGCAAGGTGGTGAATTTTTAGGCAGGTGCACTGGTGTGCAGTCCGTGCAGTATTAGTCCTTGTTAGTTGTTTGCCTTTGGGCTTTGGAAAATGCTAAAAGGGACGCATATTTTGGAGGATTCTTTTTCCCCAAACCTATCGTAAGGCTATTATCTCCTCGTGATTTGAATCACATTTTCGAGTTCCGTCTTCCTCAAACTTCAAGACATAGACCACCGTCCACCTCAAGGAGAGATCTAAATCCCCCAAAAGTGCGTACGTTGTAGCACTGCCCTTGGACTTTTGTTCCCGGGTCCAAATATTAGTTTTTTAGTTTGTTCTTTCAGCACATTAATTATTATTTTAATAAGCTGCCTATTCATTTCGGTGGAATTTCATATAAGTAGTTTTGAACCTAGGTTGTAAGTACCATGTCTTAGCAATTTTATCACTCTAATATAGTGACACTTACATAAGCTAATTTTGATCAAGATCATCTGATTGAGTTGTTCAATTTCTATAAATTGATTGATCTTTCACACAGGCCCACCCGTATGGGGCCGTATCCCTCTGATCTTGATATGAATCTTGTGTTTTTTTTTTTATAAAAATCATGTTTATAGGATTCGTTTTAGACAGTCTAAATATTTTAATGTCAATAATGCATGTAAGTATAAGATTTTTCTAGCTAGTTTTATACTTAAAATGTATGTATGTATACTGTATAGTGTATATGGAATGCACGATATATGTAATCCTCAACTTGGAATACAAGTCAAATACTAGTGGGGTATAAAAGTCAAGAATCTCAACACAACTAGTATTAAATTATAAAAAGGAAAGTAATAGGAACAGTACTCAGTCAGTGATGAGACTTTCTATGTTTGTTATATTATATATGGCCTAGAAGAAGGAGGACCACTAACTAAAGCAGTTCCAGTCATCAATGTGTGACTCTATGTTCTCTAGCTCTATAGAAAAGTTACACCAACCCAACTAGCAAGCCAGGCCACTTATTCTGGCCGTCTCTTTTTCTCTTCTTCATTTTCATCTTTGTTCCTTCTCCAATACAAGTGGGTTTAATCTAAGAAACACGTACAATACATATTTTATTATAGTAATTTAATAAAAAAATAATAATTTGATTAGTTCCTAAATTTGTTTTTAACATTATTAAAGGCCCCGTTTACAAAAATTCACCTTAGGGCCCTGATCTCATGTTTAACCACTTCACTACTACTTGGAATTGTGTAGGTAAAATGCACCAGTTGATAATTAAGCAGAGAAGTTCATGTTTTGAAACTACAATGTTAAATAAAGATCTTGATTAGAAAATTCATATCATTTGAGATGGAGTTCAAGTCCTTTGGCAGTCACGAACGAAGCGTACGGTGGCTCATGTGGGATTTAATTTGACCACTTAACTACTCACTCTTTCAGGGTTATTTTTCTATCTTGATTGACCACATCTCTCAACTCTTTAACTTTTGCTATATATGGCAGAAAGGCGCCCCTTCGAAATCTCTGGTGTTATTTTTCCTATATGTTAATCATTTTTCTAGCTAAGTCTTCACTTAAAACCTAAATAAGGACTAGCAAATTTGAGTAGGAGGGGTGTTAATTAGAGAAGACTTATGAATTAGAAGTATTGACCAGTATTCCAAGAAGTAGGTGACTTGTTTATAAATAATAAAAAAACCATTTTGTTTTGGTAAACAAGCTATAAAAATATTTTGACTCACCTACCTCTCTTTTTCTATCTCTGTCCACTAGGCACACATCATACCTTTGACACCGCAGTACTATCGTACCATTTCTCTGGAATATGCTTCTAAAAATCACCATTGAATTCCATTGTTTCCTAACTAACAATGACCCAATTCTCTATTTGCTTTTCCCATACTGACATCCTTCTCTGCCCTAAAAAAATCCCATCTTTTCCCACACTGAGCTCCTCATTGTTTTTAGCATAGAAGTTAAACTTTAATCAACTTTTAAACAACATAAAATCCAATTTTAAGGTCTGATCAATTTCTAGATTAATTACTAATTAACCAGTAACAATCCTTCAATTATATATATATATATATATATCTTTCCTTCTTCTTCTTCTTCTTTTTTTAATTTTTTTATATTGTCCAAAGGGAACTTAGCAAATCTCCATGTAGCTTGACATCATACATATAATATTCTACTATAAGACTTCTAATATTATATCTATTTTTTTCTGTAGCAAGCGATCTTTCAAATCTTGATGTTGCTTGTCACTTTAAAATATATATGTTCAACTGTAAGACTTTGTAATTTGAAGTTTGAAGTAATCAAGTGTGAAAAATAAACTAATACAACTAACAAAAGACCCGGGGGGGTCTAAAAACACTGCTGAAACATGTTAAACCAATCTCCAAATATCTCTCCCTTATTCAGATAACACCTTCTCTTTCTCTCTATTCTCTTCTAATTAGTTTTATTCTTCTTCATCATCAATTACTCCTTTAATTCCCAAATGAATAGCCACATCTTGTTCTTGATCACTATTACTATTCTCACCTTAGTTGAAGTAGTTCTATCAGTAGATAAAAGATTTGAAGCTTGCAAGCCTAGAAACTGTGGGAACGGCCCGAATATTAGCTACCCTTTTTGGATTCAAGAAGAATACTGTGGATATCCAGAATTTAGAGTCATCTGCAAGAACAATGAATCCATCTTAAATGCATCAGGAAATGATTACATTATCCGGGATATCTTTTATACAAACCAATCTTTTCGAGTGGTAAATTCAGTTGTTTTGGATGCAAACTGTCCAGCTCCTCTTCAAAATTCAACATTCGATGATCAAAGTCCCTTCAAAGTTGGTTCCAACGTTCAATATCTCTCCTTCTTCTACAACTGCACCAATTTGTTATCTGAAGAGTACAATAACTTAACTTATCCAGTGAATACTTGTGCTACGTCTTCCGAACTTTTTTCTTTCGCTATGTTTGTTCCTCCAGTATACTTGAGCTCCATAAATGATCATGCAACGATGTGCCAGTCTTTGAGTCGTGTACCCGTAGAAGTGGATAAAGAGTTTAGTGTTGAAACTAGAGAGGAGGAGGACTATACTCTTTTACTGAAAAATGGATTTACTCTAGAGTGGGATAAAAGAAGGTGTAAAGATTGTCAAGACAGCGGTGGATGCTGCGGTTTTGATAAGGAAGATCTAGTGTGTTTCTGTGTCGATGGACCGCATAAAGAACACTGCGGTAAATCTATCACGAATTATAGTTTTCTTCAATTTCAACTTAAGGCTAATTTTGTTTCGAATTGTGCTTTTGTGTGGCTTCTAAAACATAGAATTTTTTTCCCCTTTCACCTTCTGATTTTTCTGATCATTTACTTGAACTTTGAATTAGTGAACTAGAACATTAGAATTCCTAGCCAAAAAAGCTAGAACAATTAAAAGGTAAAACTGTTGACTAGTATTCATGGAGGGAGAAGGCAATACATCTTTCAATTTCTCTCTCTTATGATATAATATATATGTTAAACCAGTCCTTACCTTTAAGGAGCTCTTTGAAAGCCTTGCACTCTATCGCCATGGTTTTTTCGTCCGCTCTAAAAGGTTTTAATTTAGACATAAATCTTATGTAATGTGGTTGGTATTTTTTTCTTTTATTTTTCATTTATTTGACTGTTTCAATACTTCTGCAGAAAAATCACAACTTCATATATAAAAAGAAATATATCATTGTCGTTGATCTCATCAATTTAATTGTTCTTTTATTAGTGAACGGAGAAAAAAGATAACGACAACAATCCAGAAAATGTCTACTATGTTTCTGATGCTTGGGGTCATCTTATACTGTTCTACTTAGTGATAGAATAAATCTCCTAGCTAGTAAGAGTGCATAGATTTTTCTCTCTGGTTTTTGCTTGCCACAAAATCTCAATCAAAACTAGAATTTTCATTGTTTTGAATATCAGGCCCTTGAAATAAAGGTCTATTGCCCCACCACAATTACAGAACACGTTTTCCTCTGCTTCATTTTCTTCTACTGTACCTAATTTGATCTAAAAGTCTCCTCTGTTGTTGACTAGTCAACACAAATATCATGCAATTTTAACTTGTCCATTTGATTCTTTTCATATCAATCAATCTCTTTTGTGTTCATATTTGAGTAGTCCTCAAAAATGCTAACCAAACTCTCAGTAACTAAAAATAAAATTAGAATAACATAAGACAAGTATAAACAGGAGAGTTTTCAAGGCAGATGAAATTAAGGATAGAGATTGTGAAGACTCCAGAGTGGGTCTTACAGCAAGTCAATGGGAAAAAGGACTTTAGGAAATGTCCTTAGAAATTTGTAGGACAACTCAAAGCAATCATTGTCTCATAATAAAGAGGTTGTTTTAGAAAGTGGGACCTGATCTTCCTATCCTTTTCTCAAGTCTTTGGTCATCAGTCTAAGTCAATTTAACGTATCAACTGAGGAAACAAATATCATTGGTGTTTGGAAACTTACAAATGTTAACGACTTATCTTTTATTTTTCCCTTCTCATTAAAGCAACAAAAGAAGAGCAGAGGCTTTTGCTGTTGTATCATGTTTTGGTTTGAATCCTGTTTTCAAATTACCTCTTCTTTGTACTAGTTATTCATTAATTAATTGTAGATGATAACTCCTACCATGATCCCTTTTCTTGTTATCTATTTCTTCCTTATTCTCTCTATCCTCCCATCCCTCATCATCTCAGCTGATATTGAACCAAAACACCACCCAAGATGTCCACCCTTTCATTGTGGAAGCCTTGAAAAAGTTGGTTTCCCCTTCTCCAACATCACCCATCCTGAGTGTGGCTTGTATGTTATAAATTGCATCGGACAAACACCGACTATCGACCTGAAGGGAGGAAGACAGTCTGAAATTAAAAACATTTTCTACAACGGAACTATAGCAATTCATGACCAGGGCCTCCAACATCAGTTGCATTCCAAAAACTGCAATGCACTCAAAAATTTTACATTACCTGTCTCGCCTCTCATTTCCTTCGCGTTCAAGAACCCAAACCTCACCTTGGTCAAATGCCATAAGCTTGATCCTTATACTCTTTCATCCCTTGGAGATATTTCCGTTGAACATAACACTTATGAAGGTTGTAAAGACGACTATGTTATATACTACAGTTATCCAGAGCAGCTCAAACTGTCTCAGCTGCCTGATAGTCATATCCCTTATTGTTCAGTTGTTCAGCTACCCTTAATTGAGCCACCACCACCATCACCACCACCACATGTCAAGAAGAATGACCCATTTTCTCTGTTGAGTGCTGAATTCTCTCTCGAATGGAATGTGTTGCGTGCTTGTTCTGAGTGTTACTTTGGTGGAGGTCATTGTATAATTGATAGTACCCAACACTTTCAATGTGCCAAAGGGAAAAATGGTACAGAATGAACATCAACAATTTTTCATTTTGTTTCCTTGGATTATATGTGATTACGATCTCTATTTTCTGGATTGAATTATTCAGTTTAATGGGTAGTTAGAGAAGATATCGGCTTGACCAATTGTCTGATGATGTAAAATAGTAGGGTTTGACTGTTAAATTGAATAGTTTTAACAGTACATGACTTATTACTTTGGGTGTCAACAATAAAATCATTGACCCACTTTGGGTGTCAACAATAAAATCATTGACCCTGTGGGACTAATCCTGTTTTCTATTTCATAACTATGCTGCAGGTCCTCGGAAGCCCAACGTACAAAGGAAAATTATAATAGGTATGTATGCATAAAACCCATCCCTACTTGGTTAGAAATGTAAAAAATGCTTGTCTGTTATGAAAATAAATAATGTTTATGTTTTACTAAAAATTTCCCTTATGTTTGTGAATTCATGTTTTATCGACTCGAGCTCATCAGTCAATTAATTTGAGCTATGTAATAAGAGATCAAACCCAACTTCCCTACTGAAGAGCAAACAAAATCAAAAGATGTTTTACAGATACTTAATTAGGCGAAGTTTGAAAATCCAAATACCTTCCTCCCTCTGTAAGGCGAACACCAAGTTGTTGAACTTGAAAATTCATATCCTGTCCCTTATTTAATTTCAGGTGTAAGCGCTGCAGTTGGGGCAAGTCTTCTTACAATTATATTCGTGTTCTTCTTTTTTCGACGCTGGTGTCGAAAACACAATCTTGATACTTCTTCAACTCTCATATCTCGGAGCCTTTCTCCTGATCTCTCCTTGAAGCCAGACCCTGAAAAGGGAAGCACCTACTTCCATACCCCTATCTTTAGCTATAAGGAGCTTGAGGAAGCCACGAACAATTTCGACGACTCTAAAGAGCTTGGAGACGGCGGTTTTGGCACAGTTTACTACGGTAAGAAGGCTCGATGTCATACTTCTTTTTCTGTTGTTTAACAGTCATGAGCCCATCCATGCATATGCATGATTGATCTTTTTCATTCCATTGATGAATTTTATTTTGGTTTAATTTGCTTATAAATATATAGGAGAGCTTCGAGACGGGCGTGTTGTCGCAGTTAAGCGATTGTACGAGAACAACTGCAAGCGTGTTGAACAGTTCATGAATGAAGTCACTATACTCTCACTCTTGCGGCACCAGAACCTTGTGACCCTATATGGATGCACGTCTCGCCACAGCCGTGAGCTCCTTCTTGTCTATGAATATGTTCCAAATGGCACCGTAGCCGATCACCTCCATGGGGAACAAGCAAAAGCAGGCTTGGTAACTTGGCCTATTCGAATGAGTATAGCCATAGAGAGTGCTGGTGCATTGGCGTACCTTCATGCTTCTGATATCATACATCGTGATGTTAAAACCAACAATATTCTCCTCGACAACAATTTTCACGTCAAAGTAGCAGATTTTGGGCTCTCCCGTCTCTTCCCAACTGACGTCACGCACGTTTCTACAGCTCCACAAGGGACTCCTGGGTATGTCGATCCTGAGTACTACCAATGCTACCAACTTACAGACAAGAGCGATGTATATAGCTTTGGAGTTGTCTTGATTGAGCTTATATCATCAATGCCAGCAGTAGATATTAACAGGCATCGGCACGAAATTAATTTGTCTAACATGGCAATTAACAAGATCCATAATCATGCATTACATGAGTTGGTTGATTCATCGTTGGGGTTTGAGTCAGATTATTGTGTGAGGAGGATGATCACATTGGTGGCAGAGTTGGCTTTCAGGTGTCTGCAACAAGATAGGGACATGAGGCCTACCATGGCAGAGGTTGTGGAGGTTTTGAAAGGAATTGAGAATGAGGGTTCGAAGGTGGTGAAGGGAGTGGAGGTGGATAATCCGGCAGACGATGTCCGGTTGTTGAAGAATATACCACCGCTTTCGCCAGATTCTGTCATGGAAAAATTGGTCAGCCTCTCCTCGACACCTAACACTAGTAGTTGAGGTTTCTATGCTTTTTTGTATTTCAATCTTCTTAATTAAATCTTGTTGTAGGTTATATGAGTGTGCTTAACACTCTGATATCTATCTGTGATTTAACCTATTAATTTTTTTTTTCATTTTGTTTTCATCGTTTCGATGTTAAGTGATCAGTATGTAGGTCATATATACAGTTTATTTAAAATTGAAGGGAATGTAAATAGTAAAAGGAGATATCATTTACTACAATAATTGATCGATCATGGTGTACTTGGTTTACGTTCTACCTTGAGACAAAATTCACGCCTAATCCACCTCAAATGATTTCCCAACTCTTCATTGTAATATGTGCTGAAACCATCAGTGGAACCTTAATGTGTAGACCTAACCCTACAAATTGCACTGAAATTTTCCCCAAACTCAATCATCTACCTGAGCACGACTATAGGGTTTTATCTCAAAAAACCTTGGTGCTAGCAGAGACCAGAGAAAGATCCTCCACTTCATAAACTTTGCATTGAACCATCCCTTGACGGCCAAATTCCATCTTTTTAAGCTCAAAAATCACATTTCTACTATTTGAAGTTAGCTTTGTTTTTGCAATACCCTGCTCGAAGAAAGTCGACTTTCAATTATGTTTCTTGTTCCTAGCTCCTAGAATGTAGTAGTTCAAAAGTTTGTGCTTCTCATGAATTTTACTACCTTCAGTCATTTTAGTTTTTTCAGACTAGGTACTCCTGAAAAATCCGTAGAACCACCCATACGGATTTCATGGCTATTCCCAGTCTTTCTCACCAACAAACAACACATAAGCCTGGTTTCCTGAATGAATGAACTAACGAAATGAAAAAACGACCATTAGAAGAAAATGAGTTCAATCAAAAAACACATGAGATCAAACTAAACCCAGAGGAAAGCAGAACCCTTTGAACGACCATATAAGATGCCTCTCCTCAACTAGAGGGGCACAAATGAAATCGCAGTTTTTGTTTTCTTTCGCCGTAAAAAAGAATAACAGGAAATTTTGGATCCTAATGGAAAAACTGAGCATTGGTATAGAACAAAGCAAGGATCACAAACCAACAAACACAATAAGGAAACCAATATAATAGTAGCTGCACCACAATAAGATGTCACCTACTTCATCTACAGGCATTCATTTGGTGTCAGTGTAATATACAGTATAATTTGACTCAACTAGGCCACATTCATGGCATCTACATCTGGATCCATGAAATTTTTCATTCATTCAACATGTATACAACAACTAACAGCTGCTACGAATACATGATTCGAAGTTCCTTCCTGATCAACTAGAGAGGTAATCTGACATGTAATGTTAAGTTTCCAGGACAGCAAATGATTGGTTCAACTGAATTCAACTCACCCTCAAAAAAAAAAAATACATACAGATGAATTTGAGTACATAGGAGACAAATACAGTATTTTCGGCAGTTGTTTAAGTTGATTTTTAACTCCGGGAATTCAAGACCATAAATTAACATGATCTATTTGGTCATTTCTTTCGAGAGCTGAAACTTTGTGAGAGAAACAGAAGAAAGCATGGAATTAGTACCTTTGCAGGATAACTCAATCTTAGCTCATTATTTTTTTGAGTTGCTCTTCTTAAGTTAATCACCAGACCAAGCCCTTTCTTCTCCTGTATCTTTCAACCTGGTCAGTGCTCATCCGAGATTTCTCAGGTTTGCTTGACTTCTTAGATTTCTCAAGTCGACTATCTAAACTGTTTCTTGAAATCTCGGGCTGGTCAGAACCAACTTCAGATAACTCTGAATTTCCACTTTCAGAAAGTTTACTCTGATCATCAGATTCTTTCTTTATGCTTTTCGAAGTGTTAGTCGAAGCCTTTGACTTACCAACAGCCGATACAAATTTCTTCATGTGTTTAATATATTCGGGGTAAAGTTCGAGATTGCAATGGCCACCACCATTTATCCAAAGTGGCTCGTACTTTTCCTTACTAAGCTCCCAAAGCTGCTTTCCATGAGCACAATCAACAACTTGATCTGCTGTTCCCTAAAGAAACATGAACAAATTATAACTTGGTTCTGTCAACAAAACTTCCACAGAAGAAAATATGTATACGAGTTGCCAATTACAAGAGCTTATTCTGTCCCAATTGTGTCGCTTATTAAAGTAACATGTGGACTACCAAAATCAGTTTTGTAGTTTATGAGCTAATACAGATAAGGAGAGGCCTCCAAATCGCAATGCGCAAGAGCACTACAAGATTTCAGAAAGGTGTAGGCTACATTAAAGATGAGCGATTGATACCGTAAAGCAAAGAGCTGGGCAACAGAAGCTTCCTTTTAGGACAGTTTGAAATGGTTGACACTTATCATGCATATAACAAAGCAGCAGTTCATTCCTCTTACTGTGATAGCAAACACAAAACAGTTAGGAACCCACCCTTTGAGAATACTTTTCAGTGTTGTCGTCTAGCAGAAGGTGCCGCAGGTTTTACGTAAATCAGACTGTAAATTTGTCTATCTAATATACATTTTGTTAGTGAGGATCTGTTTAAACTCCGGCATGACTTCTTCCATGGAAAGGAAAACTGTTATGGACAATAAAGATATTCTAAACACATCAATTTAATGTATAAATGTTTTGTCAGATAATACATTCAATGTTTAACCAAGTGATGCCTTCCATGTTATACGAATATAGGATACTAACTGTAGTTATTTATTTTTACCAAATTATTCTCCATCCTATTGCATAAGGGTCCCATTCAAGGTACTTACTTAAAAAGGGCATTCCTTTGTCTAAAAATTTCCATCCGAACTCAAGTGTCTTTCACATGCCAATGTACCTTTTCAGACGATCTCATTTTATTCAAATATTTTATTTTTACCCATTAAGTTATAAGTAATCTGTATAATTTTAATCTATATAGATTTGTCTAGGGGCGTTCTTTCCATATTCAAACTATTTTATTTATAATAACCTTCCAATATATGGAATAAAGTGTACAGAAACGTTGGTATATTAGGTATACAGGTGTTAGTAACTTAGTGTGTCTGAGACATTGTACTTAGGTTGAAGGCTGACATGTCAGTGAGCATATTACATAGAGAACTACAAATAAAAAAGATTTAATACATTCAATTGTATAGAGATGCTCAAAATGGAAAATAGGCCAACCAACTGACCAAGTGAATGAAAATCAAGCAAGACAGGTCCAAAAGGCAAATAAAGAAAGTAAATATACTTACATGAATTACCAGAACTGGACAGCTCACCATGCCAATTTTGTCAATATTCTGAAAAACTAAGGAATTAGTTACCACTTACATATGAAATAGATAATTGATAAAATTAATGGTACAACATTACCTTGTAAATGTCAAACCAGTATGTCCGTTTTACAGGGTACAATACTCTCAAACCAGAGAGAATCGGACTATGTAGAACCACAGCTCTTAAGTTTGCTATGCGGGAAGCAAGATCAAGAGTTGGACCACTTCCAACAGACTGACCATATAATATTATTTCCTCATCTTTCGCCCCATATTGCTCTTTGATGCATTTATATGCCGCCTCAATGTCTGCATATGTGTTACATTCAGTTGGCTGTTTCAAAAGAAAAACAATCAATGTTATAACAAAAGCAATTGTAAATAATAAAAGTGAGAATATCTCCTCCTTTCAATAAGCTAAATGACTTTAAAAGTCATCTAAGTAAATCTATCAGAAAACAAAATCATCTTCAAGTAAAAATTCTCCCAAGTTCATGGTCAAAAGATCCAAATTTGTAAGGTTGGATATCTCGATCTTGAAGGTCTGTTAGGACTAAATCAGATAGAAGGGTTTGAGATGGAACAGTGAAGCTGCGGCATTATTAAATTGTCTTGTCAGGCAATTGCTGAATAGTGCCCCTAGCCTCCTTGCAATATGGTTTGGATTGTCTCCCATTACTTTTGTGGTGGCCTTCTTTACTACTTCCATCGACAAAGTTTGCAGAGAGAGATAACTTGATAAAGAGAAGACTCTTTTTCCCAAAATGTGCCATGCATGAGATGCCCTCAAGAGTCGGGGGACCATTAGTCTTTTTATAGTTCCTAAAGAATGTGGTGTCACTCACTTCAATTATTTGGGGTTCCTTGGGAGTCTCTGTAGATCCTTACTGAGTTTTTAGATTCTTGTATGCAAATGGTGTGTGTTACCTACAGTATTTTTCATTAATGGATTAGTACATGCTCGAAAGAACTGCGGATTATTGCTTGGAGCAATGAAAACAACTAGAATACCTCAGACGTGCCTGGTAAACGGGAGTGGTCGGTTATGACACAAGTCAGAGACGAAATTATGCCTCAGGTTGCACAGATGGCGTGCACTTTATTTAATATTCATAATTCATGATTATAATTGTTGTTCATACTTGTTATATGCATAGTAAACCAGGGGATCTATTACCTATTTATTTATATGTGATGGACAAACGGTATTATTATTTATTTATCATGTTAAGGACTTAGATGTTAGGTTTTAGTTTTTAAATGTTGTTAGTTTATGTTTGTGGACTAGAACCTAGGTTTTTATTAAATTTTTTTATATTTGTGGATGAAATGGTTTATTTTAGAAATTTTCAGAAGATTGCAAAGATAATATTAAAGGACCACCAACATGTTCTCAAACTGAAATACCAACATGGCAGTCATTAGGGAACTTGTGGCACAGCCATTTGTTAATTTGATGGGGAATTGAAGTGATGATGTTCAAGCTGTCTTAAGTCATAGAGGTGGCATTGTCAAAAACTTATTATACCAGGCGCAATATGCTCACGCCACACAGATCTGTATACATGAATTCAGTTCAATGAACCAAGTTTGACCGCAGATAAAAATGAACACTAATCAAACTTATAACAAAAATCGTTTCAAAGATACTGAGGATATGAAGATCCATTGAAGTTATTGTATGCAAAGGACAAAACCTATAAAAGTTCATTAAAATTAGTATTAGAAATGCAAAGAAACTTTTCCGTGTTATGTGAATTAGGAACAGGGAATTCTCAGCATCCAACCTTTCCAGTCGATTGTCCATAGCCAGAGTAGTCATACCTGGAAAACCATTTATCATACAGTCAAAGAAAATAACAAAATGATAAATATCAATACTACCTTCACTCTTTGTGACTAAAAAAGAATGTGTACACGTGATCATGCTCCAGTTTAAAAAACTTGTTTCGTCCAAATGCTTCGGTTAGTTGAAAAACCGACCGAAAAATATCTATACATTCCAAAATGTCCATAATAGTACATGAATAGTTCCAAAACATTCTGATACAGACCGAAACAAACCAAAATTGGTTTTGTTCGAAAGCATTCTCAAACCAAAATGAAACATACAAAATTCTGAACCATGATCGCTCTTGTCCAAGTTGCAGGCACTAAGGACAGCAAGGAAAAAAATTTGAACATTCTATAACGTAGCCTATATGAATGCAGGACCCACTTATAATAAATCAAACAACATGTAAAGTACTTTTGCTAAGCACATGAACAATCCCAAAAGAATATCCAAAATCAGTGTTAAATAAGATGCTCAAGTGAATAAATCAAGCAACATGTAAAGTACTTTTGCTAAGCACGCATATAAGTAACTGATACCATGTATGCAAACACAGTAGAGCATGCAAAAAAGTAAACCAAAAGATATAATCATATAAATAAGCTATAATGTAATCTGTTTCTTGTTTTCTTTCTTTTGATCCATGGGAATCAAATCCTTACCTACGTAGCAATAATAGTGATATTTTCATTGTATTAATGAGGTTAGATATAAAAAAAATTGTCAAATGCTTGGACATCAGCAGTAATGTTGTGTCTATCCAGGATCTCTTATTTGGTTTTAGGTTTACCATATATAATTCATAAATAGATTTTTAAATGCCAAACTAATAGTCAAATTATAATCGTCTCATCTTTGAACAAGACTAACTTGGAATAAAATAAAGAAATTAGATCCAACAGATTTAAATAACATCCCATTGCAAGCATTTAAGTAATTATTGAATTCTTTGTATTTCACCTGATCTCTAGTTCTCATCTGGTTATCCTTCCCTTCTTGCCAAAATGGGACAAAAGTTCAACTTATCGGCGCTATTGATGAATGAGAAGGTCTTATTTGTTTCTCTATCCACTCTATGGGGGTTCCAGAGTGTATTTTCATTTCCTTATTCAGGGACAGATATGGTGGTTCAGCATCTGAAACTTGTTGTATTATAAGTATAACGGCAATAATGCCACGTAGAGTATGTTTATGAAATGCTCATTTCACGACAACTATGATATAAGATTAAAAGCTTTGGCAATGTTTAACAACCCAACTGACACATTTCGATGCCCAAGATATAGCACGTGAAGAAACAAGAAGGAAAATCTTATCTCTAATGTCGCAATATCCTCTGCCTCATTAGATTCATTTTCTCCCATTTGGTCAAAATCAAATTTCTTCGTTCCAGTTGTCAAATAGGCAACTTATGCTAGCCAGCAGGGGACCGAAGATAGCTTCGTCAAGATCTGTTGTAGTCCATAATCCATATAAAAAAGCTTTTTCTATAAAAATAACTTGGTCAAGATATAATCTAGTTTATATACATAAAGTTGCTTTTTCCATGAAAACTAACTAAACTTGTTACATAAGTGTAGAATCATTCTTCTCCTGCCTGAGGAATCCAAGAGCATGTAACCAAAAACTCCTTTAAAATAGATGCCCACTTCAGTATTTAAATAGTTAACAGGTCTTTTATTCTCATGAGAACTATGTTGCAGTGAATAACTTTACTTTGATGCTTAAGAGACAACCTTCTCAGTGCTACTCTTATCACAGAATATACGATCCCTTTGAAGGTAAAGGAGATTTTTTTTTTTTAATTTCTCCGAAGAACTTTTCAATAGCATCTTATGTGGAAAATCGTCATGCCTACTCTTTCCCCAATTTTGCATCTTCAAAACAATTATAAAAATTTGCAACCATAACTTGTCACACTGAAAGTAGTAATATCATTCATCTTCAGTAGTTTTGGCAAGTTATTATTCTTCACTGATAGAGAGGAATCATCCAAAAAAAAAAATCCATAAACACCCAGTTCCAAACAGATCCTAAAAATAAAAGCCCTATTAATTTCCCAAATAAAGCAACTGAACCAAACAGATTCTATACATACATGAACTAAACAAAGTATATGAAAGCATCCAAAAGCAGTAAACATGGGTTGGAAACTTAAAATCGAAGCTCAAAACCTAAAATTTAATGCATGCAAGCAAGCAATAAAAAAAACAGAAAATTCAAATTACCCCAAGAGATTGATGCGGAGACGAAGACTTAATTCAACGAAGAGCTCAAACATCTGACCCAAGTCGGCCGCATTACCATGGGAGTAAAGAAGAGTAGCTGTAGCTTTTGGATGCTTCAGATAAACGGCCACGATTTCATTTCCTCGTCTTGTACGGAGCTTCAACACATCAACGTTATCCCTTTTAGGGACTTCAGGTATGGTTAATTTACCACTGGATGATTCGTCGGAGATGACACGGTAAGAAGGAGGATTGGGAGGGAAGAAGGCGAACTTAGCTGCAATAGAAGAAGTAACTCCACCCATCTTCTTCTTCGTCTTCTTCAGTTCTTCTCATCTCATCAGAGATTTTGGATTCATATGTGATTTGATCTTGAGATCTTTGTATTCTCAGCACTTTGATCTGTTGTTGAAGTCTCGATTGTTTTTGTGTTTTTTGGGTGTGTTTGAAGTTTGAAGGTAAAAAGAGAGAGAAAGAAGAAGAAGAAGATGATGACGATGGTCCGATTAAGATCGTAGGGACCACATAATTTGTGGATTGAGGTATAAATTTGAAATCCTAGCTTTTCATTTTATTTTTAATTAGATATTTTATGTTGTTAATCTTAGTTTTTANTAAACGTCTTTAATCTCTAGTTGGTACTTCTACGGTTCTACCACCTTTTTATCTCTAGTACCACGTATTGTGTATTTGCGTTGCATTTGTTAGCAGCAGAGTGGGACTAGAGCATCCACAATGGTAAATTTTGATAGATTTTTTGAGTTTAGAACTTTTAGAACCGCCTAGTTTTATCATACGATGATTTATATAGTAAGAAAAATATCCTCTCTAAAAATTAATCTTTAAATCATATGCATGTAGACTCTACAAAATGTGAGGTTGAATAAGGTGGTGTTATATGACCACTCCCTTGTGTAAAAGTGTAAATGAATCCTTACGGGGAGAGATATTTGACCCCGGGGTCTTAAAATCCCATATTAAACCCTTGTATTTTAGGACTCATATGAGATGGTCCAAGGCTAATTTACCAGCACATTCTAAAGAAAATTACCACAACAAAATTCCAACAAAAGTTGGTTTGAATCAACTGGAAAAATAATGTTTATTTTACCATTGTTTTTCAATCATTTCTTGATGAGATTTTGATATGGCTAGAGATTTTAGAATGGGTTATTTTTTTTGTGAGGATAATCTCCATGGTTAGGTGAATATCCGCACCAAATTTTAACCCATCCCATATGAGCCCTAAAAATGCAGGGATTTAATAGGGGCTTTTTAAGACCCGGGGTCAAGTATCCCCTCCCATCTTTATATATATGTAAAAAAGATATAAGTAGAGATAAAGGTGACAGAGCATAGAGCTTCCACTTATAGATAAACTAGTGATAACCCGTTCCTTCGGCACAATTCGTAATTCGTCAAACGCTTTCGTCGTTTTAAATATGCTCTAGCAAGTTAGTCTGTAAGTTCGTGCATGTGCCACCTATCGACATGCCTTCGGCATGCCGACCATGTGCCGTCTGCCCCGTTTAAACTTAATATGTACTAAAAATACTTTTTTTTTTAGTATTGATGTCTAGTCTCATTTTAAAGATCGTATCGAGCTCTTTTCAAAAATATAAATTTTGTTAAAAACCGATTTGTACATAAAAAATTATAATATTTTTAAATTTTAATAATTAAGAGTTGGATATTTATCCCGGTCACCAATTTATGTTTGTCCTAGTCAACAAAGACCGCTCTGTTTATTATATAGATTATAATTTCGACTGTCAATATGCTTTCCCTGAGATAGTGTGCATACCTGGTTACAAATTGGACTGTCAATATGCTTTCCCTGAGATAGTGATTAACTCAGACAGATATCGCATTTTGGGGATCCATCGGGGGAATAAAATCATGAGGATCTCCAGAATGGATTTCATGCATCATGATGACGCTTGTCCATCTCGATTTGAATCAACTGTTAGTTTGTCGATATTTAGTAAGACTCTAAATAAGAGTCCTACAAGGTTTTGGAAACTTCTTTTCTCTTGTTTTAGGGAACTGCTATTTTTAAGTGGGTTTCCTTTTTCATATGTAGTTAGGATTCCCTTTTCCTTCTAGGATTGGGATACCTATTGGAGGCTATAAATATAGGAGTAGGGCCTTAGCCTAAAGCATTCAGAAAATAACATTAAGAGTGTGAGATCTCTTGAAAGGGTTGTGAGTCTGAGAGCAAGAGAGAAGAAGGGCCGGCAGCCCTTTAGGGCTGCCGTATGGCATTCAACCATTGAGAGAGGGTTGTGAGTTAGGTCTTGACAACATTGAGGTTTCTCTTGTAAGGGGTTGTGAGGTTTTCTCTTGTGGAGCGAGGGCTGCCATTAAAGGTGAGTGTCTTGTAACTATTTCTTCGTTATTTTCATATAGTGGAAAGGATCATCATCGCCCGTGGATATAGGCAATCTTGCCGAACTACGTAAATCTTGTGTTGTGTGTGGTTTGTTTGTTTCTCGTTCTTTTGTTCTTGTTTTGCATATTTGATTCTTCTCGTAGATTGTGCATATGTGTTTGAATCGATTTCTCCGAAATTCCTAACAAACTGGTATCAGAGCTTTGGTTAAGGAATCAGATTGGCAGGTTCGACCAAAGAACCGTGTAGTTTGTTGTTCGACAAACTAGGATCTGAGTTTTGAGTTATTCGATCGTGTTGAGAGATGACATCAAGATTTGCAAGGGTTTTTCGAACAC
Organism: Macleaya cordata; assembly: GCA_002174775.1. Classification (NCBI taxonomy): domain Eukaryota; kingdom Viridiplantae; phylum Streptophyta; class Magnoliopsida; order Ranunculales; family Papaveraceae; genus Macleaya; species Macleaya cordata. Next base: position 95,134 of record MVGT01003194.1, read on the forward strand.
AAGGTTTGATGTGTAGAAGATCGACGGGAAGACAGATTTTAGACTGTGCAAGTCCGTGAAGGATTCGCTGATCCAATAAGGTTAAGCACAAGGCCTTGAAGGGAAAATCAACGGATGTGAAGGATGATGATTGTGGAAGAAGTTGCAGAACTTACATGACGAAGTCTTTCTCAAGGAGGTTGTTTCGAAAGAAACAATTGTATTGTTTTTGGTTCAAAGAAGGTACGGCTATGTTTTACCATATTAATAATTTACGTAAAGCTATTTGTGAATTATTGAATGTGGAGGAAGTAGTGCGTGATGAAGATCATGCTATGTTACTGTAGTGTTCTCTTTTCAAAATTATTTGAATCATCGATTCAAGGTCTATTGGCATCAAAGGAAATTATCTCTTTAGATGAGTTTAGGTGATGCAATAGATGACATTCAGGTTGTATGCTTGTTTGTGAAGGGGAATGAGTATGTACTTGAGAAAAATCCTAGAGTTAAAGAAAAAAAAAAACCAAAAAAGGAGATTAATGCTATTGGTGTCACTAGATATGGCACATGGAGGGAAGTTAAGTTTAGTTGGAGCAGCAGTAGCTGAGGATGGTACAGATATAGGAGAGGTGTTGATGGTCACATCGGGTGATTATCGTGAGGTATGGATTCTTGATTTCGTTTGTTCTTATCATATATGTCCCAATAGGGATTGGTTCACTTCGTACAAGAAGGTGGATGGAGGTCATGTAGTGTTGGGTAATGACTTAGCTTGCAAGACGGTTGGGATAAGAATGGTTCTGAGGTTATATAGCCCCCTTAAAGAGCCCAATAATGATCGCCTGATCCTGACCGTCTATTTTAATTTTTTTAACGGTTATAATAAGTGCACGTGTCCACCATTGTTAGCCTTTTGAGCCAGCTAAAACGGTGGCTCGGCTAACCATTTTGGACTCCCCCAAAACAGACCCAAAAAGCAAAACCCTCTTCTTCCCCATTTCGTTTCAACTGAGAGAGAACCCTAGAGGAGTCGAAGTCCAGAGGAGTAGCTACCAAGGAAGGATCCGGCGATCTCACGACGAACCAAGGATCCCAGCGAGATATTTCAGAGATCTTTTTCCGACGGTAAGTTTCATACCAAAAATGACCTCTCTCTAGAATCCTCGATGAAATTTTCAAGTTATCTTCTACTTCTTCTTCAATAGTTTTTTTTTTTCAAGGTTTCTGTTGCCTAAGAAAAGTTTGGAAGGGTTATAAGAAGGATTGCATATAATGCTATAGCCGTACTCAACAGCTGCATTAAAGCTCTGAAGAGATGAATTAAGGTTACCAACTTGTTTGAATAGATGAATTAAGGAAAATATGTAGCAATTAATGTTAATCGGAGGAGGCCTCAAGGTAGGGCCTGACTATGTTAACCAGAATTCTAGAATTGATTTTTTCTTTCACATTGACTTGGAGAGCCAACCTGGCCAAGCAATATATAAACAGAAAATTGGGTCGAAGGCACTAATTCCAGGTCAACTTTTAGGTTGAGGTGTATATGTAATCCTATTTGAATTAAATTTCTGTTTCAAGGACTTTGATCGTTATCATTTTGTTATATGATGTCCATGATTTTTTTTTTTTTGGTTTTTATAGTTTATTGCTCCCTGCAATTTTCATTTGATCTATGTATTTCAGACTTTGATCTATGAATTTCTCTCTCTAGAATCCCCAAAAATGACTTGAAAATTTCATGGAAGATTCTAAAGAGAAAGAGAAAGTTATTTTTGGGATGAAACTCGCCGGCGGGAAAAGATAAATAATTCGTAATAGGGATTTTTAGAAGAAGGTAACAAGAGGGACAGCTTTTCCCACTTCCGGGGGGAAATTCCTCTAGAACCAACAAACTTACAAGATAACTATTTTCTCCCCTTTCTTATCTCAACAAACATCTAATTAAATAATCCTAGCTAGACTCCAAGTCTACACAAACTCCTAACAACTGGATACATCGTATCCCAATACATGATAAGCATGATAAGTTAAATTCAAACTACTAACTAATACTCAATTTACTGACTACTAGATAAGGTAGGATCTTCTAGAATTGTTGCATGGTTGTACTTTGACACGTGATTAGTGGTAGTTAGACACGAATCAACTCCCCTGCCCTTGAGAATATCCTTGCCCTCAAGGATCGAAGGTGGGAAAGCGAGCATGGAATGCCTCCCAATCTTCCCATGTTGCATCTTCACGAAAGGAATTTGACCAATGAACCAAAACCTGAACAACAGCTTGATTGCGTTTTTTTACCATCCTACGGTCAATGATTGCTATAGGCTGAAGTTGAAACTGTCCCTCATCATTCACTAGTGGCAACTCAGGTACGGGAGTCACACTGTGCCCAACTTTCTTCTTCAAACAAGAGACATGAAACACCGGATGTATGCGCGAACCAACAGGAAGATCAAGCTTATAGGCAACTGGTCCAATTTTCTGAATAATACGAAAAGGGCCATAATAGCGCGGAGCAAGCTTTTGGGAACGCCGTAATGCAACTGTTACCTGTCGATACGGTTGTAAACGAAGGTACACCCAATCTCCTTCTTCAAATGAGCGCTCCGTGCGATGCAAATCTGCATACTGTTTCATACGGTGCTGAGCTTGATTCAAATTAGCTTTAAGCAACCGAATGACTGCATCACGATTACGCAATGCTAGATCAACTGCTGCAACTTTAGAATCACCTGGGATATACATCTGAAATGAAGGAGGTGGTTGGCCATAAACAACTTCATATGGTGTCATCTTAGTAGAGGAGTGAAATGAGGTGTTGTACCACCATTCTGCCAGAGGGAGCCATTTGACCCAATGCTTAGGTCGATCACCGGTCATGCAACGCAAATAATTTTCTAAGCAACGATTAAGCACTTCGGTTTGTCCATCAGTTTGAGGATGGTAGGCTGAACTCATCTTGAGTTGGGACCCTTGTAAACGGAAAAGCTCTTGCCAAAAAGAACTTGTAAAGATGGGATCACGATCACTAATAATTGAAGAAGGCATACCATGTAATTTAAAAACATGATCCATAAACAAATTCGCCACTTCTAAAGCCGAGTAGGGGTGGCCTAACGCCATGAAATGGGCATATTTACTTGAGCGATCCACGACGACAAAAATAACTTCCTTACCAAATGAAAGAGGAAGACCTTCAATAAAATCCATCGATATATCACTCCAAATACGCGAGGGTATCGGGAGAGGTTGCAGCAAACCTGGAGCGGCGATATTTTCATTTTTATTCCGTTGACAAACATCACATGCTGCCACATAATTGCTAACATCTGATTTCATACCATCCCAAAAGAAATTACGCTTGATACGATGAAGGGTTTTGTGTACTCCAGCGTGTCCTCCACTTGGTGCATCATGACAATCTTGTAAAATAGAGGATTTAAGTGACGAAGTGGTACTGATCACCAAACGACCCTTACGGGTCAAACGTCCATGACCCCAAACATACCCTGCATGTGATGTTGGATTAGCTTGTAAATCTGCTATCAAGGACTTGAGTTTGTCATCATGGGCCCACTCTTGTTTGAGACAATTAAACCAATCAGGTACTAGTAAAGTCATGGCCATTACTTGTGCAACATCCAATGCTGAACATGAGTATTCCTCCCTGCGTGATAACGCATCTGCTACTGTATTTTCACGACCACTTTTATAAGAAATTTCAAAATCATATCCCATAAGCTTGGATAACCATCTCTGTTGCATGGGTGTAATAATTCGCTGCTCCAACATGTGCTTTAAACTTGAATGGTCGGTTTTAATCTTAAAATGCCGTCCCACTAAGTAAGAACGCCATTTTTGAACTGCTTGAACTACGGCCATCAATTCTTTCTCATAAGTCGAAAAACCAAGGCTCTTTGGGGACAAAGCCTTACTGAAAAATGCGATAGGACGTCCTTCTTGCATTAAGACAGCTCCTAAACCCAAAGCCAGACGCATCACATTCCACTATAAATTCCTTTGAAAAATCAGGCATTGCTAAAACCGGTGTGCACGTCATGGCCGCTTTTAGATGTTGAAAGGCCTTTTCTGCATCAAGTGACCAATGAAAATTATCCTTTTTTAACAACGCGGTAAGCGGTTGACTGATTTTTCCATAGTCTTTGACAAAGCGGCGATAGTACCCAGTTAAACCCAGAAATCCCCGTAAGCCCTTCAAAGTGGTAGGCACATGCCAATTCATCATGCAAGCAATTTTTGAGGGGTCTGTTGAAACACCTTCATTTGAAATTAAGTGCCCAAGATACTCCAACTTCTGTTGTCCGAAGATACACTTTGATCTTTTAGCAAATAATTGATTGAGTCGTAACAACTCTAGAGTGGTAGCTAGGTGAGCTATATGATCATCCCAACTGCGGCTATAAACCAAAATGTCGTCAAAAAACACTAAGATAAATTGACGTAAATAAGGACGAAATACCTCATTCATTAACCCTTGAAAAGTTGATGGAGCATTGGTTAGCCCGAAGGGCATAACCAGAAATTCGTAATGACCTTCGTGGGTACGGAATGCGGTCTTATGGACATCGGATGGATGTACTCTGATCTGATGGTAACCCGACCTTAAATCAAGCTTCGAGAAAAATTTGGCGCCGTGTAGCTCATCTAACAGCTCATCAATCACCGGTATAGGAAATCGATCCTTGATCGTATTGTGGTTTAGTGCACGATAATCGACGCACATACGCCACGTATTGTCTTTCTTGCGAACAAGTAAGACCGGTGAAGAAAAAGGGCTTGTGCTAGGTTGGATCACACCTGTCTGTAAGAGTTCTTTGACGATCCTTTCAATCTCATTTTTTTGTACATAAGGGTACCTATAAGGTCGTACATTGGTGGGCGTGCTTCCCGGCTGGAGCAGTATACGATGATCTTGTGCACGTATAAGTGGTAACGATGCTGGCTCAGAGAACACATCCTCATATCGACCCAAAAGGTGTTGTAATTCTGGATTTGATGTATCCTCACCCTCACTCTGTGTGGTCCCTTGTATTGCATATAATTGTGCCAACGCCATATGATCTGATTTGCTTAATACCTTCTCTATACGATTGGAGTCCACTAATTTAATCTTATTCATGGTAGCACCTCTAAGAATAAATCGCCTTCCTCTAAATTTGAACTCCATTTTAAGATTTTGAAAATCCCAAATTATGGGACCAAGGGTTGTCAACCATTGCACCCCAAGTACCATGTCACAACCCCCTAATGAGAGCAATCGAAAATCAGCACTAAACGTAGTCCCTTGCATCACCCATTCCAGTTGCTTACATAACGCTGAAGTGGCGATTTTGGTTCCATCAGCGACTGAAACTGATAGAGGATTTGTGTGGACTGTATAGCAACCCGTGTGCTTCGCAATACTAGGATCTAAAAAATTATGAGTGCTGCCTGAGTCGATCAAAATTGTGATCTGGCGTTGCTTTAAAAATCCCCGTATCCTCATCGTCTGAAAAGACAAGGATCCTGCCAAAGCATGGAGCGAAATCAAAGGTTCTTCATTGTTTGCATCTGGACTCATATCCTCTTCATTATTCCACTCCTCTCCATCTAGTAGATAAATTTGTCTCTTCTTACAACGGTGACCCATAGTATATTTTTCGTCACAATAATAGCATAAACCTTTGGCTCGTCGGTCCTCCATTTCTGCTGGTGTAATTTTCTTTATAGGAGGCAAGGAATCACGTACCTGTTTTGGTGTTGACTGGGAAAGGATAGAGGGTCGTGACGAAGTCCGTATCTTGCGAGCCATTGCATCCATTGTTTCCTCCTGTAACCGAGCGAGACTGATAGCTTGAGACAAAGTGGTAGGATTAAACATAGAGACACCATTCTTAATTTCATCCTTTAAACCACTAATAAAGCAGCTCACAAAAAACTTATCTGGTAGGCCCCTAGCACGACCCATTAAGGTCTCAAATTGTTCCTGATAACTCTTGACATTTCCAACCTGCTGTAATTTTGTGAGTTGGCCAACTGCATCATCACCTAAGTCCGGGCCAAACCCAATGATAATATCTTTAGAAAAACTCCTCCAAGTGACGTGATTTGTGGTTGCTTCATAACTCTGGAACCACTCAATTGCTTTTCCTTCCAAATGGATAGAAGCCAAATAGACCTTGTCTTGTTCCTCAATGTTATTATAATTAAAGAAACGCTCACAACGATAGATCCACCCGCGTGGATCGTCACCGTCGAAACGAGGAAAGTCAATCCTCACGTACTTAGTCTGAAACCCATCACGTCCGGTGGCTGCTCTAGTGCCATTGTTCCGCGACGAATCCGACCGATCACCCTCATTACTCAAACCTCGAGCGGCGATTTGATCGAACTTAATGCCGAGGGCTGTCACCAACTGCTTCAAATCGTTCAGGGTATCACCATGATTATTGAGTGATTCAGCATGTGAAGTTGTTGCATCACGTAGTTGTTTGACAGCATCATCAATCCGTTTAGCTGCATCTTGTGCCCTAGTCCCATCCACCATTTTGATATTGAGCAGAACCTCGCTCTGATACCAAATAATAGGGATTTTTAGAAGAAGGTAACAAGAGAGACAACTTTTCCCACTTCGGGGGGGAAATTCCTCTAGAACCAACAAACTTACAAGATAACTATTTTCTCCCCCTTCTTATCTCAACAAACATCTAATTAAATAATCCTAGCTAGACTCCAAGTCTACACAAACTCCTAACAACTGGATACATCGTATCCCAATACATGATAAGCATGATAAGTTAAATTCAAACTACTAACTAATACTCAATTTACTGACTACTAGATAAGGTAGGATCTTCCAGAATTGTTGCATGGTTGTACTTTGACACGTGATTAGTTGTAGTTAGACACGTATCAGTTCGCCGGATATTCTGCTCCTCTGTCTCGACTCCTCTAGGGTTCTTTCGTTGAAACGAAATGGGGAAGAAGTGGGTTTTATTTTATCAGATCTGTTTTGGGGAGTACGAAATGATTTACTTTTAGCCAAGCCGCTGTTTTAGCAGGCTCAAAAGGCTAACAAATGCTGCCACGTGCACTTATTATAACCGTTAAAAAAACTTAAAACGTATGATCAGGATGAGGCGATCATTATTGGGCTCTTTAAGGGGGCTATATAACCGGACAGTTAACTAAAATGTATTACACAAGGTCGTATGTGCCAGCTAATGCTAATAATTTAATAGTCTGTTTGGACAAGGGATTTTGTGAGGACCAAAGATTTGATGGAAAAATCATGTTATATTTTTCCTCAAAATTCCTGGTCCCCACAAAATCCTTTGTCCAAACAGACTATAAGAGAAAAAAATAAAGATACCCACTTGATGTCCTTTTCAAAAAATAAAAAATAAAAGGAAAACTAAGGATTGAATTTATAAAAAAAGATTAAAATCATAATAACTTTTTTTACAGGGATTTTTTTTATATTTTTTATTAAAAT
>MVGT01003194.1:111426-157212 GCA_002174775.1 Macleaya cordata
CAAGTGCACAAAATAACACTAAAAAATACGTAAATTTTTGTTCTAGCTAGTTAGCATGTTACCGAAGGTAATTTTTTATTTTAAATTAATTTAAACTTTTAGTCAATGAATATACTCATTCTTCCCGATTGCGATATTGTTCCTTTTAAGTCATTAGCGAGGTCATGGAATTGGGATTTAACCTAATTCCAACTTTGATTTAATTTTCCATTCAGGCAACTTGATTTTTTAAATTTAAAACAAATTTTTGAATTAAATTTCAAAATTAATTTTTAGGTAGGGTCCAAATTGATATGTAAACAGACTTTTGAACTAAATTTCAAAATAATTTTTTAGCAAGGGTGGAAATTAAAAGTAGGCCTATTTTTAGGTTTATTCTTTCTAAAGATCCCAATTCTATCTTACGAGAAAATTATATTTATAAAAAAAATTAGCCGATCATCTTCATATGAACTTCACAATGTATAAATATAGTATAAGAAATATGCGAGGTATATGTTATAAGTTAAAAGCTTAGAAACCAAAACCTTGTTTAGGAGTGACGTTCTCACTCTGAACCACGCTCTCACTCTAGGAACATTTTTAGTCGGTCGCTTCGATGCTCTCATTCCCACTCTGCGCTCTAATTACTATTATTGGAGTGGCCTCATACGTTGTAAGCTTAGGAGCTTAATATTGATACTCACTATTACTACTAGATTGTTCGAGTTAAGGAGTATTTTAGTCCAATGCTAGAATAGATGATTGATTTAGTCTTCCATGTGTTTGTGAGTCAGTCCGCAAAGTCTTTAAAAATTAAAGAAAAAAATTAAACACCATTCCATTGGTGCTTCAAAGTCTACAATTGACTAGTCTATGGTCAATCGAAGACTCCAAATAAGCTAGATGGTAATTTTTCTGTACTCCGTACGTTTGGTACTTCAAAGTCTAAAGCCGGGCAGGAGTACTACAGCTGTAGTCTGTACAGCACCATGCCAAGAAATCCTTTTTTTTTCCTTTGTGTTGAGAAAATTCAATCCATTCAGTTCTCAACTTAAACTCCATGTACAAGATCATCCATGAACTAAATTAGAATAGAGAGGTGATCAAAATCAATATTCTGAGTTAGTTTCCTCATCAAATTGATGCGGGACAGATTTCGTGGATCCGTCTTAAATTTTAGCTTTAATTAAGAATTTAGTAGTTTTTAAATTTTAGCTAGTAATTTTTATTATTTAGGTATTTTTATTTTATTATTTAACAGTTTCCTTGTTAGATTAGACGTTTCTTTTAATTACAATCCGATTAGAATTAGAAAACCCTTATTATTATATAAGGAGATGTAGTAGACAATTTATTGATAAGAATTCAATATAGTTTTGATTAATAATATTTGAGTTTTCTCATTAGTTGAGAGTTATTTTGGTGTTCTTCAATTCTAGGCGATGAACTAGAATTTTTATTGTTTTTTCCGCTACGTCAATTGGTATCAGAACGAAGATTCGCCTGGCTTGATGGTAATTACAAAGTAAAAAAAAATAAAACCCTACTGACGGTGATCGTGGGGAAGATTAACCTTAGCATTCATCGATGGATTCACCAAAGATGAACTAGGGAAGATCTGATCTATCAAAAAAAAAAGAAAAAGAAAAAGAGAGAGAAATTTCAGAGGAGGATAAATCGCAGGTTAGATTTGAAGTTTCAAAGGCTATTGATTCTAGATGAAGAAGGGNAAAAAAATCATGAGTTCTTGGCAAGAGAAACCCATTTTTTTCTTTTTCTCAATAACAAAGAAATTTTATTAAGCAAAGCATAGGCTAGATCCAATTTGGGATCAAAGCCAACAAAAAAGCATACATAGGGAAGATGATGAGAATGGAACATCAATAGCAAGAGAAACACATGGTTTAGAAGGTCTTCATGAGATACAACATGGGATGGTGGATCTATTTTATCCCCAGTTATGAAAAGAAGAAAGGACTGGAAACGTGAGTTTTTTTCCGAGTCCAAATCTTCTGGTCCCAAATTTCCTGTCCCATCTCTATCCCCTAGCTAGAATGATGCCACCTGTACTCCACTTCATAGCTATTAAATCTCTACTTAACCACTTTTAACCCCAAATTAACTCTGTTAACTCTAAAAAAAATTAATTAAAATCCAAAAAGAAAAAAAATATCTAACATTATTTTCCGTCACTACTCACTTTGACCGTCCCTTCCACTTCATTCTTCCTTTATTCATCAAAATAACAAAAAAAAACAAACAAACAAACAAAGAAAGAAAAAAACTCACGTTTCCAGTCCTTTCTTCTTTTCATAACTGGGGATAAAATAGATCCACCATCCCATGTTGTATCTCATGAAGACCTTCTAAACCATGTGTTTCTCTTGCTATTGATGTTCCATTCTCATCATCTTCCCTATGTATGCTTTTTTGTTGGCTTTGATCCCAAATTGGATCTAGCCTATGCTTTGCTTTGCTTAATAAAATTTCTTTGTTATTGAGAAAAAGAAAAAAATGTGTTTCTCTTGCCAAGAACTCATGATTTTTTTTAGGTTTGAAATTAGCATGGCATGGGATTGAATTGATTATAAATTTTAAGCTAAAAAATAGCCATAATAAATCTAATAAAAATATCACATTGCATAAATAACATCCAAGTCTAACTACAACATTTTGTCAAACATCTAATGTGCACCATCCCATATTGATTTTTGGAAGGTTGATGAGTAGCATTTCTCTTCATTCATCTGGCGATATATTGATTATGATGCCTCTTTGAGTTAGTTTAGACAAGTAGTTATTAGTTTAAACCTCTTGATTCCTTTAATATGATCGAAATCTCATATACGGGGTTGTAATATCATTGGTGGAGATCAGAATGACCAATAAGGATGATAATCCATATGCTTGGGAATACATGGAAGAACAAGGGTACTATGGTCAATTTTATCTTAAAATCGGAGAACCAACGTTTATGTCCACATCAGCCAAGGTCATTTTCTTGGCTTGAGTGTGTGTGAAAGGACGACGAAAGTCTCCCTTCTTTTTCTTACTTTCGGTTCAACCAACCTAATCCCATTCAAGTCTACCACCTATCCACTTTCTAGGCGTGGTAGATGCATAAAATCCTAAATCCCAATATTAATCAGTCAAAGTCTTGTCGGTACAAATATTATTTTCACTTTTGGGGTGTTCTCAAATTATCCAAATAAAACTCAGTAATAAAATAAAAATAAAAGAACAATATAAGAAGATACATAACGTAAGAGTGTAAACAAAAGAGCTCTCATGGCGGGTGAAAGAACAAAAAGTTATGACGAGTCGTTACAGCACACCAATGAAGAAGGTGCACTGACATTATTCACGCGCGAGTGTGGCACGCGTAAAGAACACAAGAAACACACATTAGGCAAGTGTACAGAAAATGATTTTGTTAGTACGTGGGATGCACATGAGCCTTTGGTTCAACAGTTATACATTTTTCCCACATGCGCGAGGTCTTGAGCTCAAAACTCACCCTTAGGGAGTTCTACTACTCACTAACTCTAGAGTTTTACTCATGAAATTATTAGGAGCTTAATTACTCCATGATTGATTAGCCTCTGGCCTGGTTTCCCTAAGGGGAAAGAGCCTTCTCCAGGCCCATACCCACCTGCTTTGCGTACAAACTCACACCTGCCTGCTTACTCTTCCTGCCTATGTACAGGCCCATTCGCATGCCTATGTACGGACTTACCCTCTTTATGTAATGCAGTAAAATAACGAAAAAGAATTTTTTTTTTCTCTAAGATACATCTGACCATTTCTGGTTGCTGTGTTGATTGATTTAAATGGGTTGTTAGAAAAGATATAAGCTTAGACCAACAGTACACAATGTAAACATCGGGGTTTGACTGTCCTGTTGGCTGGTTTTAATGGTGCATGAGGTTTAATTTTGAAGAGAAAATCATTGATCCTTCAGGAATCAGGAGTAATCTTTTTATGTATTTCATGACTATACTGCAGGTCGTCGGGGGGCCAATGCAAGAAAGAAAGTTTTAGTAGGTAAAATATCTATGCCCATAAAACCAATACCTATTTTCTGAAGAAGAAATATGAGTGCATGTTATTTATTAGGAATGCTAAGAAGTAACACGCTTAGGAATTTGCTCCAATGCATCTCCTATATATAAAAGACAATTCTTTTGACTTGTGATCTAGACTTTTTCGTTAGGACGCCTAATAAATGAAATTCATATCAGAACCCGAACCTGAACCACTCTGTATTCCTCTTCTCTTCAATTCTCTGTAATAATTCCCCAGTTGATATCTATGTATTCGACAAAGATTCATTCTTCACCACTGCTAACCAGAAAATCCGCGAGCATTACTGGGTCCCTCTCCAGTAATGTAGCTAACCTATTACATATTTCTAAAAATCTCGTAGGCACATTACAAAGTATAATAGGGCGAAAGTCTGAGAAGGCCATAGGAACATCATTTTTAGTAATAAGAAAAATAATATTTAGACAGAAGGCATTAGGGAGAGGCATACCACTGAAAAAATCCTCAGCAGCTGTGCCAAGAATAACCAAAGCAAAATCCCTACAACTTGCAAGCATGGAATAAATAAAAAAAAAAAAAAGCAGAAATACCCATAAGGACCCCGAAGCACTATCATCAAGAATAATTAAAATTGCATCCCACCACAAAATCAGGAAAATAAGACAGCCAAGAGGCGTTAACTAACACTTAATCAACCTGGCCTAGGCAAGCGATAAACCATTATGATTATTGCACCAAGTAAATTGAGAACCATGAAAAACTAGCATCAACCAACCCACAATTATGTAAGCTATCAGTAAAATAATTAGAATTAGAAAAAGAATAAGGATTTCCACTCAAATGCTCACTAGCAGCAAGAACAGCATTAGAAACACCACCACAACCCAAGTATCAGTCAACAATAAGATTGCCCACAAATCACCTTTCCAGGATAGGGCATTTGGCATTCACAGATGCATAAAAGAAACAACCTGAACATCCATGCACAATTCTCGTGTGAATAGTTTGGTTGGACAAAGCAATAGAAAAGACCACAACCTCATCATTCCAAAAAAAGCCAAATTTTATTCACTTAATGGTTAGAACATCGATTATCTTAAATATTAGGCAAACAAACTGAATTACTAAGGTGAGGCATGCAAGAAGCATCAATCGTGGGTTCAGATAACATTATGCTGGATATTTAATGCAATTTTAAGATTTCAAACAAAACATAATCACATGATTCACATATGTTATTCACTTAATGAATATTGCAGAGTAAAAGTTTATGAAAAATCCTAATTAAACAATACCACTACCTTGTCTTGCATCAGGTTTGATAACCAAAAAACTTCCTTGTCTTGCATCTGGTTTGATAACCAAAAAACTTCCTTGTCTTGCATCTGGTTTGATAACCAAAAAACTTACTTTTTCCAGCCAAAGGAAAAGAAGATTGAATCATACAAGGATTAGAGAAATTTCCCTCCCCATCACCTCTTCTTCTGCATCCACCTCATCTGATTCACTATTACCTTTGTCGTCATCCAAATCGGCGTTGCAAAGAGAGCATCTAAACCAAGAGCATAATGGCATTAAGTAATACTGATTTGGTTAGAAGCTAATATTTCACTATTAACTTAGTATGTAACATGCTGATTAGAACCAATAGCGAAAACCTGAAACAAAATTTAGTAGCGGTAACTTATTCTTTTTCCCTACCACTTTCCAAGTTTCCTTTTTTTTCATTAATTTTTTTTTTGTTTTTGAGCAAGAAAAAAAAGAAGAATATATTAAGATAAGAATATACAAAAGAATGCACCATAACAAAGATCCTTCACCTATAGGACCTGAATGACATGCTCCCAACAAACACAAAGTCCTGAAAATGGAACTGCCCTATTAGACCCAACTTCCAAGCTCTACCCCACTAAAATAACAAACTCCTAATCTTAAGAATCGTTTCACGCAAAGTACAAACTTTATATCTAAAGACAGTTTCGTTCCAAATCTTCCAAATGGACCAAAAAATAGCATGTGGTATGAGCTTCCAAAGCTTGCGTCCTCCTTTAGAGAAATTGCACCCCTTCCTAGCCTCAAGGACATCCCCTGGGAAGTGAGGGCAGCACCAAACTAAGCCGAAGGAATTCAGGAAAAAGTTACAGAGAGATACTTGTCTTTCCTTTCAGACATTATTTCCATACTGTAAATAAATGTACGCAACTTAATTCTATTTTTCTTGGACTCCATATCATTTAAAAATGTGTGCCTATCTTGCAATCTTTTATTCTTTTTTTAATCAGTGAACTGGTCAAGGAACAATACCAGAGAGCTGGTAAAAAAAAATTAGGTGGCACAACAAAGGAGATTCTCGCGATCCCGTTTCCTCTCACAAGAAGTATCGCTTCAATCTAATGATCACTAGATTTATTACATCAGTAAATTGATCCCAGATAACACGACTCTATCTGATTAGTTACCTCTTTTTTATTTGGTTATAGGTGTAGGAAGTGCAGTGGCTGCCAGTATATTAGCTTTATTCCTATTGATCATTCTAATTCATTGCTTGGGAAAGAAATCGTCATCAAACAATAACTCATTACTAGCAAGGTATTGGACTAACAAAACAAACAATAATGATCATCAAAACATGGAAGCAATCTTCAGAAATTATGGATCCTTGGCTCCAAAGAGATTCAGATACAAGGATGTCAAGAAAATGACTAATTCTTTTAAAGAGAAACTTGGCCAAGGAGGCTACGGTTCTGTCTTTAAAGGACAACTTCATGATGGCTGTTTGGTGGCAGTGAAGGTTTTGTACAGTAAATCCAAAAGTAATAATGGAGAAGAATTCATGAATGAGGTTGCAAGCATTAGTAGGACTTCCCACGTTAATGTCGTCAATCTACTAGGCTTCTGTTTAGAGAAGAAAAAAAGAGCTCTTATTTATGAATTTATGCCCAACGGTTCTCTTGACAAATTCATTTACGACGAGAACCTGTCATTAGAATCAGGCCTAGGATGGCAAACTTTATATAAAGTTGCTGTGGGAATTGCTCATGGACTCGAGTACTTACACCGTGGCTGTAACATGAGAATTCTACATTTTGACATAAAACCACATAACATTCTCTTGGATGAGGACTTTTGCCCAAAGATATCAGATTTCGGGTTAGCCAAGCTTTGTCCTGGAAAAGAGAGCATCATATCAATGTTGGGAACAAGAGGAACTGCTGGTTATATTGCTCCAGAATTGTTTAGTAGAAACTTCGGAGGAGTCTCTCACAAGTCAGATGTGTATAGCTATGGAATGATGGTACTAGAAATGGTTGGGGGTAGAAAGAACATTGACGTGAAAGTAGGAATAGATCATTCTTCTCAACTATATTTTCCACACTGGATCTATGACCGGCTCAAACAGGACCAGGGTCTTGGGCTTCATGGGGTTATGACTCAAGAAAGAGAAGAGGCTGCCAGGAAGATGATTATAGTGGGTTTATGGTGCATACAGACAAATCCGTTGAGTCGGCCTTCGATGAGTAAAGTGTTGGAAATGTTGGAAGGAAGTGTCGAAGCCTTGCAGATTCCACCAAAGCCTTTCCTTTCTTCTCCACCAAGATCACCAGCGGCACAGATTTCTTCCTCCACTCTCTCAATGTCGTAACATCGACATAAGATACTTCTTGTACTTAGTTTTCACAGTGTGAATGAGCAGTATTCATATGGCGTGTCAATGTAAAACATGGTAGACTGTATGATTGTGAAGTTGCAGAAAATATATGTAGGTGAATTAAAATGTATAAACACTTCACCAAATTGTGACAAAAGGAATCAAAGAATTGGATTGATAATGTTTAGCTTCAATATTTTAAGATCTTATGTAAACATGCCGTAAAGAGTATTAACCTGCTTTTGGTTCATAAGAATTGGATGAGACTGAGTAACTGGATTTTGACTTGCGGAGTTTGCTGAAATTAATCTTCTCTTTCAAATTCCATCTACACCCATTATGTGAATCAAGTAAGATATAACATAAATCCAGGAAAATACAGAACTATTAGAAATGAAATGATCAGGTGGTAATGTCAGAATTAACACTATTACAAAAATCAACGTGCTTTTATAACCTAAACTGTGTGTGGGGCATGCAAAACGGATATAATGAATAAGATTTAGATTAACCCTGAATAAGAATAACTGATTAACTTAAGGTGAGGAACTGGGGTTCTAGAACTTCAAAGTTCAAACTATCGCATTATCAAATATTACAAGTTTTTGTTCTCCCTTTTATATCTTAGTAAGCTAAGGTAATAAGTAAAATCAAACAACAAACTGTGGATTTCAATGATCAAACCCAGATAAGAACAACTCGCACAGATAAGGATTAGACAATCCATGAGTTAAAATTAATATATACATAAACACAATTAAGCCAATAGAATTAAGTGAACCACACCTCAAAGATCTCCCGAGCTCTGTCCATATTACTGCACAAGGAGAGCTCGAATTTTACAATGGTAAGCTCATTTCTCCTCCAAATCATCTTAATCTCATCCACAATTGCTTGCTTGCGTAACTCCAGCTTTATTAACCTTCACCAATTTCGACAACTTCACAGAATCACTACCCAACCTCGTAAGAACCAATTCAGGAAGACTTAATTCCTCTGCAGTCACCACTTTTTCCTTCTTTGATCTCTGATAGACAATCTTCTCCGTCCTCACCCATGGCATTCTCACATCCAATTTTGAATTCGGTAGTGCTAGGGCTACCGAAATCCCTACCGAATTTGCTACAGCAGGCACATTTCACGGTGAGATTCATAACACTTTAGGATGGGATGCGAAATACGAGGAGATGCAAATCACTTTGACCGTTGGATGCTTGAGTGGTAGCAAATTCTGTAGGAATTTGCTGTAACTCAAGCATTACCGTTTTGAATTCCCTTACTGAAGAACTCCTTCAAAGGAGTCCCAGAATTCGAATTCTTCCACCTCCTTTAGGGGCGATTTTTCAGACTTATTCGATTCTTGGAGTTTTGTAATGCTTTCAACAGTCTTACCGTCTTATGCATAGTCGCATAGCTTGTTTCCCTCTACCTCCGCGTATTCCATCTGTCAGTGACCAGTCATTTTTAATGTTATTATTATTATTATCATTGCTCTCCTCTTTGTTGAAATTCTTCTTTTGTTTTCTAATTCTGGAGAGATCCAAGAGTTGATCGGAGGGAATGAGGAGAGGACCTTTCATCCAAGGGGCAGAGGGCATTTTAATGGAGGGTGGTTCCGATAGAAATGAAAAATTAGGGTTTTGGGATTGAACGTTTTGGTTGTTATTGGTTGAAAGGTTGTTTACTAAGGGAAGATTAATAAGTCTTATGAGAGGTTTGGAGAAGTAATTGTGGGATTTGGGGGAAAAAGGGTTTTGAAGACGAAGATTGAAGTGTCGTCATATACTCGTAGAGCTTTCGGTGAGCCTGCTATTCGTTTACATGCGTTACCTGTTCTGTTCTTTTCCTTTTCTGCCGCTTACCCAGCATCTTCACTATCTTAATTCATCCATCCCTGCGTTTACGTTTTTCAGCAGGCGAAAAGCAGCGAGCGGAGCTTGAAAAGCAAAGCTAGCCTATATAATCGCGGGAGGAGATGCTTCTGAAGTGCTTTTGGTTAGGCAAGCCATTTGAATTATAGGCAAGAGTATGATTTTGTTTCACCCACTTTAAAAGGTGGGTGAGGAAAACCACTCATTATCTTACTGTGGGATGTCCATCAAGAAATAACTGTTGGGTTGATCAACTTCTTTAAAAGAAGTTGTGTACATAAGAAAAACTAAAAACTTGAAGGGGCATTTGGTTGCATCAATCACTACTTTCAAGTGTGTTATACATTGTTTATAGATTATACGGTTAGAAAAGTTTTGAGTCCTGTTCTGTTTGGATGACATTTTAAAGAGTAGAACGTTACGTTAGCTATGTTGTCTTAATTCGAAAAACAAAAGTTTTACTCGGAAATTTTAAATATAAAGTTGGATGTGAAAAATATATTTTGCTGCAATGCTATTATCCAAAGTCAAATTGTATTCTGGTTACTAGTTTCTCACTAGAATCCATATCTTCTTCAGTCTTCACGGGTAGGTTCTAAGGTTTCTCAGTGCCCAATGTATGGATTCTCGAGAAGAGAGGAGCTGTGGTAATCCCCGTGGACTGCTCAGATCTCACAAGCGAATGAAAAATTGAATCTGCATTGGATCTCACTTGAATCACCTCATGCCCTCATCTATCCTCCTGAGGAGATGTTTTGTTTCAAACTCCAGCCCGCACAGGAGTACGCCATGCAATGTTGATACGCTAGGAAATTAAACTGATTAATATGTTTTAAGTCAGACTGTTCTTTCTTTATCAATTCACCACAGGAAAACACAAGGAACATTGTTGTTATAAACAACTTCAAAGTACTCGTTTTGGTGGTTCAGG
Source organism: Macleaya cordata (assembly GCA_002174775.1). Classification (NCBI taxonomy): domain Eukaryota; kingdom Viridiplantae; phylum Streptophyta; class Magnoliopsida; order Ranunculales; family Papaveraceae; genus Macleaya; species Macleaya cordata. The sequence goes on from MVGT01003194.1 coordinate 121,904, forward strand.
AATATTTTGTAGATCACATTCAGATTATGTTTATCATCAACGATATTAGCCTTATACACTACCATGTCACTTCTGCCCTGTTTTACACTTACACTAACCAAACGAATAGTAGAACTATCTTATGTCAATGTTCTAAAATTGAAATCGTGGATGAACCTACCTGTGGCAGTGGCGATCTTGGAGGAGAAAAAAGGAAAGGTTTCGGTGGAATCTGCAAGGCTTCCACCCTGTCTACCAACATTTCCAATACTTCACTCATGGAAGGCCGACTCGATGGATTTGGCTGTATGCACCATAGACCCACTATAATCAATTTCTTGGCAGCCTCTTCTCTTTCTTCAGTAATAACCCCATGGAGTCCAAGACCCTCGTTTAATTTGAGACGGTCATAAATCCAGTGCGGAAAATATAGTTGAGAAGTATGATCCATTCCCACTCCCACATCAATGTTCTTTCTTCCCCCTACCATTTCTAGTACCATCACTCCATAGCTATACACATCTGACTTGTGAGAGACTCCTCCAAAGTTTCTACTGAACACCTCCGGAGCAATATAACCAGCAGTCCCTCTTGTCCCCAACATTGATATGATGCTCTCTTTCCCAGGACACAGCTTGGCTAGCCCAAATTCTGATATCTTTGGGTGAAAATCCTCATCCAAGAGAATGTTATGAGGTTTTATGTCGAAATGTAATATTCTATGCTACAACCACGGTGTAAGTACTCTAAACCACGAGCAATTCCAACTGCAACTTGGTATAGCTTTTCCCATCCTAACGGAAGACCTGATTCAAATGATTCTCTTTCGCGGTAAATGAATTTGTCAAGAGAACCATTGGGCATGAATTCGTCGACAAGAGCCCTTTTTTCCCCTCAAAACAGAAGCCTAGTAGTGCGACAATATTGACATGGGAAGTCCTACTAATGCTTTCAACCTCATTCAAGAATTCTTGTCCATTACTTTTGGATTTACTGAACAAAACCTTCACTGCCACCAAACGGCCATCACGTAGCTTTCCTTTATAAACAGCACCATAGCTTCCTTCACCAAGTTTTTCTTTGAAGGAATCAGTAATTTTCTTGACGTACATATACTTGAATCTCTTTAGAGCTAAGGTTTCACTATTTCTGAAGAAGGCCTCTACGTTTCGATGATCATTGTAATTCGTTTCCTTCTTCCAAAACCTCGCTAATAAACTATTTTTTACTGAAGATTTCTTTCGGATGCAAAAGATTAGCATGAAAGTGAAACAACCGAACATAATCAAAGCCGCTCCTGTTGTTGTGCCTGTAACCAAATGAAGGAGGTAACTAATTAGAAGATTCGTGTGATTTCACTAAAGATGCATGTTTTTCATGTCCTATTACCTATTACAATCTTCTTCCTGGGATTGCTCCGTCCTACAAAATGTGGAATGCCATTAGAGATCCATATTGTACAAGGATATAAAATTCTTTTCTTGCATAAAAAATTGGGTGATTGATGGGCTGTCCATTTTTATCTTTGGATCCAAGACCAATCAAAGTTCCAATTTTGTTATGTCAAAATCATTATGTAAGCCACCTTTCCGTGGTCACTTAGATATACGACGCCCTCTTAGCAAAACTCTTGACATTTGTATATAAGAAATTAAAGATGAATATCATAGAATCGAAATTGAAGCATCCAAGAACTAATAGTCTGTTTGGACAAGGGTTTAGGGGAGGGATTTTGTGGGGACTAGGGAATTGGTAAAAAAATCATGTTATATTTTTCCTCAAAATCTCTACTCCCCACAAAATCTCTCCCTAAAATTCCTTGTCCAAACAGACTATAAACTTTTTTTTATCGGTTCGAAGAAAAAAGAAAAAGCCAAAACAAATTATCCCTATTCAAGATCCACCCGTTTGAGTGGGCCTACATCGGTATTCGTATAAATATAACAAGCATGGTGCCCGTGCACGTGTTTCTTAAGCTAGGAGTGATTGTGGGGAGAGAGGAAGAAATAGTAGGAACAGGGGGAGAGAATCATAGAAAAAATAAATGAGTTTTAAATTTTTAATTGAATACATAGAAAAAAAATTGTTGGTGTTAAAGTAACAATAATATCCTTATATATTTGCTGAGAAAAAATGTTTCGAATGGTTTTGAATGTAAAAAAGCCTCAAAAAAAAATAATTAGCTTAATTAGTAGTATAGATATTAACAACTCTTTACAAGTGGGGCCCACATACAATGCATTCAGGAGCTGATTTTTGGAAACTATTTTCTCCTCATTATGTATATCATCATATTAAAAAATCAGCACGATCTAAAACTTCTAACCCCCTCAAATTAGCCCATAAAAATTTGGTAAGTTTTAAACTTTTATTTTGACCATTGATTTACATGGGCAGATTTATGAGGTTAGAAGTTTTAGAACCAGCTGATTTCAAGTGAGTATGTCCTCCTCACCATGTAGATCATCCTCTCCAAAAATCAACTTCTTGATGCATTTCATGTGGGCCCTACCAGATGATTGGTCTATTTAAGAGAGAGAGGGGTTGGGGTTTGGGTATAACCTCACTCCTTAAAGAAAGTAGTTGTTTCACGTAATTAGGGATAGTGGGTGGGTGGGGGTTGGGTATATAACCTCACTCCTTAAAGAAAGTAGTTGTTTCACATAATTAGGGATAGTGGGCCCACCTTAGATTCGGACAAATATAATATACGACAACTTTTTATACAAGTTTGAGTTTTTAGAGAACGACAGTGCTAGGGTTACAGAATTTCCTACAGAATTCTGTACAGTAGGCACAATTCACGGTGAGATGCATATCTCTTTGGGATAGGGTGCGAATTACGAAGAGATGCATATCACTTTGACCGTTGGATGGTTGAGTTGTAGCAAATTATGTAGGAATTTGCTGTAACTCAAGCATTTCCGTTTTAGAGAAAGTGGTTGTTGGAACATGGTATTAGAATGAGGGGTCCAAAAAGGTCAAAGGTTTAAATCCCATTACTAGCTTCAAAAGGAAAAATAAAAACCCAGCTAGCACTTGGGGGAAGTATTAAGGACCATGAGCCTGTATCTAAATCGAGAGCAAATCCTATGTCCCCTTGTTGAGTTTCTTAAACTCTTAAACCATTAACAGTCGATCTCTCATTGGAAAATCAACCATTAGAAAATCATTCTTATATCGAATAATGGACCGTTGATTTTTCAATCAATTTTTGACCAGGTTAAAAATTTTAGCATGCATGGGCTCATTTTTGGTGACAACCTTCTTCAAGGTGAGAACATGGGATTTGGAGATAGAGGATCCACTATACTCTAAATCTGCTAAATATAATATTAACAATTTTCTACAAGTTCGAGCTTCTAGAGAAACTAGATTGGATGCAGTACCTGGAATCAAACACAAGGCTTGACTGGTTTCGGTGGCTAGGTAATAGGTCCCACCGGGACAAAAGCATGTGACGGTTGGAAGTGAAGTAGAGTTAGATCCACATGCCCCGCTGAAGTTCACACATCGATCACAGAAGGGTTTGCTATTTGCAGCAGCAACGTAATTCACAACGAAGCCCTCTCTCAAAACAGAAGATAGAGTGGAAGGATCTCTCAGGAGTCCTATTAGAGCTGTATCCATAATCGGAACTTTGACGCTTTTCAAGCACAAGGACGAAAGGTCTGAAGGTATTCCATTTCCAAACCCTTGTATCCCAAAATAATTATGCTTAGCATCACTAATACTACTATTAATAGATGTAGTATTCGTATGGCACTTAAACTTGTAGATGCTGGCAAATTCATCCGGTACAAAACGAAACAGATGGACAGTCGTAAAACAGGGTCAGGTTCAGAGCTCCAGGATCATAATCGAACAGGTTTAAATTGATACCTGTGGTTAAAAAATTGCGACGGACAAGCATCATCCATGAAATCACTTCTGACGATCGTCATGGTTTCACGTCTGTTTCCAATATATTTGTTGACGATCGTCAAAACAGTATATCTTTCTGAGTTAAACTCTATCTCAGTGAGATCGCCATCGATACACTCCAGCTTGTAACCAGGTAAGCCGCAATATTCAGGTCTGTCATTCCCCCAAAAAGGAAAACCGATCCTTTTCAGATTTCCGCAGTTGAAGTAAAGAGTAGTGCAATTGGAGCACCTACTAGTAAACTCATCAGTGACTTGACCAAAACAAACTGGAACTTGTTGGATGAGCGATAAGATCAAGAAGAAGATGACATTGATGATGATGAGAAGAAATAAGGAAAAAGATGGGAAGAAGAAGTTGAAATCCATTAATTTGATCATGAGATGGGAATTAAACTCAGAACTAAGATAGATTTTGAACTTCTTATCTAGTTTAATTTAGATGATGGATGATGTTCCATTTTCCAAAATTAAGAATTTGAGGAAGTGATTGTGTTGAATTTTTCTCAACAACAAAAACACAAAAAACAAACAAAGAGAAACAAAAGGATCTCTGGGCTGTTGGCTCATGGTGTTGTGCTTCTTGTCTTAGTACAATGGATGTATTTAAATAGAACACACAATATAACTACTTCCTAGTAACTATTTCAGATAATTCAAACATTTAAACATTTAAAATATAATTACTAACTACACATGCCTACGTGGCATTTAGGCACGTAACAGTGGTATTTGTTTGTGGTGATGGGGTGTATTTAATTGTTTTGAAAGAGGAAATCTCCTAAAAAAAGAAGAAAGTTTGGGTTTAGGCCTAAAATTTGAGCATCCTCACTATTTTGGGAGCCCTAGTAACATTACTCATATTCAATTTGAGAAGTCACATTCCATTATTCAACGGATCCCATCCTAGTCATAGTCGTACTGTCGTACAATTTAAATAATTTTAAACCTTTAACTTTGAAGTAGTCAAAGTGGGAAAGATAAATTAATCCAATAATTAATAGGAAAATAAGAGTTAATTAAACTCTAAAACGCTGCAAAGACTTATCAAACCAATTGCCAAATATTTCCCCAGCGACTTTTGATCTCAATCTCTAAATATCTCTCCCTTATTCACATAACACCTTTTCCTCTCTACTCTCTTCTAAGTTCTATCTTCTTCATCAATTACTCCGATCTTATTCCCAATGAATAGAAACAACTTGTTCTTGATCACTATTACTATCCTCACCTTAGTTGAAGTAGTTCTATCAGTAGATCAAAGATTTGAAGCTTGCAAGCCTCGAAACTGTGGGAACGGCCCGATTATTAGCTACCCTTTTTGGATTCAAGAAGAATACTGTGGATATCCAGAATTTAGAGTCATATGCAGGAACAACGAATCCATCTTAAATGTATCAGGAAATGATTACATCATCCGGGATATCTCCTATACAAACCAATCGTTTCGAGTGGTAAATTCAGTTGTTTTGGATGCAAACTGTCCAGCTCCTCTTCAAAATTCAACATTCGATGATCAAAGTCCCTTCAAAGTTGGTTCCAACGTTCAATATCTCTCCTTCTTCTACAACTGCACCAATTTGTTATCTGAGGAGTACAATAACTTAACTTATCCAGTGAATACTTGTGCTACGTCTTCCGAACTTTTTTCTTTCGCTATGTTTGTTCCTCCGGTATACTTGAGCTCCATAAATGATCATGCAACGATGTGCCAGTCTTTGAGTCGTGTACCCGTAGAAGTGGATAAGAGGTCAAGTGTTGAAACTAGAGAGGAGGAGGACTATACTCTGTTACTGAAAAATGGATTTACTCTAGAGTGGGATAAAAGAAGGTGCAATGATTGTCAAGACAGCGGTGGGAATTGTGGTTTTGATAAGGAAGATTTGGTGTGTTTCTGCGTCGATGGACCGCATAAAGAACACTGCGGTAAATCTATCATGACTTTGCTTTTCGGTGGGACATGATCAGTCTGTCTCTTTGAATTGTGAGGATCGAAGATCATTCCAGCCTGTGCATTCTTTTTTCCTCATTTCTATTCTACATGTTCTTTCTCTTTCCAAAAAATACATGCATTTTTCTATTTCTCTCGTAATAGTAAAAGCATGATTTAGTATAGAAGTGTCATGTACAATACCCAAGCAGGTCAGGTTCTTGGGACACGTAATTTAAACACTTTCCATTCCCCTTTGGATGCAATCATACAAAATTTTGACATGTAATTTAAACACTTTTCATTCCCCTTTGGATGCAATCATACAAAAGTTAATAACTCATAGATTTGCTCCTTTAATTTAGGAATTGATCCTTAAATTTAAGAAGTGATTATTACTAAACTTTAAACCATTGGATGATTACATCAAAGAATGAATAGAAAGTGTTTAAACTCTGTGTCAAAACCTTGTGTTCCAAGAATCCGACCATATTCCAAATATGCTATGTTGTTATAGTGCCAAAACTTTAAAGTTCTGCTCAAGCCATTTTTGTGAGACTTTCTGAAATTTCCCTTTTAATAAAGGATATACTTGCTATTTTGGTTGATCTTAGTTGGATGTAGAGGAAGCACAACATAATATTTCATCAGTAAATCACAAAGAGAAACAAAGAACATGAATCACAAAGAAGTTATACTATGTAGTAGATTTAAAACTTTTGGAGCAAATATACCATTCAAAATTAGAGTTCGAGTCCTTCATATAATTGACGCTTCTATCCTGTTTTCTTGCTATAAAAAACCATTCCAGAAACCCTTATAACACATAAAAGAGAAAGACAAGCATACCCCAGCAACAGAAATCACAAAAAAAATGACCACAGCACTTATATAACAAAAGCAGTCCCAAAAGGTCAAAATTGGGTTTACTTTTTCAATATTACCGCTAAAACCTAATTTATTCCAAATGTTCTCATACCTATCATCCATCGCAATAATACATCGATCATATGCTTCAAAAGGTTTTGGAAATATATCCGCTACTTACTTTTGAGACTTGCAATGAACTAATTCAATATCACCTTCTCTCACATGCTCCTGGATGAAACTTGCTGCCACATATTCAGCTTTGCAAGTTGATAAAGTCACAATAGGTTGCTTCTTAGATGACCAAGTAAATGCATTACTACCCATAAAGAATACAAAAGACGTACTTTTTTTTTTTCTTTCATCCAAGTCTCTTGTCCAATCACTATCCGAGTACCAACAAGTCTAGAATCATTTGAGCATGACAAAAATAAACCACTCATTAAGCGTACCTATGATGTTACAAAGGAACCTCTTTGCAGCATTAAGATGTGAATCATGTGACGATCTGATGCTTCCATATATCGGCCAAACTCCATAAAGTATACCTGGTCTTGTACAAGTGAGATATCAAAGACTTTCAACTAACTTTTGAAAGTAAGTAGGATCCATTGCTACTCATATTGCTCTTATATATGCAATTAAACTTCACTTGAAAAAGGGGCGTATTCACCGGATTACAAGACTCCAATCCAAATCTTTTCAATATCTCCTTTGCATACCTGATAAAAAAAATTTCCATCTTCCATTGTGTTACTTCAATGCCAATAAAATGATGAGCCACCAATCTAATATCAGTCATTTCAAACTCTTTAATCATACTCTTCTTGAACTCGCTAAACATGCTTGGATGGTGAAGATCAATGATCGACAAAGAGACATTCAAACAACATGCTCACATCCTTGCGAAGTTGCCTCCTTCAATCATTTTTTATGAATCTTCTAGATTGATCAGGTTGATCTTGATCAGAATCTTGAACTAAGAGCGTTATTTTAGGGATTCAGTTATAGCCCGCAATCTTTGCGAAGTTGTCTCCCTCAATCATTTTGTGTTGCGTCAGAGTCTTCCTAATCTTTTGCTCAATTCGGGCATCCGGCTTGGTCTGGGTCAGCTCAGTTCCTGATCTAGGTCAGGAGGGTATACAGATGCCATGTGACACGTCTTTTCCTTTTTCCCACTCTTCTCTATGTGTTGAGCACCGGTGGAGTAGAGTCGACAGAAACAAATTTATCTTCCTCCCTCTTCTATGACTTTTACTCTTCCTTATTCTACTTCGACTATTTATCCCAAACGCTGTCAAGTTCGATAGATAACACGGATTTGAAGTGCTGTCTATCTTGGTTCATTGTTACTGAATCCAGGGGTAGACATTCTGCAGCCCATAAACATCTCAATCAAGAATATGGGGGGAATGTTGCCTTAGGACGGCACATACAAAACTTGCCTCTGCTACTGAGATTTGTGATTTCCAAGAAGTCAATGTCCAAACGATAGTACTGAATAATTCCGATGTGCCAAATGGGAAAACTGTATAGATTTAGCATAAAACTTTATGTTCCTTTCTTTTACTTATTTCCTTCTTTAGATGATATGTCATTACTCATTCCCACCTCTATTTTCTAGATTGATTTATTTAAATGGGTAGTTAGAAAAGAAAACAGCTTAGAACAATCCTCTGATGATGTAAATAGTAGGGTTCACCTAGTTTTAACAGTGTATGAGGTATAATTTTGGATTATAACAATAAAATCATCAATCTTTTAGGACTAATCCAGTTTCGTATTTCATGACTCTGCTGCAGGTCCTCGGAAGGCCAATGCAAAAAGGAAAGTTGCATTAGGTATATACCCACAAAACCCATCCCTATGTGGCTAGAAATTCAAGAATGCCTAGATACAAAATATTAATGTTTATGTTTTATTGAAAATTTCGCTTATGTTTTAACACATGAATTCATATTGTACCGTGCTTGTTCTCACCAATCAGTCATTTGATTGAGCTCTGCTCCATTGACGAGGTAATAAGGGATCAACCCAGCTGGAGACATTCCACATAAACAATGTTGTTGTGGTGGCGGTCATGGTGCGGTGGTGGTATGATGTTGATGATGATAATGATAATGGTGGTGGTATAACATAGAAAATAGTCTAAAGCCCGTGACCGTTCCACAAGGAGGGTCACTTAAGCCACACATAATGAGATTTATAACATCACTTGATGTCCTGATCCCAGTTCCCAGATCATAGTAACCTCTTTTTGTATTTGGTTACAGGTGCAGGAGCCACAGTGGGTGGGGCTATATTTGCTTTATCTGTTTTCATGCTAATCCGTTGCTTGAGAAAGAAATCCTCATCAAATAACAGTGTATCAGCAAGGTTTTGGAAGGAAACAAATAAAAACGATCATCCAAACGTGGAGGCCTTCTTCAGAAATTATGGATCTCTAGCTCCCAAGAGATTCAGGTACGTGCATGTCAAGAAAATGACGAATTCTTTCAAAGAAAAACTTGGCCAAGGAGGCTATGGTTCTGTCTTCAAAGGACAGCTTCATGATGGTCGTTTGGTTGCGGTGAAGGTTTTGTTCAATAAATCCAGAACTAATAATGGAGAAGAATTCTTGAATGAAGTTGCAAGCATTAGTAGGACTTCCCACGTTAACATTGTCTCTCTACTAGGCTTCTGTTTTGAGGGGAAGAAAAGAGCTCTTATCTATGAATTTATGCCCAACGGTTCACTTGACAAATTCATTTACGGTGAGAAACTGTTGTTGGAATCAGATCTTACATTAGGATGGGAAACATTATACCAAGTTGCTGTTGGAATTGCTCGTGGACTCGAGTACTTGCACCATGGATGTAACACAAGAATTTTACATTTCGACATAAAACCTTATAATATTCTCTTGGATGAGAACTTTTGCCCCAAGATATCGGATTTCGGCCTAGCCAAGCTGTGTCCTGGAAAAGAGAGCATCATATCAATGTTGGGGGAAAGAGGGACTGCTGGTTATATTGCCCCAGAAGTGTTCAGTAGAAACTTTGGAGGAGTCTCTCACAAGTCTGATGTCTATAGCTATGGGATGATGGTACTAGAAATGGTTGGGGGAAGAAAGAACATTGATGTGAAAGTGGGAATAGATCATTCTTCTCAACTATATTTTCCACACTGGATCTATGACCGTCTCAAACTGAAGGAAGGTCTTGGACTGCATGGGGTTATGACCGAAGAAAGAGACGAGGCTACGAGGAAGATGATTATAGTAGGTTTGTGGTGCATACAGACAAATCCCTTGAGTCGTCCTTCGATGAGCAAAGTGTTGGAAATGTTGGAAGGAAGCGTCCATGCCTTGCAGATTCCACCCAAACCTTTCCTTTCTTCTCCTCCAAGATCGCCACAGTCACAGATTTCTTCCTCCACCATCTCCATTTCATAACATTGACGTAAGATAGTTCCAGTACTTCATTTTTGCGGTGTGAAGGGAGGCATTCATATATTGTGTGAACGTAAAATATTGTAGACAACATGATATGTGAAGTTGCAGAAAATATATGTAGGTGAATTAAAATGTACAAATACTTCTTAAGTACTTAGAAAAGAAATCAAAGATTGGGCTAGATAATATTTAGTTTCAATCGTTGAAGACCATTTGTATAACTAAAGAGTATTAACCTGCTTTTGGTTCATAAGAAGTGGGTGAGACTGACTCACTGGGTGTGGACTCGTAGAGTTTGGCTTTGTCATTGAACGACTTATCAAAGTTGAAGAGAAGGTCGTTTTCCATTTTTTTTAAGTATTTGGTTATAGACCTAAGTCTAACCACATATTGATTGAATGGATGTACTTATTATTTGTAGACTTTTATTTTATGTTGCCTTACCCAAGACATTTAGTTCAGACATATTTTCATAATGCATGTATATGCGTTATTCTTAATATTTTGAATTGATTACATCTTATGATTACTTAATTCTGTTCTTGATGATAAACATAATTTAAATGTGATACAGTTGTTTCGTTAGTATAGTATCCCTGAACAACCTACAATATCAATCTGTTTCTTACCATCTCTCACTATTTAGACTAAATTTCATTTACATGAAACCTTATAATCGATGTAAAAAGAATTAGATTCTAGTGAGAAACTAGTAACCAGAAAATAATTCGACCTTCTAATAACGCAATTACAGCAAATGCATTTACAAGGAAAGCGTATAGTTGGATTACAGAGTACATAACAAAACCTTCTTTGATCTCCGAAATAAAACCTTCTCCTTCGTCACCCGTGGCACTCTCACATCCTATTTCTAATTCCCTCTACCTCCGCGTGTTCTATCGATCAGTGACCTGTCATTTTTAAGGTTGGTGAGGAAAACCACTTCTTATCTTACTGTGGATGTTTACGGTCTACCCCATTCCTAGTGGCTTTTTGACCGTCTACCAACAATGTAACTGTGCTTTAGCAAAAAAAAAAAAATCAAGAATGTAACTATTGGGTTTGATTGATCAACTTCTTTAAGAGACATTGTGTACATAAGCAAAACAAAAAACTTGAAGGGGCATTTGGTTGCATCAATCACTACTTTCAAGTGTATTATACCTTGTTTATATATTATACGGGTAGAAAAGTTTCAAGTCCTGTTCTGTTTGGATGACATTTTAAAGAGTAGAACGTTAGATAAGTTGTCCTGATTCCAAAAAAAAAAAAATGTTGTACTCTTAAATTTTAAATATACAGTTGGATGTGAAAAATATATTTTCCTGCAATGGTATTATCCAAAAGCAAATTGATTTCTGGTTACTAGTTTCTCACTAGAATCCATATCTTCTTCAGTCTTCACCAGTTCTAAGGTTTCGAGTGCCGGATGTATGGAGGAGCTGTGGGGGTCCCCCAGACTGCCCGGATTCCACGAGGGAATAGAAAATTGGATCTACATTGGATCTCACCTGAACCGCCCCATCTATCCTCCTGAGAAGTTTGCTTTCAAACTCCGGTTCGCACAGATATGCTAGGAAATTAAACTGATTAATATGTTGTAAGCCAGACTATTCTTTCTGTATCGAGTCACCACACCAAAACACAAGGAATATTGTTGTTATAACATAATTGCAACTTCAAAGTACTCGTTTTGGTGGTTCAGGGATATTTTGTAGATCACATTCAGATTATGTTTATCATCAATGATATAAGCCTTATACGCTGCCATGTCACAGATCTGCCCAGTTTAACACTTACACTAACCATACGAATAGTAGAACTATCTTATGTCAATGTTCTAAAATTGAAATCGTGGATGAACCTACCTGTGGCAGTGGCGATCTTGGAGGAGAAAAAAGGAAAGGTTTCGGTGGAATCTGCAAGGCTTCCACCCTGTCTACCAACATTTCCAATACTTCACTCATGGAAGGCCGACTCGATGGATTTGGCTGTATGCACCATAGACCCACTATAATCAATTTCTTGGCAGCCTCTTCTCTTTCTTCAGTAATAACCCCATGGAGTCCAAGACCCTCGTTTAATTTGAGACGGTCATAAATCCAGTGCGGAAAATATAGTTGAGAAGTATGATCCATTCCCACTCCCACATCAATGTTCTTTCTTCCCCCTACCATTTCTAGTACCATCACTCCATAGCTATACACATCTGACTTGTGAGAGACTCCTCCAAAGTTTCTACTGAACACCTCCGGAGCAATATAACCAGCAGTCCCTCTTGTCCCCAACATTGATATGATGCTCTCTTTCCCAGGACACAGCTTGGCTAGCCCAAAGTCTGATATCTTTGGGTGAAAATCCTCATCCAAGAGAATGTTATGAGGTTTTATGTCGAAATGTAATATTCTATGCTACAACCACGGTGTAAGTACTCTAAACCACGAGCAATTCCAACTGCAACTTGGTATAGCTTTTCCCATCCTAACGGAAGACCTGATTCAAATGATTCTCTTTCGCGGTAAATGAATTTGTCAAGAGAACCATTGGGCATGAATTCGTCGACAAGAGCCCTTTTTTCCCCTCAAAACAGAAGCCTAGTAGTGCGACAATATTGACATGGGAAGTCCTACTAATGCTTTCAACCTCATTCAAGAATTCTTGTCCATTACTTTTGGATTTACTGAACAAAACCTTCACTGCCACCAAACGGCCATCACGTAGCTTTCCTTTATAAACAGCACCATAGCTTCCTTCACCAAGTTTTTCTTTGAAGGAATCAGTAATTTTCTTGACGTACATATACTTGAATCTCTTTAGAGCTAAGGTTTCACTATTTCTGAAGAAGGCCTCTACGTTTCGATGATCATTGTAATTCGTTTCCTTCTTCCAAAACCTCGCTAATAAACTATTTTTTACTGAAGATTTCTTTCGGATGCAAAAGATTAGCATGAAAGTGAAACAACCGAACATAATCAAAGCCGCTCCTGTTGTTGTGCCTGTAACCAAATGAAGGAGGTAACTAATTAGAAGATTCGTGTGATTTCACTAAAGATGCATGTTTTTCATGTCCTATTACCTATTACAATCTTCTTCCTGGGATTGCTCCGTCCTACAAAATGTGGAATGCCATTAGAGATCCATATTGTACAAGGATATAAAATTCTTTTCTTGCATAAAAAATTGGGTGATTGATGGGCTGTCCATTTTTATCTTTGGATCCAAGACCAATCAAAGTTCCAATTTTGTTATGTCAAAATCATTATGTAAGCCACCTTTCCGTGGTCACTTAGATATACGACGCCCTCTTAGCAAAACTCTTGACATTTGTATATAAGAAATTAAAGATGAATATCATAGAATCGAAATTGAAGCATCCAAGAACTAATAGTCTGTTTGGACAAGGGTTTAGGGGAGGGATTTTGTGGGGACTAGGGAATTGGTAAAAAAATCATGTTATATTTTTCCTCAAAATCTCTACTCCCCACAAAATCTCTCCCTAAAATTCCTTGTCCAAACAGACTATAAACTTTTTTTTATCGGTTCGAAGAAAAAAGAAAAAGCCAAAACAAATTATCCCTATTCAAGATCCACCCGTTTGAGTGGGCCTACATCGGTATTCGTATAAATATAACAAGCATGGTGCCCGTGCACGTGTTTCTTAAGCTAGGAGTGATTGTGGGGAGAGAGGAAGAAATAGTAGGAACAGGGGGAGAGAATCATAGAAAAAATAAATGAGTTTTAAATTTTTAATTGAATACATAGAAAAAAAATTGTTGGTGTTAAAGTAACAATAATATCCTTATATATTTGCTGAGAAAAAATGTTTCGAATGGTTTTGAATGTAAAAAAGCCTCAAAAAAAAATAATTAGCTTAATTAGTAGTATAGATATTAACAACTCTTTACAAGTGGGGCCCACATACAATGCATTCAGGAGCTGATTTTTGGAAACTATTTTCTCCTCATTATGTATATCATCATATTAAAAAATCAGCACGATCTAAAACTTCTAACCCCCTCAAATTAGCCCATAAAAATTTGGTAAGTTTTAAACTTTTATTTTGACCATTGATTTACATGGGCAGATTTATGAGGTTAGAAGTTTTAGAACCAGCTGATTTCAAGTGAGTATGTCCTCCTCACCATGTAGATCATCCTCTCCAAAAATCAACTTCTTGATGCATTTCATGTGGGCCCTACCAGATGATTGGTCTATTTAAGAGAGAGAGGGGTTGGGGTTTGGGTATAACCTCACTCCTTAAAGAAAGTAGTTGTTTCACGTAATTAGGGATAGTGGGTGGGTGGGGGTTGGGTATATAACCTCACTCCTTAAAGAAAGTAGTTGTTTCACATAATTAGGGATAGTGGGCCCACCTTAGATTCGGACAAATATAATATACGACAACTTTTTATACAAGTTTGAGTTTTTAGAGAACGACAGTGCTAGGGTTACAGAATTTCCTACAGAATTCTGTACAGTAGGCACAATTCACGGTGAGATGCATATCTCTTTGGGATAGGGTGCGAATTACGAAGAGATGCATATCACTTTGACCGTTGGATGGTTGAGTTGTAGCAAATTATGTAGGAATTTGCTGTAACTCAAGCATTTCCGTTTTAGAGAAAGTGGTTGTTGGAACATGGTATTAGAATGAGGGGTCCAAAAAGGTCAAAGGTTTAAATCCCATTACTAGCTTCAAAAGGAAAAATAAAAACCCAGCTAGCACTTGGGGGAAGTATTAAGGACCATGAGCCTGTATCTAAATCGAGAGCAAATCCTATGTCCCCTTGTTGAGTTTCTTAAACTCTTAAACCATTAACAGTCGATCTCTCATTGGAAAATCAACCATTAGAAAATCATTCTTATATCGAATAATGGACCGTTGATTTTTCAATCAATTTTTGACCAGGTTAAAAATTTTAGCATGCATGGGCTCATTTTTGGTGACAACCTTCTTCAAGGTGAGAACATGGGATTTGGAGATAGAGGATCCACTATACTCTAAATCTGCTAAATATAATATTAACAATTTTCTACAAGTTCGAGCTTCTAGAGAAACTAGATTGGATGCAGTACCTGGAATCAAACACAAGGCTTGACTGGTTTCGGTGGCTAGGTAATAGGTCCCACCGGGACAAAAGCATGTGACGGTTGGAAGTGAAGTAGAGTTAGATCCACATGCCCCGCTGAAGTTCACACATCGATCACAGAAGGGTTTGCTATTTGCAGCAGCAACGTAATTCACAACGAAGCCCTCTCTCAAAACAGAAGATAGAGTGGAAGGATCTCTCAGGAGTCCTATTAGAGCTGTATCCATAATCGGAACTTTGACGCTTTTCAAGCACAAGGACGAAAGGTCTGAAGGTATTCCATTTCCAAACCCTTGTATCCCAAAATAATTATGCTTAGCATCACTAATACTACTATTAATAGATGTAGTATTCGTATGGCACTTAAACTTGTAGATGCTGGCAAATTCATCCGGTACAAAACGAAACAGATGGACAGTCGTAAAACAGGGTCAGGTTCAGAGCTCCAGGATCATAATCGAACAGGTTTAAATTGATACCTGTGGTTAAAAAATTGCGACGGACAAGCATCATCCATGAAATCACTTCTGACGATCGTCATGGTTTCACGTCTGTTTCCAATATATTTGTTGACGATCGTCAAAACAGTATATCTTTCTGAGTTAAACTCTATCTCAGTGAGATCGCCATCGATACACTCCAGCTTGTAACCAGGTAAGCCGCAATATTCAGGTCTGTCATTCCCCCAAAAAGGAAAACCGATCCTTTTCAGATTTCCGCAGTTGAAGTAAAGAGTAGTGCAATTGGAGCACCTACTAGTAAACTCATCAGTGACTTGACCAAAACAAACTGGAACTTGTTGGATGAGCGATAAGATCAAGAAGAAGATGACATTGATGATGATGAGAAGAAATAAGGAAAAAGATGGGAAGAAGAAGTTGATGAAATCCATTAATTTGATCATGAGATGGGAATTAAACTCAGAACTAAGATAGATTTTGAACTTCTGATGTAGTTTAATTTAGATGATGGATGATGTTCCATTTTCCAAAATTAAGAAGTTGAGGAAGTGATTGTGTTGAATTTTCTTAACAACAAAAACACAAACAAAGAGAAACAAAAGGATCTCTGGGCTGTTGGTTCATGGTGCTGTGCTTGTAGTCTTGCTCGCATAATTTTTTGTGGTTGGTGGCTATGAACATTTAAATTTATTGTTGACTGAACTTTTGAAGCAGAGAATGACTTAAAATATTGAACCAATATTTGAACAGCATCTTTACTCGAGTACCACCTCTTCTTTAGATAATTCGAGGGCTGATTTTTTTGTGAAGAAGATACACGGATATACTGGCGGGCTCGTGATTGTTGGTGAGAATTATATATTTAAAGCCATTGTTTTCCTTTATTTTTGTTTTTTGATTTCTTTGTTGCTGAGAAAATTCAACACAATCACTACTACTTAAATTTGTAATTAGAAGATCATCCATGAACTAAATTAAACCAGATGACTAAGGTGTTGGAAATGTTGGAAGGAAGAGTCAAATTCTTGCAAATTCCACCGAAACCTTTCCTTTCTTCTCCTCCAAGATCGTTACCGCCAGCCATGGGTGCTTCCCCCGTCTCCGTGTCATAACATTTTTTTTTTTCAAAAGATGGCTAGTGTACTTCATTTTCTCGGTGTGAAAGAGAGCTATTTATATATAGGGTCAGTGTAAAACATGGTAAACAATATGGTGTGTGAAGTTGCAAAGAATATATGTAGGTTATTTAAATGTCAAACACTTCACAAAATTCTTACAAAAGGAATCAAAGATTTGACTTGATAATATTTAGCTTCAATACCTCAAGATATTTTATTAACAGATTCTAAGAGAACTAACCTGATTTCTGATTTTGGTTCATAAGATTGAGGTCGACTTGCAGAGTTTGGATCGTTAGAAGGACTCTCTCACTAGTTAGAAAGTTTTCAAGAGAAAGTTGTTTTTCATCTTTGTTTTAAGGTTTTGATTATAGACCATGATATTAGATGGTTATGGACCTAAAATCAAGCTATATATTGATTTCATGCATGTAGTTATAATTTGTTGAAGAGTTTTATTTTGTGTTCTTACCAAAACATTTTGTGCAGACACATTTTCATAATGCATGTATTTATCTTCTTCTCAATATTCTGTATACAAAATATTTTGTGATTCCTACATGATTCTATTGTTGATGACAAACATAATTTGCTTATCAGTTATCACAAAAATATTTCGTGTGTTTTTCTGTTGTCGATAAATCGAGAAAGGTAATAAAACAACAGAGACTGACTTACAATATTAAATTGCTTCCTGCCATATCTCAATATTGAGACCAAATTCATTTACTTTAAATTTTAGAATCAATAAAAAAGAATTAGATTCTAGTGAGAAACTAGTAACCAGAGGTAGAAAATAATTTGACCTTGCAATAATGCCACAATAGCAAATATGTTTTCTACAAGTGTATATTTAGGATTCAAAGCATAACTTCATTTCATCTCAGGAGTCAGGACCATTAACAATGAGAGTGACAGATGCATTTTACAGAACCAAAACAATCATGTAATGGATATTGAGTGGCATCATCTCTGAAAAGAATTATCACTTTGAATCTTTATGGACTGTTCAAACAATCACTTCTAAAAATTCCGTAAGGTAAACTCTAATCTATTTGTATTTGATGCATGGTTATCTAATCAAGTGCATGCTTTTCTAATTTCAGAAATAATTAACCTTGTTATTGACCAAACAAAGAATCTAATCTATAATGTCATTCCAGACAATTACAAGTGACATAAGCTGAATATTCTATACAAACTAAAAAACTAGTCCAGCTGTACAGTGAGATAATATAATCCGAGAATGAAATAACATCTTTTGAAGTGCGAACAGGATAGTGCTTTACCCCATTATAGACAGAATACTCCTTCAAATTTCCTGTCTGCTAATTTCTGTTCTTCCCATCCCAAGACTTCTTACTCTTCCAATACACATTGAATCTTCTTGTAAGGGTGTTCGATGTCGGCAACATCAATATATAACGACCACAGTTGCTGAAATTATTCTTCACTCAAATTTCCATCTGCACCAATATGTGAATCAAGTAAGATATAACATAAAGCCAGGAAAATAAAAAAGGATTACTAGATATGCAATGATCAGGTGATGATGTCAAATTTAACACAGGCATGGATATGAACATCCTTCAACAAGCTAAACTGTGGGTCATAGGGTATGATCCACATGAGCACGCTTTTCTAAAAGATGATCCGTTTCACCTGGGTAGAACCGTAGAAAAGATGTTTTCTTTCTCTTACTTAACCCAGAATAACTTACTAGTATTTGATTAACTAACGTTAAAGGGGAATAAAAGAACTGAATTGAAATTCTTAAGTTGTGGCAACCTAAAATTCACACCGTGAATGCATACATGTAAGGTGTACATACTTTTACAGGCCTTGGTCGTGTAGGAATTCTTCTTACTGCGTCGTTCAATCTGGTAAACGACTTCAACATCTGATGCAGCCAGTGACCTGGTATGATGCATTCTGTCGATGACATTCATGCATTCTAGGAGTCTCTTGGAGTTAAATTCTCATCTCTTTTCTGCAAATCCCTCTGCAACAGGACGAACGAATCGAAACCAAACTTGGCTTACTGAAAGAAGGAAGATGACACCATTATACATATTTATTATCTACTGATACATGTCAATGTTCCATCCAGGTTCGCAGGGAGACGCATTGTCAACTGTCCTACAGCTAACCTAGATGGAAACCTAATGTGGAAGGAAGATGACCTTAATCCCATATCAGGGTTGGTCAACCTCAGGATGATTCTTTAATTTCTACCAATGAGATATAAAAGATAAAGTTTAGAGACCTACTAATTTGAGTTCCAAATTTGAGATTGTCTGCTGTCTCTGATATGCAAAGAACTTTAGCGACTGAGGAAAAAGAAAATAAAGAAGGATTAAGTTAATATTTGTATGACCTTTTTATATGTGTGTCAAAGTAAAGGGAAAACGTAAGGGGAGAAAGCTAGAGGAAGTTTAATTACTCCTATTCTCTGCATTTCAAGTGACCGCCGTAATGCTTCTCGTTTTGTTAGGAGATTTCCTGACACTATCTTTAACGGACGCTTATAGTTTTTACCACGGTATAAAATTATTGCATGTCCTTTCCGTAAACTCTCGATTGCGACCAGTATCCCACCACTTTCTGTCTCTAGCCGTGTCGCAGTATCAATGACTTGCGAGAACGCTCGCTGCATGGTAATCACCTTCAAAACTTCTCTGTGCTTCCAGTGCTGATGCATGCTTTCTATTACTCCATCAAAGATCCCACGCCTCCCTGAACAGATACGCTTCTCAATATGTTAGAATACTTGCACCAATATAATTTAGAGATGCCTATACTTACCTTACTAGTATACTTGCAGCAAAAAGGAAAATAGCATGAAGATTTTTATCCGGGAAATAATAGCAGCAATTTGCTTACCAATAATCCCACAAATAGTTAAAATACCACTTCATATAAGACATGCAAACCAGCTCCATTTGAGATTGACATGGAAAATCGTGATTTCAATAGAAACCTGAAGAATGATATGCATAGCCAATTCCTGAGAGTGCTAAATGGTAATATCTGGAGGATCACCACTTTATCATTTGATATTCATTTTTAGTTTTATTGTTATCTCAATGGGAAACAAGATTTAGGCTACCAACACCTTGAGCCAGATGGGACCTGGGGTAGCCAAACCGGGCTAGAACTGGCCCTAAGAGAACCGGCCATCTTCCTATTGTACTGACTACTGAACCTGAAGTGAAACTCATATGTTAGTGAAAGAATTGATAAAAAATGGTGAGACAAAGATGAAGGCCCTCGTTGTTCCTATCACATTCAAGTCCAAAAACTAGAAGCATCCATAACAGGGTTATGTTTTGTAATTAGATAGAGCCGCAAATTACTCAAGTCCGTTGTTCAGAAACTGAATAGAGATTTAGGAATTAATTATAAACTAGTGAATTTGAAGGTTAAACTAGATTTGGTATTGTAGTTGCATTAGGAGATTGATCAATATAGCTAGGTGCTGGAAGAGTAGTACTGTACCCCTTAGTTGCAGGAAGCCTTGTCCTAGGTGCCTCCGCGCGGTTTAAAATCTCTCCCCTACTCCTGCTTCTTAAATATTTCAGTTAAAACTGGTTGATAAGAGCTACTATAAATCTCCCCTACTTTAGTTCCTCGCTGCACCCTCTTCTGCTTCGTGCAACTAAGCTCACCCCTCAAGGTAATGTAACAAGAGAATAGTCCTTCACAAGCCCACCTGTTGGCACTGTCATGCAAAAGGGGGTAGAGCCTTAAAGGACTACAGAATAGAGCTTCTGCATTCTCCTGCACCATGAGAGCCCTTAAATTGCTAAAAAGAACAAACTTTTCTAGTTGACACTACATTCACAGGGGAATGAG
Organism: Macleaya cordata; assembly: GCA_002174775.1. Lineage (NCBI taxonomy): Eukaryota > Viridiplantae > Streptophyta > Magnoliopsida > Ranunculales > Papaveraceae > Macleaya > Macleaya cordata. The sequence continues at coordinate 142,560 of MVGT01003194.1, forward strand.
CCATGAGTGCAGAGGTTGTGCTAGTCTGCTAGAGGTTGAGAAGGTTTTCATCTTTTGCTTGTCCATGTCCAAAGAACGATATAGTACCAATGAAAGTTTACATTACAATCACAACAAATGATAACCATGAACAAGTATATAGAAAGCAGCTACGAGTTGATACATATATGCCTTATTCCACATTCATGGCATGCTTGTCATACAGAATCTCAAGAAAACCAAAATGATGTATGCCTACTGCTATAATGCATCAAATGCACAAAAAGATCATTTTACAAGACCAACTCACAGTACTTTAATGTAAGATTGTGTTTCCTATAGAAATATCATTCCATTTTTTCTGATTGGTAATATAAAAATATCATCCCCTTATCAGCAAGTTTAATTATTAGAATGGAACAAATTTGGCTCCGGAGTAAAAAGACAAGAATGTAAAATGAAAAATCAGAACACATCTGGAATCAGTAAATATCTGATCCATCATTTCATCAAACTCTAGAACTATGAAATATGAACTTCAGGGGAAAAATGGAATTAGAGCTATTAAAGAAAGCATTTTTTCCTTACCAAGTTCCAAGGTTTTATCCATTTTTAGGCCTATCTTTCGGAAACATAGCCTCTCTTCTTGAGTAATCATTTCATGATCGGCAGCCTGCTCTGCAGGACTCCAGTTAGAATTAAGCTTTGCTAACTCTTTCGCAGATTTTTCTATCTTCCCCTTAAGCTGAGCATGAAAAAAGAAAAGTATGATATTAGCATCAGTAGTTCCATTTTCAGTTGCTCACGGACAGCAGTATATATATATATATATATATTTAAAATGATGCATATATAAATCTTACAATGAAGAGTTTGCGCTTTTGCGTCCGCAGCTCCTTTTCCAATCTCTCTCTTTCGGCCTCAATTTCAACATCGACTCCCACAGATCCATTGTTCCAAAGCCCATATTTTGTTTGGATATCTCGAAAATCTGAAAATGTCCCTATAGTGCTGATGCTTGCAACTGTTTCATCAGTAACATGAAAAGATTCAACCGCTTTCCATCGTGCACTTTCTTCCTCAAGTTGACATCTCTTGAGCTCTGTTTCTCTGTTGACTATCAAACTTGCTACTCTGGGGGGGATGAAGTCTTTGCCCCTATAAAATATGATAAAGAACTTATTTCGTAATATCAGCACACCGCCTGTGAGACGCTGCATAAACAAGAATTCTACGTCAAGTAAATCTAGCTTAGAAGACAACAGACACTGAGAGATGAGAACACATTGAGGTGTGTGCATGTGGAAACATCACACTAGAGATGATTTAATCTTGGATAAGTAGATAACTTAGTGGCTGTTTGCTTTGGTAGTTACTTAGTGATTGATTCCATTAAATACTTTTGAGCAATGTTGTAAAAATCAGACCAGACCAACAGTCCTACTGGGACTTTCTAAACCAACCGTTCAACCATCAAACCTGGCAAACCAGTAATTTTTTTATTAATCGATTAAGAGAATACTTCAGTTGTTTTAGCGCGTCGAGAAGTCTTATGGGTGGCACTGAAACCATAAGAACAACCAGAACAATCTTAAATCATTCTGTTCAAAAATAAAAAAGAAGAAGAAAAAAAAATATAAAATCACTCTTACTACACTATCTCTAATTTAATTTAATTTCCTTAATGTTAAACATTTACCATCCACAAATTGTTACTATTTTCATGTTAAACTTAACAGCCTAACGTGGTCCCATTAAATAAGATTTAAAATCTTAGATTAACCCTGAAGAATTGTCTATGGAATATAAAATAGGATATAACGAATCTTTTGGTCTTTAACAGTAATGTTGTTAACCATGTAACACCGACCAAATATGTCAACTCCAAGATGCTGCCAAATTGCTGGGAGACTAAAGATTGAAAGCACATACAAAGCCATCCTAACCAAACGACATGCAAGAGCAGAAAATATTGAATTTTGTCAGCCAAAGAAACCGAAACTTAAAAGAAGTCAACTGCCAGAGAGGCTGAGATACATCTATGTGATAAAACTTGCCTTTAGCTCCCATGCCATTTGCTCATTGTTGGTATTAGGAACTCCCCACTTCACTGCAATCTTCACTATAAGACTTTTCTCCCACAGCTTTATGATGGCAGCAGCTAATCCCTGAAGTCTTGTGTTTCTCCCTTCCAAAAGATAAAGAGTAAACATAAATTGTAAGAACCTTGAAACCCCAAAACAAATAGTCCAAAAAACAAGTAGAAGCTACTTATGCACAGTCCAAAACCAAGTAGGTCATTAAATCATGCACAGAAACTGCAACAGAGAGAAAGAATTTACAGAACATGTAATTACCAAGAGCAAAATGAGTAGGTAAAGGACGAGCAAGCTTCCTAAAGTACGTCAACTCTTCATCTGCCAGCTGTGATCTAACACGTGGAGGACAGCGCCTAATTGGAGGCGTAAATCCAGGAATCACTTCTGGAAGTAAATCTGCATCTACAGGCAGAGGCTTCGGCCACCACCAGTCAATGAAACGAGGCCCTAACCCATCCAATAACCTATCAGCTTCTCTCTGATACAGTGTCCCATGTACTGATTGGAGACTTACATTTTCTTCAATACCAGTAAAAAGAGAATTCTGTTCTATGTTCCTCCCACTTATTTCTTCTTTTCGAGCAACTCTGCTTATTAAATATTTGGCACTGACATCTTGAGAGTTGGGAAGGACTATTTTTGAGGGAGATGGTTCTTCATCACTAGCAAGACCCAAGTGTAACTTTGCAAAATTATTTGATGGTGATTCATACGGGAATCCTCTATAGACAACGAGAGTATCTTTCTTCCTCCATACAACCAAACCTCCAGTCTTAAGCTGATAAGCGAAAAAGGAATATGGTAAGATACGTATTATAGCAAGGTCATAATGAAATGTACTTGTAAAGTCAAACCAACTCAATTAAGTGGAATTCCCAGCACGACAGACCCCCCTGCTTGCTGTTGGGATTACGTTCTTCTAGAAAAATAAAGTTGCACATGACTCTTGGTTAATGAAAGAACAAACTCACATTGGTCTCAAGCAACATAAAGCCAAAGTAGAGAAAATACTGTAGCAGGCATTACACCAAACTAACAAGGATAACTATTATATTTGGTTTTTCCAAAGCCATGTTGTCAAAGTTGAACTCAAAACAGAAAAATCCATTAGTTTGAGGTTCAACAACTTCCATTTCCCTTCAAAAAAGAGAGGCTTTCTCAATCTCCCTTCCAAAGTTCCAATTATCACATTATGAAATATTACAAGTTTTTGTTCTCCATTTTTAATTTTAGTAAGCTAAGCTAAAAGTGAGCTACTAAAGTAAAATTACACAATAAACTGTGAAATTTCAATCAAAGGTCTCTAACCCAGAAGAGGTAAAATTGCACAGATATGGATAAAGCAGACCATGAGTTGATTTTAATAAATAGATAAACACAAATAAGCTAATAGAATTAAGTCAATCAAACCTCAATGATCTCCTGAGCTCTGTCCATATTATGGCACAACGGCAAATCGAACTTAACCATGACAAGCTCTTTTGTCCTCCAAATCATCTTAATCTCATCCACAACTGTTTGAGTCACACCAGCTTTCTTAACCTTCACCCATTTCGTCAGCTTCACAGCATCACTTTTCAACCTCTTAAGAACCAATTCAGGAAGACTCAATTCCGCTGCAGTCACCACTCTTTCCTTCTTTAATCTACGAAAAACAATCTTCTCGTTTGTCACCCATGGCATTCTCACATCCAGTTTCGAATTCCCTTCTCGAATAACCCCTTCAAATGGAACCCGGAATTCGAATTCTTCCGCTCCCTTTAAGGATGATTTTTCTGAATCATTCAATTCTTGAAGTTTTGTAATGCTGTCAACAATCTTACGCATTGCTTTTTTCCCTCTTCCTCCGCGTATTTTATGGGTCAGTGACCAATCATTTTCACTATTATTATTATCATTGCTCTCATCTTTGCTGAAATTCTTCTTTTGTTTTCTAATTCTGGAGAGATCCAACACTTCATCGGAGGGAATAAGGAGAGGACCTTTCATCCAAGGGGCTGTGGGCATTTTAACCGAGGGTGATTCAGATTGAAATGAAAAATTAGGGCTTTGGGATTGAATGTTGTTGTCATTGTTGGTTGAAGGGTTCTGGTTGGTTTTGAAAGGAAGAACTCTGAGAGGTTTGGAGGAATAATTGTGGGGTTTGGGGGAAAGGGTTTTGGAAAGGAAGATTGAACTGTCGGCATTATTATTAAACAATGGATGAGATGGGATTGAGTTGCAGGAGAAATGAGGAGTGTTGGAATGATAGGGAGGAGAGAAGAAGAAGATAGCAATGGACATGTAGAGCTGATATTTGGTGATCCTGCTATTCCTTTAACACGCGGAGCTCTGTTCTTCCACTTTCCTCTAATTCCGTTTTTATCCAATTTGCAGTTTCTTTGATGACAAAATATCCGTTGAGGGGAGGATATTACTTACCTACGGATAAATATTACCATGGTCCACGGAAATGGCATTACCAAATACGGTCTAGGGTTACCAAAAAGCCTATCGAAGCTATAATTTACGATGAACGCACACCACTTTAAAATAGATGCAAATTATGAGGGTATGTGAAAGAATAGTTTCAATACGATGAACGCATACCACTTTAAAATAGATGCAAATTATGAGGGTATGTGAAAGAATAGTTTTAATGTCGGATTAGCTTTCAGTAAGAAATTATGTAGGAATTTACTGTAAGTTTAGCATTATCATATTCAATAATAATTTTTTGGAGTCAGATGCTTATGTGGCGGAGTACGACTTACCATTTTTCCTTTCCAAAAGTGTTTTGAAGGAGTTTTCAACTTATGTAGTAGTGTGATGGACTATTCCACATAAATATCAGTCACAAATTTTGTAACTTGGTCATGCCAAAATGCACTACTCTACATAATTAGAGGGATAATCCCAAAATTTTCATATAGGGTAGACGGCTTATTTTATTGTAATTTTATAATACTTTTGAAACTAATTAACATATATATTAGTTTTTGGTTTCATATATTTTTAAAATTTATAAACATATTATGGTTTCTACGCTTCTTATACGTCGAGTGTGAAGTCTAAACCTTTGCTTATTAAAGCAATTTTAGTGGGAACCCCAAAATCCCATCTTTTAACATGAGTCCATGAATTTAGGGATGAATTTTAAATAGTGGGAAAGGGAGAAGAATCCCTCAAAACAAGTCAAAGTGAAGAGTATCTCTCCATCGCCACGTCCAATTGTTCATCCCTGAAAATTGAGCGTTGGTCATTCCATTAGTACCTTAGGGTCCCTAAATAAAGAGACTTTGGACTACATATGATGGTGTAAAGATCTATTGAATCTGGCCTTAATGTAACCTGGGCGGCAATAGTGCCATTTTCTTGAAAAGTAAAATAAAAATTTAATTTAGTAGACAATTTTATGACGAGAAATTTATGAAGTCTACATTAAAACAATCCAATGGTTTTACGAGACGAACCTTTAATTTAAATGACCTTGAGATTTAATTATGATTATCAGACGGCTTACACTGTGAGGCTACTGTGTTAACTATCGAAGTCGTGCTCGTTGCAACGAGGGCCTCGATAAACTCGTCGGTATGGGGTATGTTTCCCCCCAAGTTTTGTGCTGTCTAATTTGGCACCAAATTATCACGGACGGTTAAACTGGCGGCTTTTGCTGCCCGCCAGTGCTGTCACCACAGATTTATATTCTATTAATTAGCGGTGTTTTTTTTTCTCCAAGTGCTCTGCCTACTATACAACCGCAGCAGCATTACCACAACCATCGCCACAAGGCCCACACCAACACCACCGCTGCTTCACCACCATCGGTTCGTCCCTTAGGGTTTGGGTGATTCAGAGGAGTGTCTGTTGCAGGTACTTTTCTTTTTAAGTTTTGTTTTGGTTTTGAAAGAAATCAAGATTTTTGTTTCGATTTATGGGGGTTTGCACTTGGGTTTCGTTTTCATTAACTTATTTATTTATTTTTATTTTTTAAGGTTATAAAAGAAATCAGATTTGACTTGTAAAAGAAAAGAAAAAAATCAGATTTGTTTGTAGTTCTATATGTTTCTTTTCATTTTGTGTTGTGGGTAGAAGTTGGATGTTTCTATTTGAATATTGATATTTGCTTGATCTTCTAAATGTCTGCTTAGGTGGGTATTATGAAATTGAGTTGCATTCCTGGAAAAAAGTGGATTACTTCTTGTATTCATTTGGCTGGTTTAGTAGCCAGGCTTTTACATTGAATATGAAACAACAAAATTATTGAATCAGTGAAAGGGAATTGAGTTTTATTGGCACCCGTTACTATCTCTTTTTGATTTTACAATGCAATTTTCTATGGTTGTTTATTAGATTCGTTAAACTTTGAAGTCTATTTAAACTTCAATCTTTAGCTCTCTCCCTGTCATTAAGAGTCAAGTGAAAAATCAAATTGAGTGCTTAAATTCTGAGCAAATAAACCATCTAAAAGACTGAATTGAGTGCTTAATTTTTTGTGCTGATTTTATATGAATGGGAAAAGCATAGGTTATAATTTGTGTAGCATAATTTAAAGGACAAACAGCTAACCTGATTAAGAGAATCCATCTAGAGTAGTTTATAAGTGCCACACTAAATGTCCTTGTTGATCATGTTTATTGTCAACAATTGAATCATGAAGGAATCATAAAATGTTGACAGGACATTGAGAAGAACGTGTAGATGTGTTATGTATGTTTGGGTTAGTATTGAAAAATAGATTTGAAAAAAAAATGAGGAAGTGAACCTATAAGAAAATCATTTTCCAAAACCTTAAAAAAAGATTGAAAACGCATGACTTCCATTTAAGAAATTTCTGACTAGTTAGAGTCCTAAGAATACCATCTATTATTTTCTCATCCATTTTTCATCTTCCTTTCTCTTCATTTGAAGTCCGTTTCTGACAATCCAAATTCTGCCACTCAACCTCCAATTAACCGACCCACGTTTTATGAACCACAAACAAAGTTAATATTCTTTAGTCCATTGACAAATGATCCAAAAGAGTAAAAAAAACTAATTAAATATTATCAAGCCAAATTCTTCATTTATTTTGTAAGAATTTGGCGGAGTGAACCTACATATTATCTAAAACTTCACGCAATCATATTGTTTACCATGTTTTACACTGAGACTAAATATATGAATACCTGTCCTTCACACCAGTAAAAATGATAAGAACTACATTTCTTTTTACCTGTAATGATCAGTACAAGGACTACAAATCTATATCAGTGTATGACATTGAGATGGTAGAGGAAGAACCCATCGGTGGCAATCTTCGAGGAGAAGAAATGATAGGTTTCGGTGGAATTTGCAAGGCTTCAATGTGTCCTTCCAGCATTTCCAACCCTTTACTCATCGAAGGCCGACTCGATGGATTTTTATGTATCACTGTATGCACCACAAACCCACTATAATCATCTTTCTCGTAACGCCTCCTCTTTCTTCGGTCATAACTCCACGCAGTCCAAGACCCTCACCTAGTTTGAGACGGTCATAGATCCTATCTGGAAAAAATAGATGAGAAGTGTGATCTACTCCTACTCCCGCATCAACGTTCTTTCTTCCCCCAACCATTTCGAGTACCATTATTCCGTAGCTATGCACATCAGACTTGTGAGAGACTCCTCCAAAGTTTCTATTGAACACTTCAAGAGTAATATAACCAGCAGTCCCTCTTGCGCCAAACATTGATATGATACTCTCTTTTCCAGGACACAGCTTGGCTAGCCCAAAATCCGATATCTTTGGGCAAAAGTCCTCATCCAAGAGAACTTTGTGAGGTTTTATGTTGAAATGTAGAATTCTTGTGGTACAACCACAGTGTAAGTACTCAAGTCCACGGGCAATTCCTACTACAACTTGATATAGTGTTTCCCATCCTAACATAAGTTCTGATTCCAATGACTGATTTTCACTGTAAATGAATTTGTCAAGGCGTGGGACATAAATTCATAGACAATAGCTCTTTTCTTCCCCTCAAAACAGAAGCCTAAAAGTGTGACGATATTTACGTGGCAAGTCTTACTAATTATTGCAACCTCATTCAAGAATTCTTCTCAATTATTACTTTTCGATTTCCGGAACAAAACCTTCACCGCAACCAAACGACCATCTTGAAGCTGCCATTTGAAGACAGAACCGTAACCACCTTGGCCAAGTTTTTCTTTGAAGGAATTAATTTTTTTTACATCCATATACTTGAATCTCTTTGGAGCTAAGGATCCATAATTTTTGAAGAAGGCCTCCACATTTTGATGATCATTATTGTTTGTTTCCTTCTTCCAGAACCTTGCTAGTAAACTATTGTCTGACGAGGATTTCTTTCTCAAGTAACAGACAAGTATGATCTTGTAAAAAGCTAACATAGTCCCAGTTCCTCTAGTGCACCTGTAAAAGGAGAGAGAAACTAATTAGATAGAGTTTTCTGATGAATTGGGGATCTTTAAGTACAAATTAGATTATATTTCTAGAACTCAGAAAAGACTTGGGTGTCCAGTGAGTTGAGTCCAAGACGCGCAAGTCATTTCAAATAGCATAAAGAAAAAGGATAAAAACATTTGATACCTGTTTGAATAAAAAGACCACACTAGGTATGAACCAAAAGCAAGTTAATATGATCTTCAGAGTCCATTCAAGAAAAATCTTTAAAGAATTAAAGCTAATTAAAGATTATCAACCCAAATCCTTGATTTCTTTTGTAAGAATTTGGTGAAGAGTCATCTAGATACATTATCTGCAACTTCACACATAATATCATATAGTTAATTTGCCATGTTTTACACTGACTATATATATTAACTGAAATATTCAATAGTGTGGATCCTTAATGATCACACACGAACAGAGCATCTCTATATATAAAGTTCTTTTAGAACATGTTTAAAAGAATACAACAATTAACGTATAGAATTGGAAACTCTTGCAAGAAAAGTTTTCTGATTTGATTCTAATTCCTTGTGCATCAAGGAGTCTTGGTGCCTATGTCCCTTATCAATATATATACTTCACACCAGAAAAATGGAGTACAAGCTATCTTAAAGTGAATGTTAGGAAGATGAGATGATAGAGTGCGAATCCATTAATGGTGGCGATCTTGAAGGAGAAGAAAGGAAAGGTTTTGGTGGCATCTGCAAGGCTTCAACACTGCCTTCCAACATTTCCAGCACTTTACTCATTGAAGGCCGACTGGATGGATTAGTCTGTATGCACCACAAACCCACTATAATCATCTTCCTTGTAGCCTTTTCTCTTTCCTCAGTCATAACACCATGCAGTCCAAGATCCTCGTCTAAATTTAGACGATCATAGATCCAGTGTGGAAAATATAGTTGAGAAGAATGATCCATTCCCACCTTCACATCAATGTTCTTTCTTCCCCCAACCATTTCTAGTACCATCATTCCATAGCTATACACATCTGACTTGTGAGAAACTGCTCCAAAGTTTCTATCAAACACTTCTGGAGCAATATAACCAGCAGTCCCTCTTGTACCCAGCATTGATATGATGCTCTCTTTCCCAGGACACAGCTTAGCTAGCCCGAAATCTGATATCTTCGGACAGAAGTTTTCATCCAAGAGAATGTTATGGGGTTTTATGTCGAAATGTAAGATTCTGGTGTTACAACCACGGTGTAAGTACTCGAGTCCACGAGCAATTCCAATTGCAACTTGGTATAATGCTTCCCATCCTAATGTAAGACCTGATTCCAACGGCAGTTTTTCACCGTAAATGAACTTGTCAAGAGAACCATTAGGCATAAATTCATAGATAAGAGCTCTTTTATTCCTCTCAAAACAAAAGCCTAGTAGAGTGACAATATTAACATGGGAAGTCCTACTAATGCTAGCGACCTCATTGATGAATTCTTCTCCGTCATTCGTTTTCGATTTACTGAACAAAACCTTCACCGCAACCAAACGACCACCATGAAGCTGCCCTTTGAAGACAGAACCGTAGCCTCCTTGGCCAAGTTTTTCTTTGAAGGAATTCGTTATTTTCTTGACATCCATATACTTGAATCTCTTTGGAGCTAAGGATCCATAATTTCTAAAGAAGGCCTCCACATTTTGATGATCATCGATAGTTGTTTCCTTCTTCCAAAACCTTGTCAATGAACTATCATCTGGCGAGGATTTCTTTCTCAAGCAACGTATTAGCATGAAAATAGATAAAGCTAATATAACCCCACCCATTGTGGCTGTTGTACCTGTAACCAAATGAAAAAGAGGTAAGTAAATAGATATATAAAGTCGTGTAATATTCTGGGATCAATTGACTGATTACCTTCATCCTTGTAGCAGCAGCTGCTGTATGGATTCATATATTATAACTGAAGTTTTACTAAAACAAAAAGAATTTATATTCTTATAACAGGCAAGCTATCTTGAAATTTCTAGCAAAATAGGCTGGCTGTACGTATTTACGAGTATTATATACCTATTATTTGATAAATTTAGAAGAAAAGAATAACGCACCAATCAATTGGATGAATTCATTTTAAAAACATATCGGAAATTTTTAATAATACTTGAACTATATTTATGTTATTCTTATCACAAGCAAACATTTCTTGAAATTTCTAGCCAAATAGGGATGGGTTTTATGTATACGTACCAATTATAATTTTCCTTTTTAAATTGGAATTTCGAGGACCTGCAGCATAATCATGAAACAAAACCGGATTAGTCCCACTGGATAAAAAATATGACTGTCAAACCCTTCTGTTTGATAAAAGGAAACTGAATATTTGATTGATACTCTTAGTTGTTTGATTGATACTCTAGGTTGTATTGATTTATTATTGTAATCTTCTAGTTTTGATCATACTGTTTACCCTAGAATGAGTATTATTGTAATTCAACATTATACTAGAAATGTATAAATACAGCCTCCTAACCCTTTATGGGTCAAGGGAAAATTACCAAGTTTTCACTGTTTACATCATCAGACAATTGTTCAAAGCTGGTAAGCTTTCTAATACTCATTAAATTAAAAAAATAAATCTAGAAATTAGAGATGGTCATCATACATATTATCTAAGGAAAGAATAAAAGAAAAAACGTTGATGTTCATTTTTCCATTGCCTGATGATATTGGGCATCCTATCAAACATTATGAGCCATCCTAGCAAATTTTGACACTCGAACTTTTGCCCAATAATGGCTTGTAGGACGTGGTCTGAAACCTTTGAACTGCGATTCTGAGCAATTCTGGGGTCCAAACTTCGTGGTTTCAGTTCCTATCATCATTTTATAGGACCTAGAAAGAGTGTGCAAAATTTGGTGCGATTCCGAGGATTTCGAATTTTTGCCCAAAAATGGCTTGTACGACGTGGTCTGAAACCTTTGAACTGCGATTCTGAGCAATTCTGGGGTCCAAACTTCGTGGTTTCAGTTCCTATCATCATTTTATAAGACTTAGAAAGAGTGTGCAAAATTTGGTGCGATTCTGAGGATTTCGAATTTTTGCCTAAAAATGGTTTGTACGACGTGGTCCGAAAAATAAAATATTTTTAAGAATTTTTTGTTTTACACCCCACCAAAAATATTCCCCACTATCATCATCTCCATACTCCACCGCCCACCATCAACAGTACCGGCATACCGCCACCGCCATCAACCACGACTGTATCACCACTGCCTCCAGAAGAGAGAGATAGAGAAATCAAGTGGGAATGACCAGTCCGCCTCCACCAACAGCACACGCCGCCACCGACCCCTAGAATGGGGAGGGGTTTGTGGTTGTGAAGGTGGCGATGTGTTGCTGGGCCACGATGGGTTTTTTTTTATAATCTGGGTACTTGGGACGGTGGTGGTGGCGGTGATGGTGGTGGTAGCTGGTGGTTGAGATTGGAGATGGTGATGGTGGTAGGGGTGGGGTGTACTTTTGGTGGGGTGAGTTATCTAAAACTAAAAAATCTATTAGTTTATTATTAAAAATTAGAATAGCTCATAATGTAGGATAACTCGTAATGCTTGCTAAGATGCTCAATATCATCTCTCTTTTCCACTTAGCAAATTGGAAGTGTTGAGTACTATCAGTTAAACATTGACCTCCATTTATACTCTTTATGCTATTTATCTTCTTATGGAAAATTTTATACTTATGAATTTCTCCCATTAATGTTACCAGCTGATGCATCACCCGGGTCACCTATTTTTATTGTTAATTTTAAGAGTAATGCTACATATACCCAATTTGGGTACCTGATTTTGAGTAGTCTTTGTGGGTAATTCATGGGGACCTAAAAAATATGCATAGTTAGGAATGCACCAAATCATCAACGACTGCTCATTAGATAATTGATCCCTACTTTTTATTTAGTTATGGGACAATTAGCGATACCCTCTGGGTTATCTAGTATACCTTTAAGTTCACGGTTTCTTCTCATGGTATAGATCTTTCTTATATAAAATTACCCCATTCTAGAACTTCTAACTCTATTAAATATTGGTTTGAATTAACAATATTTATGAACGACTCTACAAATCACCCAATTTTTTATGGGGTTAAAAGTTTTAGAATATTATGATTTTTTGTGAGGAGATATTCCTCGCAAAAACCTAGCCCTTCGATCGTTTGCACGTGGTTTCCATAAAAAACTTTGTCCTAATATTGTCCATAAAGCCTTGGTTGTAGATCCTAACTCATATTAATATTAAAAAAATGAAAAAAACTGACAGTTAACCACTCCGGAGGTGTAGCACTCTAACTATTGTGTGTTTGTAAGTAGACTCGTAGAGTCGGGATCCATAAGCTTACAAAAATTTATATAAAAAGAGTAAACATGCATGAGGGGCCCACTTGTAGATGATTCAATGGCTGATTTTTTGCGATGATGTTCTCTTCACTATATACACCATTTTTACAAAAAAAATTATATCATTCTAAAATTTCTAACCCTTTTCAAAATCATATCATTCTAAAACTTCTTACATTTTTCAAAGTTTGTTGGAAATTTAATTGAAATTGATTAATCTATTTTATCGTTAATTTTCAACGGAAAAATGAATGGGTTAGAAGTCTTTGAATGATATGTTTTTTTAGTGATGATGATCTAATAGTGATGAAGGCATACTCAAAAAAAAAATCTACTATTGGATCTTCCCCATGTGAACCTCATAGACCTATGTAAACTTGTTGTAAATTTTGGGATATATACAAGGTGGAAAAGAAATTGGGGGCCCAAAAAGAAAGGGGGCCCGAGGCAGCCGCCTTGGTGACCTTGCCTCAGAGCCGGCCCTGGCAGAAGCGAAAGTAAGGGCGATAACAAAAATGCAGGAACGTCCAACTAAAAAATGTCTCAAATTTCAAAGAGTCTCTACAATAAAAACAGCGAGCACAGTTCTAGAACGAGAATGTCACGGTTCTACTTCCTTATATTAAAATCCACCATGAGCCAGCTAAGAGCAAGTTTAGTGGGATCCCATAATCCATGGACCCAGGGCTTGCTAGTGGGATCCCTTAACGATCAGATCCAAGCAACTTTCCACTAATTGGTGGATCCTTAATGGAGAAATGAAGTGATCACCGCGTTGTTGTTAAATAGTCAGGGTGGTCATCTGACGGTCAGGCCGATCATTAGATGATTGCCAAATTTTTTAAAAAAAATTATGGTGATCATCTCAACGATCATCTGATGAACGCTATAGACCTAAAATTGGGACCTTTGCATAATGGGGTGGGTGAGATGATCATCAGTTGATGGCCTATCAACTGCAATCATCAGATGGTATGTGCAATCTTTTGATGATCACCCAGAAAAATATGTTAGGTCTCCCGATTTTATCTATTATTCACCTTCTACCCCTAAACCCATGAATCCATGGGTTAAGAAGTTGGATTTAGGGATTCCCACTGCCTTTCCTCTAAGAAATATAAATGCTAAAGGAAAAGCTTTGCATAAACAGGTTATATGTGGTGAGGGGTGTGCAATAACCTTGAAGTTTTCTCAAAAGGAATTCGGTATGAAGTGGCTGAGGGCAATAAGGTGCTGTTTTGGAAAGATTTATGGTTGAGAGAGGAAACTCTCAGCATCCGATTCCCTAACCTCTTCAGGCACTCCAGGAATCAAGATGCTTATGTGAATCAATTCTTCATCATTGTACTCACGGTGTGGTAGTTTGGAACCTGAGTCTTCGCAACAGACTCCCTTTGATGGTTAGCAGGGAAGCAGATGGACCTTCAACATCTCCTTAATGGATTTGCTTTTGCTGTTCTTCCAAGTATTCCCAAGCATATGGATTATCATCCTTATTGGTCATTCTATCTTATGATCTCCACCATTGATATTACGATCGGGTGATTTTACTTTCTATGAAGAATCTAATACCATTGGATCACAACCCCGTATATGAGATTTCGATCATATTAAAGGAATCAAGAGGTTTAAACTAATAACTACTTGTCTAAACTAACTCAAAGAGGCATCATAATCAATATATCGCCAGATGAATGAAGAGAAATGCTACTCATCAACCTTCCAAAAATATATCGCCATGCTTCACCCCACGATGAGGCAGCATCTCAGCCAATACATTTAAGATAACGAATCTTCATAGTTCACAGGA
>MVGT01003194.1:158232-194788 GCA_002174775.1 Macleaya cordata
ATTCGTCTTGGTTAAATTCTATTTCGTTTAGACAAGTCCTTACATTAGTAGAAATTTCTAGTATATGTTTGATAATTTAGTTACTTCTCTTAGATCGTAGATCGGATCAAGGAGCCGCTTGATGTATCGAAAACTAGACAAATATATCTTATTTATGTAAAAATTTGATAATTTTTGAAGTTTATTTACTATAGTTTTGATTTATCCAAAATTGTTGAACTGTAATAGAGACTTAGCTGGATATATTTTGTTTAAATTTATGAACTACGTAATGCTTGATCCCTAAAGGGTACGTAGGCAGCCGTAATGACGGTTCAGCATAAAATATTCTCAAAACTATAAATATTGGACCCTTAATGGGCTAAATGTATACTATTTATTTTTTCTATAAATGGTACATTACTAACTTGGGCGTCGGAGTGTTTTTCTTTTGTTTTGCAGGTTCCCTCCACTATTGCCTTAAGAAAAATGGGTAGGAGGCTTATAAAGATATATATATAGACAGGTTCTCCTTCATAGTGAGTTAACACACGAATTTTGAATCTTAAATTCGGGATTTACCCGTGATTCAGAATTTGGGGTGTTACAAAATAATTAACTAATTAAAAAATATTTCTAAGTTTTGAAGAAGAACTTTGCAGTAAAATCACTGAAGCCGTCACTCACCAGCATGGTGAGCTTAATTGGCTTATTATCATGGGGGATATATGTATTCGGGTTAATTGGGTGTGATATGCAAATTATTCAAGCAAAAGTAGTAGTAGTCCGCGTGCACTACTCACTCATATTGTAAAATTCATAGCAACAAAAAGGATATTATTGGACGAGCTTAATTATTAATTAATTACGTACCTGGAACAGAACACAGTGTTCGATTGGTGACACTGCTGGGACAAAAGCAGGTGAGCGAAGCTGAGCTATATCGACATTCCCCACCATTTTTCATACAATCGTGACACCCAGCGTCGCTGTAACCCACATCGAACCCCGCTCTCAAAACTGAAGACAGAGTTGTAGTCGAAGGATCATTACTAAGTCTCCTTAAAGCTGTAACCGTAACAGGAACTTCGATGCTTTTCCAGCATCTAACAGAGTTTGGAGGACTATTTATTCCGGCGCTAGCAAGAATTCCGCTCCAATAGTAAGCATCGGTGTTACTTGTTTCATTGGTTTCACAATTGAACTTGTTGGGAAATGTATTCGATCCAGGAAAAGCAGGACAACCGTAATTAAGGGTCAGTTTGTCAGGAGGATAATTGAAGAGGGTGAAATTGGGAGTGATGGTATCAAATCCATCGGCCAGACAAGCATCATCTTCTCCCAGGAAATCATTTCTGGTGATCGTCATGATTTTGTTCCCCTGATCAATCCCCAAAACGCGATATTTTTCGGAGACAATCTCAATCTCAGTGATACCACCATCTAGACAGTCCAATTTGTAACCAGGCATGCCACAGTAAGGAGGTCGTAGATTTCCCCAAAATGGATAACTGATGTTTTTTATCAGATCTCCACAAGTGAAATTAAGAACGCTACAATTACTCGAGTCAACATTCTCCTGACCAAAACTAACTGGAACATCTTGAACGAGCAATAAAAACATCAAGGTTCGAACCCAAGATAAGATGAGAAAAAGGGAGGATGCAGAGAACAAGTTGTTGAGATGCATTTTTTATGGGGAGGAAACTTACTCAGAATTTAGATTGATTTTGAACATCTGATCTTAGTTTAAATTTAGTTCAAGTACTTATTTATGATATACCTTTCAATTTCCAAATAAAATGAGAAAAAAAAAAAAATAAATGGTTTGAATTTTCTCAAGTGGGGTTTGATTATAGACTTTTAAGCACCAGTAGGACTAAGAGACAAAAAGACTTCAATTTGAAGTTGTCTAAATATAGGATTCGTAAATAAAAATAAAAATTTGTTGAACTTGATGGTTATAGACTTATAGTAGGTCTATTGATTAATAATAGGTTATTTGCCACAAAAATGTTTGCCTACAAAGACAAATTTAAAAGAAAAGAAGCTGAAGATTTCTAAAGAATAAGGTTCTAAACGAATGCTAAAAAGTATTAGCGACGGTTGTAAACCACCACATCACAAACAAATGTCGCCATATTTTTAGCAAAGAAGTCGTCAAGGAGAGCAGATCATTTGTCCCCATTCGCATGTATCCTCTATGTGCCCACGTTGATTTGATACGAACCAATGGCTAATTGTTTTGTAATATTATTCTCCTTGCTATATAAACCACTCTCGCAAAAAATCAGTCATTTTTAAAACTTTTAACCCCATGTTGTTCGGAAAAATAATAATGATAATGAATGATTTATTTTTCAATCAACTTTTGATAGCATTAGACGTCTTAGAATAAATTATTTTTTTGTGAGAATGATCTATATAGCGAGGAGAACAATCTTACAAAAAAAAAAGTCATTCCTTGGTTCGCCTCCATGCAGGCCCCACAAGCAATAATAAACGTGGGCACATGGAGGGCACATGTAAATGGAGACAGAAGATTTGCTATCGTCGTGAATACTCTCAGCAAAGAGTATCGGTGACGGTTCTATCTTAAAAACCATCACGAATTCTCTAGTCAAAATTGTGCAGAGCAATTTAACGATGCTTTTTGGATCTGTCGATAATTCTTGTTACAGATTCTTGATATTTCTCAATATCTGTCTCAAATCGAAGATCCAGGATTTGAGTTGATGATGTTTCACTGATTCGTCTCATTGATTCTTCCTAAAAGTTTCAATTTAGGTCTATAGCCATCTATATGATGGTAATTTTTCTCTATAATTCGGTATTAGTAGACTTGGAAAGAAGGACAAAAAAAAAACAAGTAAACCTAAAAGAAAGTCATTTCCAATACCATCAAATTGAAAAGTTTTGAAAATGACTTTAGAAAAATTTCTGACTCGTTAGAGTTCCTAGAAAATACCCTCTAGTATTTACTTATCCCTGTTTTGTTTTCCTTTCTCTTCATTTTTCATATGTCCGGCTCTGAAAAGCCAAATACTGCAAGTCAATCTTCAGTATTGAGCCCACCCACTACTTATGAACCAAAACCAAGTTAATACGCTTTAGAATCCGTTAACAAAAGATCTTGAAGTATTAAAGTTAATTGAATATTTACAAGCGCAAATCCACGATTCCTTTCGTAAGGATTTGGTGAAGAGTACAAATATGAAGTATCTTCAAGTCCATGTTATGAAGACGAGATGATAGAGGAAGAAGCCATTGGTGTCGACTTTGAAGGAGAAGAAAGGAAAGGTTTTGGCGGAATCTGCAACGCTTCAATGCTGCCTTCCAACATTTCCAACACTTTGCTCATCGAAGGACGACTAGATGGATTAGTCTGTATGCACCACAAACCGACTATAATCATCTTCCTCGTAACTATTTCTCTTCCTTCAGTTATAAACCCATGCAGTCCAAGATCCTCGTCTAGTTTGAGACGGTCATAGATCCAATGAGGAAAATATAGTTGAGAAGAATGATCTATTCCCACCTTCACGTCAATGTTCTTTCTTCCCCCAACCATTTCTAGTACCATCATCCCATAACTATACACATCCGACTTGTGAGAAACTGCTCCAAAGTTTCTACTGAACACTTCTGGAGCAATATAACCAGCAGTCCCTCTAGCACCCAACATTGATATGTTACTCTCTTGTCCAGGACACAGCTTGGCTAGCCCAAAATCTGATATCTTTGGAAAAAAGTTTTCATCCAAGAGTATGTTAAGAGGTTTTATGTCAAAATGCAGAATTCTTGTAGTACAACCACGATGTAAGTACTCGAGTCCACGAGCAATTCCAACCGCAATTTGGTATAGTTTTTCCCATCCTAACATAAGATCTGATTCCAATGATTGTTTTTCACTGTAAATGAATTTGTCAAGAGAACCATTGGGCATAAATTCATAGATAAGAGCTCTTCTGTTCCCCTCAAAACAGAAGCCTACTAGAGTGACAATATTAACATGGCAAGTCCTACTAATGCTTGCAACCTCATTCAAGAATTCTTCTCCATTACTCTTGGATTTACCGAGCAAAACCTTCACCGCAACCAAACGGCCATCATGAAGGTGCCCTTTGAAGACAGAACCGTAGCCGCCTTGGCCAAGTTTTTCTTTAAAGGAATTAGTCATTTTCTTGACATCCATATACCTGAATCTCTTTGGAGCTAAGGATCCATAAGTTTTGAAGAAGGCTTCCAAGTTCTGATTATCACTGTTGTTTATGTCCTTCCCCCAAAACCTTGCGCATAAACTATCATCTGATGATGGTTTCTTTCTCAAGCAACGTACTACCATGAAAATAGATAAAGCTAATATAACCCCACCAACTGCGGCACTTGCACCTGTAACAAAGGAGGTGATTAAATAGATAGAGTCGTGTAATCTGGGATCAATTGATTGATGAGCTCGACCGCAGAACAATGTGAATTCATATATTGAAACATAACAGGAAGTTTACTAAAAAAGAAACATTATATACTTCAGGCTGGGTTTATAAGTATAACATACCTATTATTTGAACTTTTTTTCTTCCATTGGACCGATGACCTGTAACAGTCATGAAATACAAAAAGTATAAGATCTGAAGGATAATTGATTTAATAATCACTACAACACCAAATTACAGGAGCTAATTCTCGTGATTTTTATCCAGCCATCGGGGTTATGTAATCGAAGGATTGTGGAGTTGAAAGTATAACACCATGACAAGTTGGTGAACAAAATCACACTGTAGGGTGCCAAATTCGAAGGAGGGGTTCGATAATTAAGAGCCCAATATTGTACCGGACGCGGTGTTACAACGACATACTCAACAGTCAACAATACAGCGAAATCCAACCATCTAGATCATCTAAAATTGTTCTAAGCTCCTGATATCTTTTTTGTTCAAACCCATTGATTTAAATAAATCAATCTAGAAACAGAGATGTTGATGATTCTTATCTAAGGATAGCTGGGACATCACTCTCAGGCAGAAGAGATAAATTGAGCTGCTCTTTTTAACCTCTGTAGTATATAACATACTCGTCTTTGCAGCCTTAAGTCTTACATGTTATTAATTCATCAAAATCATATGTATGGGAATAAACAGTAGTAGGATCAAGCTTATTGCAATGGACAAGGTGATGTTGGGGCTCCTCAACTCAAAATTGTTGTTTAGGAAGCTGCAGTTTCCTGAATCCACTTGATGTTGGAGGAACGGGTCATGACGAATTACCTATTGTTCCGTTGTAGAGGATGCTTTTAACATCGTAAACTTTTCTTCCCTTTAGAACGGTAGTTGGTGTCTGTCTAGTGCAATTTAGCATACAAGCCACATTCAGGATGGATGATATTGGAGAATAGGAAACCGACTTTTCCAAGGCCTCCACAATTGAAGGGAGATGATTTTCCAAGGACTTCTCCAAACCCCAATCTCACCTTTTTTCTTTTTTTACATCCTGGATTCCTGGGTAGGTTTTTTGGTTCATTTTTAGCTGAGATGATGAAGGAGGGGAGGAGATAGAGAAGGAAGAAATGGATAACAAGAAAAGGATTAGTGATCCTGAAGGTAGCTTCTTTAAGGGGAAGGAATGGGAGAGGATCATAACGTTGAGAGTAAGTGCTTAATTACGTACCTGAAAACACCGGTTCAGAACAGGACACGGGAGAGACGATTGAACTGTCTGGATTTTCATAGGGACAAAAGCAGGCCATTGATTGAAGAGTGAAGTTATAAGCACATGCCCCACCAGTATCCTCACATAACTTACAGTTGTAGAAGTAGAGTGAACCGGGATGCTTTTCCGCGTAAGTCACATTGAAACCTTTTCTCAAAACAGAATAGAGAGTGGGTGGATCATTCGCAAGTCCCCTTAAATCTTCATCCATGATCGGAACTTGGATGTTGCTTCTGCATCTGGAGGAAAAGTTTTTAAATGGTGAAGGTGTTCCCCCGATGGATTCGATCCAAAAGTAATTACTATTATCACCAATACTGCCATTACTAGTACTAACTGTTAGATTCATATTGCACTCAAGCTTGTACATGTAGGGAAATTCACCCGATGCAAACGAGACAGATGGGCAATCGTAAAAAAGAATCAGGAACCTAACTCCATAAGTATAATCAAAGCGGGTGAAGTCGAGAGTACTATTAGTGCTATGAATTCGAGATGGACAAGCATCACCGTCATCATCTTCATCCATGAAATCCTTTCGGGCAAGCCTCATGATATAACTAGCTTGATTGATACTCAAAACGCGATACCTTTGTAATGTAATCTCTATCTCAGTGACACCGTTATCTTGACAGTAAAGTTGGAAACCAGGGTAGCCACAGTAATCAGGTCGGTCATTTCCCCAAAAAGGATAACTGATGTTTTTCAGATCTCCACACTCGAAATGAAGAGTTCTGCAATTGGAGTACCTACTAAACTCACCTTTGTCACTCGAACAAACTGGAACATAAAAAAGCAAGAAGATCAAGAAGATGATATTGATGAAAAAAACAAATGGTGGGAAGAAGTTGATGAGATGCATTTGAACAGGAAACTCAAAATTAAGATAGATTTTGAAGTACTTTTCTACCTTCATGCATGATGTCGGAAAGAAGTTCGGAAAAAAAAATAATAATAACACAAAAAGTGAATGGGTTGAATTTTCTCAGCAAGAAAAAGAAAAACAGAAAAGAATTCAACTACCGCACGGTTCTGTAGTACTTCTGTCATAATCGGAGTGTTTTATTTCAATATGAACAACTATTGGTGATTGACTAAGGACTTGGAATTTGGAAGCACCAATAGGTTGAAGATTGGATTTTAAAGATTAAAAGGGGTCCCAATCAGAAAAAGAAAAAAAGGGTAAATGTATGTTAAGGGTGGATGTATATTGAAATTATCTTAATAAAAACTTATATCATAGTAAAATCAGTCAATCTAGTTTGCTATCATTTCTGAAATCTCACTGTTTGATTCTGGAGTTTAGATGATGAGGCGGCAAAATTTAGTGTCATTATCGATTCATGTTGGGATCCATGCCCGACGATGATCTTTTACGAGGTTCATCATTGGGATGCAATAGATTATATTTGTATTTTCTCCAAGGATCGATCATCTTTCTTGGAAGTTTTACTTCCTCTCATTTGTCATCCTCCATTTTCTCCAATGAAACAATCGTGGAAAATGTCTAGTTCTTGCAAGGTCGCGGCTTTGCTCCCAAGAATTCTAAAATTTTAATATTGACGAAAAAAGAGAAAACACACCAACAATCACGTCAATATGAGTCTGAAGATCGGCCATTTGCTCCCAAGAATACTCATATAGAGAGAGACATCTAAATAACTAGAACGTGGAATGAGAGCGGGAACGAAAGCAATAAGCGGGGGCATTAGAACGTGGTTCGAAGCGAGAACTCACCTCTATACCAAGGTTTTGGTTACTATGGTTCTAATTTTGCTATGATTTCCTCACACGTACGGATCTCCTAGTCATCAGCTGCCATGCCAGTAGGTTTCAAAAATTATCTTCAAGGATGTGCGTGGCAAAAAAAAAATATACACTGATTTTAATCATTAGTTTCAGCTATATAACTTGGGCTCCCCTTAACCTGCTCATTTAGCAAGGAAGATCATCATAACAAGGTTACAAGTAGCTGGAATGTATAATAGAAATTGTTGTGTTGAATCTGAAACTAAGAAACAGAACTTCAGAACTGGCACTGGTTAATTCAACTTAAGACAATTAATTACTACAGATTGAAAATCCAAGGAAAATTTACCAACTTCAAAGAAAGTTTGTACAATTTCACAGAAATTGAACCAATTACTTGCAATAGGTCATACACGATGCAATAATTAAGTTCAGTTTCTAATAGAAATCACACTCTACATTGAGAACATTTGATGGCAGAAGCAACCACATCAGTTGAAAATACAAAGATCATTATCTTTATCATCATCATCACCTTGACTGGATTTCAACTTTGTTATACTTGTACTTCTGTCCCAAATTGAACCTAGTGATGTTGTTGTCGAAACCTTTCAGAACAAGGGTCCTCACAGCCTCCACACCTTGTTCAAGTGCAGCATCCACCTATTATTATCACACCCATTCAAATTCATATACTAATAATTTCTCTAACAGTTAAAAAAATATATATTGAAAATCAAAAGACTAATTTGCCCTCCCTCCCAAAACCAATCAAGTGAGAAACAATTGATAAATCCATTCTAATGTCACTCAAAGGTAGTGAACGGAATTTACAAATAATTCATCAACCATAATTTTTACATGCCATTAGATAAGGACATCAACAGATTCCATCAGTGCGATAAGCAAACCATAAAAGCAGGACATAAAGTTACTGATAAGGTACTAGAATCATAAAAGGAAAAATTTAATAGTGTGTTTGGATGTAGAATTCATGTTTTTCAAGGAAAACATGAGTCCTTTTAAACATGAATCCCTAGAAACATGAATCATTTGGTTTGTCTTGCAACCATAAAAGAATCCATGGATTCATGAATCCTTGGAAGCTTGAATCATTTGGTTTGTTTGGCTGCCATTTAAAATCCAATGAAAATCTCTATTTTGTTGTTTTAATTTTGTGGGGTGTAATATACATTGAGTTGGGTGAATAAATAGTGAATCCTTAGTTTAGAATTCCAACAAATTCTAAGGGGGGAGGTGGGACTCCAAAACAGGGATTTGCTAGAAAATATGTTTCCCAGGGAAACAAGTTTCTAGGGATTCTTGGCAGCCAAACAGACCAGGGAAACATGAATCCCTTGTCCCCACTGAATCCCTACCTTGGAATCCCCCATCCAAACAAACCATAAAGTAATACTGGGGTATATAACAAACAACCAGTGGCAATCCATTTCAAAGTTACTGTCTGATCCCCCCTCTATACCAACCAAAAGAAATTAAATTTAAAATAATAGTAAGTTTTAGCTGTAAAATGGAAGATTAAGAACATCCACCACACTTGGCTAGTGCACCATTTGACAGAAGGCAAACTTTAGGCTATTATACACTCGTGGGTGGAAATTCGATAACATGGAGAAGTAAAAGCAACCGCCAACCATTGATGGAATTTCAATTAATGGTGCAAAGTGTTCGTGAGTCGCGTTTGTTACCTTTCTTACTTCAGGAGTGGGATTCTGTGATTTCAAAACCAATAAACTTAAGTTGTAACACCAAAGTTGGAACTAGTATAGCTCACAGCCCCGTATACATGGCAGAGCTAAGCATATAAAAGTTCAGTCTTTTCGTAACAAAGAGCTCAGTTCATGAGAAAAATGTACCCCCTTTGAGCTCAACTGCTCACTAGTAAACAGTTGGCAGATATTTTGACTATGGCATTACGGATGAACAAGTATCATGAGATGATCAGCAAGCTAGGAATAAGAAAAAGAGTGTCTTAGTTCATATTACAATATGCTGCAATATATAATGTTCTTCATTAAGAGTTCATACAAGGGAACATGTAGGAGAACCCCAAATTCTCTCACCTTGTCTTATTTTTTTTCTTCTTGCCTCTATTATTACAGATTTTCTACTCTCTTTTTTTTTAAAGATGGAAAGAATATATTTTCTACTCTTATTTTTTAACTAGACTTGGATCAAGCAGCGTATAGGTGGTTAATAGCTTCTAACATCGTAAATAGATTCCCAAAGAGCCAATCCTATCTTTGGTCCACTTGATCAGTTAACAGTTTTGATTTTGGAAGAAAGAATTGACATTACGATAAAAAAGTGATCCTCGAATTGTGTCTTGAACAATTATAAAGCCCCATTTCTTTCCGTAATCCTTACATAACTGGGGGCAAATTCCAAATCCCGAAAACAGTTCAGTATTCTCAAACTCCGAAAACTAATATAGGTAGGCAGATAATGGGAAGAGAGTTCCATTTATACAGGCAAATAATGTCACGAAAACCCCTTTTCATACTTGCAAATTTTTAAAGGTTTACAAAATAAAAATTAGGAGATAAAATATTGTTGTGCTCTGCAATGCAGAAAAAATGAGGAAAGTGCCAATAACCTACTTCCATCTCACTAGCCACAAAATTGATCTCTATTCCGAAGTTTGATAACAGATCTATATTAGTCCATGGAAACATGAGAAAAACTGTACCTGCTTTCGCTCCACCAAACTGAACTTCTGTAGCAGAAATGCTCTCTCGTCCATGGTGCCAGGAGGATTTCCGATCCCTGCAAAAAATCAAAAGATGTTTCAGGTTTTACAAAAGAGCATTATCTAGGAGTTAATAAATGTACTTGAATAACCAACCTATGCACAACCGAGGAAACTCCCGACAGCGATCCAAATGGTCCATGACACTTTTCAGCCTATCATTAAAATATCACCAATTATAGTAACATGTTGAAAAGTAATAATTTTAATTGGACATTCGAATGCAACTCATCACAATGGAGAATCATATGCAACATATGCATGCATTCTCATCATTTAAACTGTATGCTTTCAATTCAAAAGCTTAGCAACTCATTGGCAAACCAAGTCAACCATAGATTTGTTAATTAAGATTTTATAAGCAGTGTTCCCAAATTGAGTTTAATTACAAGTTTGTCCTTTGTGCACGTCACCAACTATGTCAATCCTAAATTAGTAGAAAATGTAGGATCTTATAATGATGTGAATGAAGTACTATAAGAAGGGATTCGAGGTGCTTCATCCAATGAGGATGCCTTGAGATTATTAGTTATGTAACTAGCAATTTTGTTTTTCCTAAGGATGATAAATCATATAGTAGTTGATTACCCCTTCATCTAAGAAATGGTACTTGGCAAGAAAATTGTTACCCTACAAGTTAAGAATGTGAAAACAATTAGGTGATGTTTTCACTAGGGCATTAGGGAAAGCCAGTTCTCCATGACTTGTAACAAGTTGGCGCATGAATGATAACTATGCTCCAGCATGAGAGTTTGTTAAAATGTAAACCCTGGGAACACATTAACGCATAGTTCAATCATCTACATCTTTATATTTAAGCACAAAGCAAAGTGAACTCGACCACAATGGTCTAAAAAACTTTGTTTCTTCAAGAAATGTTAGGATTAAAACTTTTTCTTGGTTCAAGTTCTTTTTCTTTAGATTTTAAGCACTGCAAGATGAATAGGTTTTTCACCATACATGGTATGTGTCAAACTGTTCACCGCAATTGTAGGAAGAGTTCAAACCACACACATTATTTTAAACTTCCAGATGATGGAAGATTTTGCCTACATAAGCTCTGTTATGGGCAACAATCCATTCTCAAAGAATTGTTCATGTTGGAGTCTTACTGTCTTAGTCGTGCCTTAAAGCTTTTCTCACACAGATTTTCAATTGATTTGTTCTCAGCTAATATTTATAAAGTTTTTTATGTGATTTTATAGTGTATCAGCTGAGCCAAGTACATTTTCCTCTGTTTTATAACCGTAGAATAGTTTCTTTTTCAGATCCATTTCACACAGCTAAGAGTTTTTAAAATTAAAGTATCTTTCAACCTATAGAATAGTTTCTTTTTCAGAGCAATTAAATTGGGCTAAAGATTCACCAAAGTGGCAAGCTTTAACTGTGTGAGGAAACAGGTAAGATCAAAGGCTGTTCCCGTCACAGTCAGATTATTCGCCGTCACCTCTTGTTTCAATGAACACAACTGCACAGATATATTTTTGCATATCACATTTGGGAGTTCAGTTGTTTTTACACACAAACATGTTATCCAACAGACATCTATGTGTCTTTTGTTCCATAGTTAATAGTTGTTATCCAAAAGTATACCCGTTATGATGGCCATGTCCTCCTTTTGGTTGAAGCCTCATGACACCATTGGGTAAGCTCATCTCATCGTAAACCTACACTGACCAAGATTCACAAGCAAAAATAAATAAATAATGTTTTATACAAATTATTAATTGAGTGACATGATTTTTCCCCTTTTATTTTAAACAGCACACATGATACGTACCAATAGGATATGACGCAAAGGTACTTGATAGTATGCAGCCAGCGTTCCAACCTTAACATAATGAAAAAAGAAGTCATTTGCATGATGTGTCGATGTTAGTTAGAACAGCTCGAAGAGACAATGGAATTCCTCTGGTAAATGTTCATTAACTTTACCCGCATACTTTAGTAAAGCACCGATACAAATAATTTCCAAATGTATAAGACAAGACTGTTCTTCTAATATACATGAGAAAGTGATTCGTGACAAGGACATTGATGTAGGTAATGATGAAGCAATACTGAGTGTTCTCAAATTAAAAGATGAGAGCTAACCGATTCACCACTAAAGTTCATGTAGGTCTGAGGCTTTGCCAACAAAACTGGTACCTCTCCAATTGAACCTGCACTGATTGAACATAGAAGCTAAACAACCACCAAACAAATAACCGACTGGTACAAACAATGCAATTTGTGTACTTATTAAAGCAAATGATGAATGGGGTACTTGACATTTTTCCTCATAAACCATTGATTGCTGATAGAGGGTGGTCAATTGACCACCCTCTTTGTTGAAAACTCATTAATATGAAAACAATTTGACCACCCTATTTTCTAAAATTTCAATGAAGTATATCTGGTGTAGCATCAAATTTGATGCACCAGTGCATAAACGACAATGTTTTATTCGTGAGTTCTACTTTGAAAATCATCTTAAGAAAAAACAACACATTTCAAGTTTGAATGGCTTTGTTACATATATTAGAAATAGTTTTGGTGAGAAATGATCTGCGTAAATTGTTATTCGATCTCCATCACCATGCAGATAAATGAAGTGTTGATTATTTTGTGAGTATTCACTATATAGATCATCATCACTGGAAATCAGCTCATTCTAAACTTGTAACCTCTTCATTTAAGGTTAGAATTTTTAGAATGAGCTAACTTTTGGTAAGTAGTTCTCCTCACCATTTGGATCATCCTCACTGAAAATCAGCCCTCGGCTCATCTTCATGTAGGCTCCACAGGCAATTGTAACCAAGTGATGTAACAGAGATAGTAGAATAACGATGTAAGCAGATCCTTGCTCCTTTTCTTTATAGTATCACTGATAATTTGAATATGGCTCAAAAAATAAAGACCGGTCGACAACAAAGGTAAATAATATTTGTATGGTGACTTTTTTCAGATTTTTGATACTGTCGATGTTGAGACGTTTATATTGAACTTATAAGAAAAAAATTCATCGAGTACAATCATACAAAATAAAAATCATTTGTTGGAATTAAGAAGTGAAATGACTCGGTCGACTCTGACCCAGTCAACGGTAACTCTCTCACCCTGATGGAAAATCCTGAATCCGCCACTGAGAAGAGGCACCAGGGGAACAGTAAGGAGAAGAGAACTATCACAGAAAAAAGCAAAACAAAAGCAAGAACATAAGGAGAAGAGGTACCTATTCCCATTAAAGCCCTTGACTGTATTGTATTTAATTTTATGCCTTCTTTTTCCGAGATGCAATCAATCATTTCAAAACCAACCTGGTATAAAAGCTTTGCCAAGTTACTAACCGAGGAAATGATGGATAATTCATATATACTATCATTCAAAGTATGACTCGGCTATATTAAATAACAATGCAGAGACTAGTAGAAGCAAGTAGTCCAGAGTGTATACCTACATTGTGCCTAGTTCCATGATACTTGTTCCCAGGGTTCCCCAATCCAACAACCAACCACGGTGTATACTCTGTTTTAGCTCCATCAGAATCAGGCAATGAGGCAGTAACACACAACTTAGTGGGTATTAAATGTCTTCTTTGCAAATCAGGACTTCTCCGATAGGGTATGAAAGAGTTAGGGGAACAAATAGAATACAACATTGATCTGAGAGAAAGAGATCTCTTGTCAGTACAGACACATACATGCTTCGCAAAAAATCATAAAGGATTATCTGGGGCACTCTGTTTGCATATTCATGGAGGGGCAACGAACACCAATCGCCAAGGCATACAACGCATAGAACAGTTTGCATAGGGTCCAGTTATCATGTCCAACTCTAAGTAAAATTTTAGAAGATCCTAAAAGGCTACATACAAAGCAACCAAAAAAAATTATAAAACTGACCCTACATTCAAAATCGATGTTACATTATAATTAAAGTTTGTCCAATCAAAAGCTAATTCAACTTTTGCATTTGAACTCAAGCATCAAGAAAGTGACCTAGAATTTTATCAAACAATAACATCCCTTTAAATTGGGCTTAATAGCAACCTAAAAAAAAATTACAGGATTCTGAAGAGACAAAAATGGTTAAATGAAATTCCTCTTTTGCAAATAAGACATGAAAATATAATTTTTCATTCAAACCCAAACCCAAACCCAACAAACTTGATTCCAGGCCTTAATTTTTAGTTTTAGCAAGACAAAGTACCCAAAAATAACTCCAAGTTCCAAAAACATATCACAGGAAGAAGAAAAAAAATTTAAAAAAAAAAATTGCAAATACTTGTGTTGCCCACTTAGCAGAAGACTCTGTAGAAAATAAAAGCTTTAATATTTTTGACATAAACGCCCACAATCCTATCCTAATTACAAGAGAAAGACAGACAGCCTAAATTGAATCCTTTCAGGCTTGAGACAACCTTTTTTCTCAAGTAAGAGCATTTTTAGAGAAAAATATATAACATATAAATTTGGATGTGGATAACGAAAGAAAGAGGCGTTAGCTGACCTGATGGATTTGCGGTGGTGAAGCGCAGAAACGCGAAAAAAAAAAAAGCTGAGGCCTGCGGTGGCTGAACTTTGTTAGTTCAGACAATTTCTTAGAGAGAGAAAGAGATTGAAGGGTGTGTGTGTTTTTGTTAAGGTGATGTTCAGGGGTATTCGAGAGGAAGAAGAGGTGTGTTGGTTGGAGAGAGAAACATGTGGACGAGTGTGAGAATGAGAAGAGATATTTTGCCTAAGCCCCCCATTTCATAATGCTAATTCAAAATACCCCCATTTTTGTTCATAATCCGTTTAGCCCCCCATTTCTGACGGGACCGTCAAATGCGACGTTAAGTAGATCACGTGCCCACACTGATTTTATTAAAAGACCAAAATGCCCATGTGCCAAATAAATATGGATAATGAATTCTTAGAAAATTAATGGGTTATACTAACCCCTCCGGTCATGCCATTGCACTCAGCCACCTTTATTATTACCACCACCGTCACAACTTTAAAAACCCTTAGATTCCTAACAACTAGGGAGCTAGAGATCACAGTAGAGAGAAAAAGAAAGGAGGATTACTGTTGAGAGGGAAGAAAGAGGGGGAGATCACAGTGCGTTCTCTTTCTATTGCTCCCTCTCTCTAATGATTTAGAGCTGAACAAGTTCAGGAGATATTCATCTGACTCCCTTCATCTTCCTCCATCACCATCACCATCACCATCACCATTATCACAACCACTACCACTCCAAAAGGCACAAACTCCATTAATACTAGTAAACCACCATCGTCCCAAAAAAAACTCCACCACCACTGCCACCGAGACAAGTATCAACTAAAAATAGCATTTTACTCCTTATCTCTTTTCTCTACCAAAACCTATGAACACTATCTTTCATAGTGACTTAACTAAACCAGGTCAGGACATTAGGTAGGGTTATAGTGGTTTGGCTTTTGGTCATGGATGTGTTTGATTTTTTTTTTTTAGATCTAAGTATTTCTAGGTGGAACTGATGACTTGGTGGCTTTTGAGTTTTTTCATAAGGTGTCGGTTGTGTTTTTGGTAATTGAATTGGTGGCGGTGGATTTGATGATTTTTTTTTTGATATATTTTTTTTTTGTCAGTTGTGGTATGGAATTTGCATAGAGAAGCAAAAGACGATTTTATATGTAGAATAGGGGGTGAACTGATAGAAATTTAATGGAGGACGAGAGAATATGGGATCATTAACATGGTACACTTAGAAAATAACTAGAGGCCATTAACGATCCCGCATCCAGAAGTCCAGAACAGTTCACCCACCTTTTGACATGTTGATTAAAACTTTCCTTGATTTATTAGTTACAAAATTACTTCATCAGAAAGAAAATATAGCCTTATATATGGTGTGTCGATTCATCACTGCTTAGCCATTTTCATAGTGCTCTGTTTTTCTTTGGTCCGAAAACCAGAACCACTTGTGATATTCCACCTTATGATTGATGATCGAGTGGCGTGATCATTCTTGAGAGCAGTGGTGGTTGTGTTGTGTTGATGACTGACGGTGGTGGTGTTTTTTAGGTTTGATGAGGTGTTCTTCAAAGATGATGATGGAAAAAAAATCCGTTGGAGAACTTAATAGAATGGGTTTCGTTTTTTGTCATCTATATTCAACTTAATCAGTAGTCTCACATAATATCTTAAAATCGAGACAAAATGGGGTTTGATGTTTAGGGTGGTGAACGAACTAGCAGTGGTGGTGCGGCTGTGACTGGTAGGGACATAGGATTGATGGTGGACTTCTCCAGGAATTCATTATCTGTAATTTATTTAGCACAGGGGTATTTTAGTCTTTTACTAGGATCACGTTCCCATACGTGATCTATTTAACGTCCCATTTGACGGTTCCGTCAGAAATGGGGGGCCAAACGGATTATGAATAAAAATAGGGGGCACTTTGAATTACCATTATGAAGTGGGGGGTTTAGGCAAAATATCTCGAATGAGAATGGAAGGATTTTATCTTAGGTCCCGCTTGGGATCGTTGCAGCAAACGTTTGCAGCACAAACGTTTTTGTAGCATATTGGTTGGGACAATTTCATAGAAAACGTTTTCCAAAAACAACAGGATGTTGGAGCCTTATAGAGCATCAGACTCAGACCTCAAAATCTTCCACCATCAGGCAAAATATTTATTTGGGTCCGGTTCTTGAGACACAATGTTTTGACACAGAGTTTAAACACAATCTATTCATTGTTGGATATAATCATCAAATGGTTTAAAGTCATGATCTTTATCACTTTTTAAATTTAAGGACTAATTCCTAAATTAAAGAAAAAATAACTGAGTTGTTATCCGTCGGATGATTATATCTAACAATGAATAGAATGTATTTAAACTCTGTGTCAAAATCTTGTGTCCCAAGAACCTAACCCTATTTATAAATAGGGTCAGGATACTCATATTTGACAAAGTATTTTGACATTTAATCCCAATCATTTGATAATTAAAAATTTATTAATAAATAATTCTTCTTATTTTTTAAATTAAACCACACTTCCTAAAATAAAAAGATATGTCTTATTGAGTTCCATAAGGGCAAGTCTAGTGCAATATGTAAAAATAGATCTCTTAATCTCTTTGGTGAGAGGTTAAAAGAGGTCCATTGGCTTTAGTGTATAATCTCTTAAAAATAATTAAAAAATAGAGAGAAAAAACTATGACAGTGGAGAGATAAATAAAAAGGAGTTGATAGTTTTTTTCAAAGAGAGAAAATAGAAAAGGTAAGAGAGAGAGAAATTGATTAAAAAAAGGGGACCTAGAACCATTAAGCGTGGCGCTCAACTATTCAATAAGGATCTTTATTCTAGTAAGAAGGGATTCATTTTTACATGTTAAGAGACTCCATTGAAGTCTCAAAACTGCTTGATCAAGCAATTTAACACCTCCCACTAAACTTGTTCTAACCATTAGATGCAAACAGTGAAAAGATATTTTTGAAACTTCGACAAAACCTAGCGTTAAATCCCAACCACTGAAGATATTAGGAAAATGCTAGCCACAGATGAGGTTTGGCAGTAGCTCGCTACCGCCTCTCCCCTAATTCCATGTTTAATTACCACCAAGGGAGGGATGATATTGTAACTTCCACCCCTCTGTGGGACCTTGGGAGACGAGCGACTTTCTTAGCACCTGTCGCTAGCACTCTGCACTCTATATTACGATGTTATTTGTGGGCACCACATTG
Source organism: Macleaya cordata (assembly GCA_002174775.1). NCBI lineage: Eukaryota > Viridiplantae > Streptophyta > Magnoliopsida > Ranunculales > Papaveraceae > Macleaya > Macleaya cordata. The sequence goes on from MVGT01003194.1 coordinate 176,139, forward strand.
TCGCTGGCACTCCTCCCTCAAGATATAAAGATGGATGTTATTAGTGGGCACCACATTCTTAACATACACTTTTTGCCACATGATATTTTGCACTGCTATGTGTGGCCCATATAAGCTGACCTAAGCTGGGTTTTGATACGGTTCTAATGATAATATCTTCACAATTCTTTAAAAAAAAAAAAAAAAAAAAAAAATCATCCCTATTTTAAAACTTCTAAATCATCTTCCATTAGTTGGAAATAAATGAGTTAAATAGACATCAGGTGACGCTGTTAAAATTTTAGAATGAGATAATTTTTTGTGAAGATGATCTAAAAATATCCTTACAAAAACACACCAGTGCCCTTGGATCATCTCATATCAACAGTCTACCACACGAAACAGTGTCAGAAATCACTAATAGTGTGTTTGGATATAAAATTCATGTTTCCCAAGGAAAAAATGAGTCCTTAGAAACATGAATCCCTAGAAACATGAATCTTTTGGTTTGTTTGGCAACCATTAAAGAATCCATAGATTCGTGAATCCTTTGATTTGTTTAGCTGCCATTTAAAATCCAAGGAAATCTCTATTTTGTTGTTTTAATTTTGTGGGATATAATCTGCATTGAGTTGGGTGAATACATAGTTAATCCTTAGTTTATAATTCCAGCAAATTCTAAGGGGGGAGGTGGGACTCCAAAATAGGGATTTGCTAGAAAACATGTTTCCCTGGAAAACAAGTTTCTTAGAATTCTTGGCAGCCAAAAAAACCAGAGAAACATGAATCCCTGGTCCCCACTGAATCCCTACCTTGGAATCCCCCATCCAAATAAACCATAAGAAAAAAAAAAACAAAAATGTATGCCGATCTTGACCCTAGATGTGAAAATTGCAATATCATTCAAATGGAGTCATGCCATATTCAAAAACAAATACCAAGCCAACTCACTACTAATTAAAAGTCAGAAGGTGCTGCTGCTTCTTTTTTTCCTCCCTTGAAATCCTTGTTTCTTAACAACTCGTTCTGCCCAAACAGGCCTTTGCCGTTTATTTGAAACTTTTGCCTAACTTTTCCAGTTTTCCTAAGCATGAATAGTGAGAAATACAATAGGCAGTCAGCTAGAAAACTCAGAACATGATTTATACAATGCACATTCACAATGAAAACATTTCCAAACCAAAAACCTAAAGGGCGGAAGGACAAACAAGGGAAAAAAAAGAAGCTTCAAATCCATCCTAGGCCTCTATAACACTAACCATATGCAACAAACCCAACAATCATCACCATTACCTTAATAACAACAGCCAGTAAAGCAACCCATCTCTAAGTCACACACTCCTTGGCCACCAAGTCTGACAAAGTAGGATCACGAAGAGTTCCAAACATAAGCACTCATCTCTACGTCACTCACTCCTTCTTGGCCGCCAAGTCTGACACATCAGGATCACGAAGAGTTCCGAACATCCAATCCATCCATATTGTGTAGTGACCGTAGTTGTGTCGGTAAGTTGTGTGGTGAATTGTGTGGTAACCAGCACCCATGACAGGCCACAGCTTTCCATCTATGCAATCATGAATGTTCGCCGTCCATATTGCTTCTAAGAATATTAAAGCGATATGAGTTGTGAAATGGGTTGGGATAAGGAAGAGTGCTATCACATGAGGCACTGCCTGTAGTATCCCATCCAGTGGGTGAAACGCCAGACCTTACAACACACAAACATAAATGAATAAACAACAGCGACACTTCTTTCTTTCTTTTTTCAAATATTAACAGCGATAAATTTTAAATAATATAATACCAAGTTACATGGTAAACAACCTTTACATGCAAAATATCAGATTAAATATTTATTATATAAATTGCGGCTAGTAACTCATTTCAGAACAAGGAAGCGGCAGCAAAGATTACTGATCTTGTACTTACAACGTTTCCCTCTGTAATAGAATATCGACAATACAGAAACACACACCGATCAAAACAATACAGAAACACACTCTCTTGGTACAAAAACCGACATATCTGTAATCAATTCTAGTCTTCATCACTGAAACTCCAGAGGGAGTTTTACCCATAAGAAATCGATGATTGTAATAAAGCTACAATAGTTGTTTCATTTGCCTTCATCATAAAACAAAGTAGGGTGCTGACAAGCTTGTCATCTATTTGCTGTTGTCCATCTACTAAATGTGTAATCAAGAATTTTGATTCTTATACATAAAAGGAAAAAGAGAGTTGCTTCTTTGAAATTTTCACTTCCTTATAGCATCAAAATTAGTTGTAAGTCGCAATTCTATTTTAAGACGGTACTACAGCAGATAGACATCAAAATATAACCGAGGACTAACTAATCTGAATAATTTAGTCTTGTAAATAGTGTCATTGTTTATTGGTTACTTAATCTTATTAGGTCAATGTGTTATAGTCCATTATGTTTTCATCATCTTCTACACAAACCGCCCAATATAGAATTGGATTCAGATTATTTGATATCCATCAGTTTTGAACCGATGAACAGCCCTAGTAGTGGGAGTTTATGATGGAAGAAATGAGATTTTTTATGGAAAAGGTTAGTTGGCAATTGGTAATCACCCAAATGAAAGGAACCAAAAGATGGGACGTTTAAAGATTTGGCTCCTATTTCAACGATGAATTCCATTTATGTCCTAGTGTCCTGAGCTTCAAATCTCCCTTGGACACTACATATTAGATTAAAGACCGTTTTTCCTCCCTGAAGATTCAAAAGGAAGAAGAGTGAATGTTCCACCACCAAGTTTCAGGTATGCTACTAGTACGGGCATAGTCTATCGAATATTTCTTTTCGGTTTTGGTAGTCACAGGAAAAACAGTATTGGATTGCATCAGTATGCATTGGTACTATCCATCATTTTGGAATTGTTCTGTCAGAATGTTCCGTTTTTCAACTTAATGAAACATTCAGTAGAAATGAGATTTTAAGATTGCTTGTATCCACTATATCATTCACATAAACAATTAGGGCTGTAATTTTCTTTGTATAGGTTTGAATAACAATGTATCGTCTCTCCTAACAGAAAAAAGAAAAGAAAGAATAACAACGTATGGTCTCTTAGAATGATAGAATCTATTTGTATCAATTTTCTTCACAACAACACTAAATCTATCAAACCAGTATCTAAGAGACTGATTGAACCCATATAAGGCCTATTCAAGTTTGCAGAAGTAATCTAAAAAAGCTTTAACTTTAGAGATACAGTCATAAACACTTCTTCCTAAACATCGCCAAAAAGGAGTGCATTGTTGATATCCAGCTGGTCTAACGGCCACGAAACATTAGCTTGCAATGAAATTAAACTTATGTAACACTATTAGGCATCTTCCAATAGGTTTTCAGAATTACCATTACTTTCATACTTTGCCTTCGAATATGATGTAGTCCTAGTAACTTATAAGATATGATGTTCTAAGTTAACAGAACTCACACACTACCAATATTGAATCTAGTTGTAGCATTTTAACCTCTGGACCAGATCTAGAAACATCTTGGAATATAGAAGTCTTGTCTAGAATTCTACTGCTACCAGCTAAACTAAAGATTGTCTCAAAAATAATATCCACCATTTACTCCAGGAAAATCCATTGCAAAGATGATACAGAAAATGGGCAACTTCTCTAGCAACTTATGATTGATGAAAAGATGACCAACATTTTCTTTTATTTTTTTTAAGAAAAAAATCTTATTTCAATTACTTAAAATATCATAGAATAATACAGGGTGTGACTGCTTTATGGGATTTCTAGAAGGATCCATGCTAGACACCGTGATGCAAATATTGTTTGCGGAAGCGTAAAAACTCTCTTAACTCAACATGATTTCTACTAATCAAAATATATATTCAATATAATCTGCCTTACAATAAGGGGCAGCAGCCATTATTTATAGGCTATAATGTCTTGCCAATCAAGTAAACTCTAAAAGGAATCCTAAACCTAAAAGGAAGCAAATAACATCTCCTAATAAAATAAGAAACTAAATAAAGGAGACCTAATTTAATTAGAAAGTAAATATTAAACTAACTAAAACTAGAAATCCTAAATACTAGCTAAATAACCGTGTAGATCTTGTTCACAATCCTAGACGTGTACTCTTGGGTGGGACCCATGACACGTGCATACATCACACCGACGCCCATGTCAAGGTCATCATCAAAAGCTGGTTTTGCCACAAAGAGGAATTGCATTATAAAAATACAAACATGTCCCACATAAAAATTAGTCTGGGCAATCTCTAAGGTCAAAACAAAAACTTGCCATTAAATTCATGATTCAGCTTCATATCCACTAATTGAGACAAGTCAACTTGTGCCCTAACATACACCAAGCACCTTGATGTAAAATTTGTTTACATCAACCTGCCAAGAAGTAATCCATGATAGAATTTTAATAGGAAGTATAAGTTACCTGCAAATGGTGAAAGAGTATTCTGCTTGTTGTATATGTGGTGTGTCGCATGAAGATACTTGTACAAAGGCTTTATGTCATGCAACTCCCTATGCATCCAGTAAATCCCAAACTCAACAAAGACAAGATAAACTGCCAAATAAACAAGGTAGGCAGGATATCCAATGTCGCTTATTCTAGAAAAGCACCTCGTCCAGCCAGTTTCAACCATGTACTCTGATAATGTTGGAAGAGCACAGTACCAGGGCATTGCCTTCATTGCAACATATATTTGCAAAAGCACCGCTTTTGTAGAAGGGATAGCATCTGCAACCAGTAACCAAATAGATCCCTGAAACTGTTATCTTTGGAAGAGGGTATGAGTGCAAGCTTTAATACCATAGATTCACTTTTCAAAAGAAATAAAAAACCATATAAACACAAAAGAATGAATATTTTTATTTTTTTTTGAATGGTACGAGGAATGAATTTTTCCTACTAAACTAAAACATCAAGATAGATATTCCCCAATAAAACAACAAAACTCATGGGTACCTATGTTGTACATATCGGCGATTTATCGGGATTTATCGCCGATTTATCGCTTATCGGGACCCCGCCGATTTTTTGTGCAAAATATCGCCCATGTTTATCGGCCCGATATTATCGGCCGATATTTTGTAAATATCGGGCGATAATGACGATATTTGAACCTTTAAAATCGCCGATTTTATCGGGGACCTGAAAATGAAAACAGGAAAATTTTATTTTATACTTAACCCTCCTTTGATTTTTTTTAACCCAAAGCCCCCTCATTAGATTTTTTTAAACCAAAAGCCCCCCTCTTTCAACTTAAATCGATTTAGGGTTTTTTTTACCCCAAATCTACCTACCTGTATACGGGAAGAAAACAGAGAAGGGAGGAGAAGAAATCTGAGCAGGGGAGAAGAGAAGAGAAAGGGGAGGAGCTAAGCCGTCGCACGCAGTCCACGTCTCCGGAAAAAGTCAGTCTTCTTCCTTCTTCCTTTTTTTCGTTTTCTTCTTCCTTCCTCCTTCCTCCTCTTTCTTCCTTCTTCTTCCTTCTTCTTCTTCCTTATTTTTTCTTCTTCTTCTTTTTTCTGTTTTTTTCTTCTTCCTTCATCTTCTTCTTCATTTTTCAGTTTACTGTTTTTTTTTTATTCTTCTTCCTTCTTCTTTTTTTCTGCTACTATTTTTCGTTATTTCGCCCTCTTCTTCTCTTCTTCTACCAATCTCCCATCTATTGAATTTAGACTTATGCTACTCTCTTTTTTTTCCTATTATATATATATAAATTTAGTTCTTTTTATACTGTTTTAGTATTTTTTTCTGTTATTAGATTATATATTTATAATTATATATATATATATATTTAATTATTTATATTATCGGCCGATATTTGTCGATAAATCCCGATAAAATTTTCCATATCGCTTATCGCTCCTTGGCCGATAAGCTGCCGATAACGATATGTACAACTTAGATGGGTACCACACACATTTGGACAGAAATTTCACAAAAAAAAAATGTAATTTACAAGGAAGAAAAGTCCTTTATGCTGTCAAATTATTTGGAGTTTGCATTAAATGTAGGGAATTCTCTGTAATTATAAGATTTTTGGGACAATCATATTTGTATTTTCACTCTGTGAATGAAAGTCACTAGCGATGTAGAGTATAAAACTGCAAAAGTGTTATCAAACTAGACATGTTGAAGTTTAGAATCTCAAGACTTGCCAGAGCAAATATTTATACCATACTAACTGCACACATCCAAATTTAGTTCTAGAAGACGAGATACTAAGGGGAAACAACATTGCATTAGCATGAAAATTTCTGACACATGAATCAAGACATTAACAAGGCGCAAACTTACTCTGAAGATTCACAGGAAGAGGAAAGAACTATAGAATAAATCTGGAACTGGTAATACATATATGCTCGCTTTTGAAGACTACCATCGCACTGTAACTCAATCTTCCAAGGGAAAGCTGAGTGAAACTTAACATAATCCATGCACTTAAGGAGGATGCCACACTTATAAAAATCTTAATTTGGTTGTCCTACAATAGACTACATATTCCATCCTCTAAATGTGCCAAAGTTCCTCCAACATCATCATCCAATCCTTGATAAGATGTTTCATATCTTGCATTAGCTTTTTACCAGTCCCACTCATCACATGAAATATTGCTGACTACATTCCTTCACCAATCAACTTTCCTTTACCCTGAAAAGGATTAAGAATCAACATTTTATCAACTCCAGCATCAAAAAAAGAGAAAACCCAAAAGTACCTTGTAAATTCCGTTGTTATTTTTCAATGAATGGATGCACTGCTAGAAACTTCTTTCCCTGCATCGCACATCCTCCTAGGAATACTTTGGTGTTTTAAGAATTATCCTTGGACCTCATCAGGGTATTCTCAATATTATTCTTTTTTGATAGAGGCAAAACTTTATTAATGGAGCCAAAAATGGCTAAATATTATTCCTAAATTGAAATATTATTCTTGGACTTCCTAATTGATATCAACGCCACATTTCATCATGGTATTATTGCAATTGTCATCAGATTTCTTCATGGTATTCTCTCGTAGAACTCTGACTTCTTGCGGGATTATCAGCATTTCCCTCCATGTTCTCACATCATTATTGGACAACTTGTCATAAAGGGTATCAAGCCTCAAAAATATCATTCAGAATTCCAACATGGATAAGTCAATGGACCTTAACATCTTCTTGTATAGATCCTTGAAATTCGAAGTTCCTATTTTCAAATAAACTGATGTATCAAAGAGAAGAACAATTCATCTTGGAACATGGGGATAAAGAATTATGCCTCAGATTACTGAAGAGTTCTTCCAAGGACACCTTATATTACTTATTTTTCATTTTAGAACCCTTGAATTCCTTGGAAGACGAAATCAGTCTTCGCGATATCCTCGAAATTTTAACAGAACCTGCAGCAGACAACTAAAAAGTGGAGGTCCTCTTTTAAGAAGACCAAATTCCTAGTTCCCTTAATCTCCTCAAGAATTGCAAAAATGCCAAGAATTTACATTAAAACAGAGAAATTCAGTAAAATATAAAAGGAAACAGAGAAATTCAGTAAAAGCCTAATATGTATAAAAAGTAGATAATTAATTACTACTCAAGACTATACATTTCCATCAATGCAACTCAAACAGAACAAGATCAAACAAACACAAAGAAAAAACATAACTAAGAAGCAAGCAGATTTAACGAACAAATAGATTCTGATAATGATGAACAGAGATCCCCAAACGATTCAAGAGAGAGAAACAAACAAAATACAATCAAAATCAATTGGGAACCATTAAAGATGATACCTTTAGGAAGATAGACATTTCGTTTCAAATAATAGATGTAGAAACACCATAGAAATCCAGAGATGAAATAAAGAAGGGTTCCACCAATGTAATTCCGAATCCAAGTTTGTAAACAGTGAGGGAGAGGTTTCCACAGATTTGCCGGCAGAAGGTTTTCGAGTACAAGACGATTGTAAAAGCTGGTTTCGTCGACGAAAAGCTGCAAATAATCTTCCATTTTTGGGAAAGTTGTGTCAGATCCCGGCTATGTTTTGCCGGGATTTACAGCTAGAGAGATTTTACAAGTTGGAAAGAAACTAGTCGCCCGTTTCAGACAGCGAATTTTTAGAGAGAGAAAGAGGAAAGAAGTTGTAGAGAGAGAAAGAGTGAGGAGATTCTTATGAACAGTGCGAAGACAAGGAACGTGCGCTCGAAAGAATGAAATATAAGACACCCTAAAACACTGAACATAGAATATCTAAAATTTAACATTCTTTAATGCCTTTCGTTGGTTTTTGTTTGTTATTTTGTGAGTTCGAAACAGTCACTACCAGCAATGCAGTGGTCCGGCATTTTAATGACCAAATTACCCATACTTAGTTAAACATATTTACACGCATTTAAAGTCAATCTGAATTTAAATGGGGCTTTTAGGAAAAAAATTTAGGAAAAAAAATTTGCAGGCATTTGTCAAAAAAAAAAAACTATTTAGATTTATAAAATGATTTATAATTAGAGATCAATTAGTGTAAACCTATTTATCCGAAGAACTAAAATAAGGATAAGTTTGTTAGAGTCGTTTTCTTTTCTTTGTTGGTGTTGCTCTGGTGTGATGTGGATGATTGATTGTCAATAGCTATAGTCAACATTTATAAATCTCTACAATTCTCCTAAATTATTGACTCTAATAACACCGCACACATTCTTTTTTTCATCTGAAAGTTAAGATTTCGTATATGAACACCAAGAAAAAAATGTGTCAGCTTGCTAAGTTGGTAATATCTGTTTTTTATGAGTGTTAGGGTAATATTGGTCATAAAAAATATTGTCAATATTAGAGGACTTGTTTTACCAGTTATCCTAAATGACAAATAATGAATTTGGGAGAGACTATACAAACTGTTACGTAGGTATTCGAGCTGGTTTGGATGGACTAAGGACTTTGGTCATGTTTGATATATTCGCAAATACGAAAATTCACGGTTCTTGTAAGTGCTAATTAAAATTTTATAAATTAGAAAAAAATAATAAAAAAATTTAGATTGTTTATTTTGTAAGTTCATTGTAAATCATACAAAATATTTATTATTAGATGTTATCATCAATCATCTACAAACACATGATAAACCATGAATTTTCGCATTTGAAAATATTTACAATGTACCAAGTACGGCCTTTGTGTTACAAAACCACGGCGTCTAACGTATTCAGCTTTGTTAATTGTGCGACCGAAGTAAATAGCCGTGGGATTCCACATGTTACCGCTTTGAAACGCAATAATAATTAGGTTAAACATTATTTGAGTGTATCGAACAAGATTTTCGTTCATTGACATTAACAATAAAAAAAAAAAAAAATTAATAATAACACAGACAGCTACGATTGACGCGAAGTCCGACCAAAAAGAAGCACTCTTGAGTATGAATTGATATTTTAATAAGGGAGACGTTGTTACACCCCTCCTTATTACACCCATCGACATTTTCTCCAAAATGTCACTCTTTTTACTGAGAGTGCCATTTCATCGAATTATACCACGACCCGTTGCTTTAATTTCAGTGATTCTTGCAAAAAAAATCCGGAATTCAATTTAACTCAACCTCTAGCAATAACAAAAATCTAAGTTAAAAATCCGTTTGTGTTAAATAAATTTGGAACATGTTTACGGAATGTGCATATCATATGGATGGTCGCCTGTTCGCAAGTGCTTACAAGTTTGTGGTTTATTGTCATAGTCTTTGTTTTTGTTCTAACGAAGGCGTTTGGAAATACTTTTTAACTTATATAAGTCAAAAAGCAAAAAAAAAAATTGAATGGTAAGGTTTTCACAAAGTAATTTCTAGAAGCAAAAATATTATTTTTGTTTGAAGCAAAAAATCTTATCTTCGAGTACTATGTAAACAACTTAATTGATCAATTTTTTTTTTAATTTTCTCTTCATTTTTCTTTGCTTTTTTTTTCAGAAGCAACTATTTTTCTCTTCATCTTTGCTAATGTAAAGGTCGAACACTATTGATCCAAAATTGCTGATTTATTGACTTCTAAGTAAGCAGTTTACTGTAGGTGTCACTTAGATGGAATGCTAAAGTTGTTGGGGGATGGTACCAACGACTTGGGTTCAAGCCCTCTTATATATAAATCCACTAATCAAAAAAAAAATAGTAATTTACTATACAAATTTCTTCTTTTTTTTACTTCTCAGAAGTACTTCTGTTTCTAGTTGCCAAACGCCTTCAATAAGTATATAATTTCTCTTCCGTCTTTTGTATGTATTTGTAGTTGGACAATAACTCTTCCTATGCACACGTGAAATGTATTGATGTGTAGACGTGTAGTACGTTCACCCGTGCACAAATTTTCAACCACTTTCCACCATCTGTTACTTGGGGGTTAGAATTTGGAAAACAACTCCACAATTCTCTTAATTCATTTTCCTGACAAGCAGCATACGATTTTTGGGCACAATTTGGGAATTTTCACCCTAGGGTAGCATGAATTGACTGTAACCTTTTAACTGATCACTTCACTCTTCAATGTAAAATGCTAAAACTACTGCAATTTTTACTGTATGAGCATCTTATGTTTATCAATTAATTTTATATTTCTCATGATTTATGTTCATTTTAAAATTAACATGTTGCCTTTATAAATAATTTTAGCAGTAAAAATGCAGACAAAATTGCAGTATGTGTAGCATCATCCCTCTTTAATGTCCATGAAGACTTCCTCCATTTGAATTTTTTTTTTACAAGAATGGATTGGCCTACTCTTTTCAAAAAATTTATTTCCAAAATTACCCTCAGTTAACACACCTGCCTGAACTTTTTTACTTCTTCCTTTTTTCCTCCTCAGTGAAATGCTCTGTTAACAATTTCTTTCCTCTTTGCACTATCTCCGTTTTGTATCCCACTTTTCTCCATTGGCCATTTCATTCTCTATCGTTGGATTGAGAGTTTTATTTGGATTGGTTGTGCTAAATGCTTTCCTTTGGGGTGATTTCTTCGGGCGTTTGCTCGACGCACAAAAAAGAGTTTACACTTAAATTTTTGTCTTCATTGATTAGCAAACCGAGTCCCCAACTTACAAATCTGATATTTTTTCACTAATGTTTGGTATTCGGAGAAATTTGTGAAAATTTGCAGCCCAAAATATTACTGTATTTGTCTTAATTAGGTAGATAAGTACAATCATTACACTAAATTGTAGTGGTACCTCATACAAATTTAGTAAAATAGGTTGTAAATATTTGTAGTTATAAAAATGACTGTATTTATTCACACTCTATTTCATCAAATTTAGGTGGGGGACCGCTATAATTTAGTGTAATGATTACATTTATATACCAACAATCAAGGTAAAACCAATAGAATTTTGGGCTGCGAATTTTCACAAAAATTTTTGGATACCAAGCAGAGCTTAATTTAGCATATTTACAATCAATTTTTTGTACTTTCTACTTCCACTTTATTCTTAGACTTTTTTTTTATAAGCTTGTTCTTAGACTTCTCTTACATTCAAAATCAACAAATAATTTATTACCATGGTGCGCCTATAAAATTATCACACTCAACGTTAGAAACATATGCAATGTACACTAGTCCATTATAATGAGGGTGGTTGGTACTGAAGAAATTGTTTTGAATGGAAGGAAAGTTTTAAAAAATGGGATTTAAACCCAATGCCCATTTGTTAGTTTTAGTTAAAAGACCTCTTCATGGCCTACTAATTTTTACCAATTTTTAGGTTTGACACCCAACAAAAAATACATCCACCCTGATCACCGTCTCCACCCCCTCTCTCTCTCACTCTTTTTCTTTTCCTTTTGTGACGGTGGATAAGATGATCATAATGGTAGTACGGTGAGGTGTATTTTTTGTGGAGGTGGAGGCGGTAGTTGAGGTGTTAGTGGTGGTGGCGATGGAGAATGGAGATGGTCATAGTGATGGTGGAGGTAGAGGAGGTATATTTTTGGTGGGGTGTAAAACTCAAATATTAATAGAGAAGGGTGTATTTTTGTGGGTGTAATTATATGAAGAGCCCCCTTTAACCAAGATTGTTGTTATTAAGGCTCCCACTTTGGTTTGGGAGGACACTAAAAAAATTGGGCCTTAAAGCCCAAATATAAACCTTCCCTTTATATGTGTGGTTTTTTTTTTTTTTTTTTTTTTTTCTAGGATGGACTTCCTCTACCAAACAACTAAACCTTAAAAATCCTAACACCCCACCACCACCAAACCGCCCACCATCACCTCCATGACCACGCTGCCATCACCGCCACTGGTGGCTCCATCCACCTTTTTTCTTTCTCTTCCCTCTTTTCCTCTATTTTCTTTCTTTCTCTGATTCTCTTATCTATCGATATTTCTCTTCCCTTTTTATTCATCTTCTTACTATATCTCTCGATCTTTATCTTATCTCTCTGTTCTCTGTTATCTCCTTTTCAGATCTCTCTCCCACTCGATCTGCTTTATCACTCTTTCGATTTGTTCTCTCTCTTTCACTATCTCAATCTCTCTCTCGATCTACTCTCTCTTTTTGTACATTGGTGGTAATGATGGAGGCGGTGAGGTGTTGGTGGTGATAATGCTGGAGGTGGTGGGGTGTACAAGAGAAAAATAATAACCTTCTCTTTTAGGAAAACAAAAATAATTTTTGGACTTCCCTCCCGAAGTGTTTTGAAGGGGTTTCCAACTCACATGGCAGTGGGATTGACTATGCCACATAAGCATCGAACACATCCTTTGTAACTTGGTCAGTCCAAACAACACTACTGATCGCCCCTCCTCCATTACAAATGAGTTTTGGACATAAAAGCCCATTTTTGAGCCTCAAAACAGCTTCCCTAATATCAGCCTCCTTAATTAAACGGTCCAGCGGGTCGTGCTAGCCTTGACTTGAGTCATGACGTAGGTTCGAAGTTCGAACCCCCCAACCTTTGAGTTAACCCTAGTTCAAGACAATTGAAGTCCGTTCCCACGTACCACGGCCTTAATTTCTCGTTTAGGGCACGAACGCACTCACAGTTTCCCCTTGTTGGGAATTTGTTTTTCATTCTCCCATGGATGGATGATGGTTTCTTTCTTGCGTATCGATAATTCGACCTGTGTCACTGTGTATTTAGGTTTCTGAGAAGTTAGGTTTAGTTCGTTTTACTTGGAACTGATTGATTTTTGAATTTGGTGGAGTTGGTGTCATTCAAACAAGGATGGATGCCAAAGCAGTAAAGAAGGCGTTGTATCGATCTAAATTGAAAGAAGCCGCACAGAAACGAGACAAACGCATTGATTCTCCACTAGTTAGGTATTATACTGATGAAACTGTAGCAATTCATTCTTTCTTCCTCTTTTTTCAGCTTTCCTTCTCGAATCTTGATAGTAGTTTCAACTTACAATGTATTCAGAAATTATGAAGATTGAGGAATTTCATACCATCTTAATCAGCATTATCGTTATTTAGGATTTCAGGTTTTAATCGAATTCTTTTCAGCAATTCGGAATTCTAGCCGACGATGATTGAGAATGAATAATTCCTGATTTGTTTTTTGGTTATAGGTATAATGAATTTGATCAACCTGTTTGCCGTGTTTGTGATGTCATTTTAAAATCTGAATCACTTTGGGCTGCACACCAAGCTTCTCGTAAACATCACGAGGTGAGTTTTAATGACTAATTGTACAATTTTATACAGCCAAAACTTCTATCTACTTCTTTTTTCCTTGTCAACTACTTTTTGTTTATTATTTCTGTCATTTTAAGATATATCAGTGTATCTAATACCTACATGTATTGAAGTAATTATCACAAAATATGTCACACCTTTTGGAATAAACTATATTGACTTGTCAAAGCATTAGGTTCGCGAGGGTCAGTGTCTCTGAGACTTTGTATTGTTTATGAAACGAACTTACATGTTATATTACTGAAATTGCTTAGCTTTTAGAGAATGTCTTGTTTAGTCATGATTGTCATTATGTGAATAATAACTGTAGAAATCTTTATACGTAATTGATATGTTGGAAAAACTCCGAAGAAAGTACTAAGAGACTGTGTGTGGAATAGAAAGGAGGATGCTTGAAAAACTGTTGGCTGGTCTTTTTTGATGTTCCGCACTTACGGCCGGTAATTGCAACTTGTATGCGTTTTTTGGAAGACAGTATTGTAATCTCAGTGAATATGTTTTTCGGCCTTTTTTTTTTCTTAATAAATATTTAAGTTCATTGTTAGCGTTGACAAAAAGAGATTTTATTCACACAGGCCATTAAGAATGTCAAAGCTACTGCAGCTGGTTTAACTCAGACGAATGATACAAAGTCCGATCCCCCTTCAGAGTTTACACATAAAGCTCGGTCATCATCCTCTTTGCCTGCAGATTTTTTTGATAAGCATGACACAAAAAGGCAAAAATCGGGTAAGGACTAATATTGGAACTTCTTTTCTTTCTGACTAAAGAGATTGATCAAGAGGAAAAAAAATTGGATAACTTGGAATAACTTGCAAGTTATCGAATTTGCCTGAATAATTCTATTATACACTAATTATTTTTGACAAAGGAGTTGTATGGTTATGAACGAAAATTTGTTATGTTTCTGTTACTTAAATAAAACTTTTCTTAATCTTCAGGGATGCCATCCCTTTTGGTAATCCTTCAAAATTCCTTATTCCAGTATGCTGGAAGGATGAGTTGTTAGTAACAAGCATGGCCTAGGTGTCTAAAGTTGTATGATATTGTATCTGAATGATTATGTCTTACTAGTTCATAATGGCATTTTGTTCTTATGCATATGCATTTTCAGGTTTGTAAGATTATTAGTAGCTGCAATCTTTTTACTAATCTTGGTTATAATTCTGTGTTTACTTCTTTGTTCCCCTAAGTTTGACGTAGTAGAGGATAGTTTAACTAGTTTAAATATTGTAGGATTGGGTACTGGGAGCAAGACTGAATTTGCCGCTCCGAAAGCATCTAGTCATTTGCTGGATTCTGGTTCAGCTCCCGAGGTATCTGGAAGGCCAGGAGTTTCTTCTCGAAGTCAGCCAACAGAGTCCTTCGGTTCAGAAAAGCAGAGAGGTGAATCATCCCATTTACAAGGAGTTGATTCAAAAGGGAGAAGAGAAATTAAGCCAGTGAAGGGAGCTCTTCCTGAAGGTTTTTTTGACAAAAAAGATGCCGAAACAACAAGAGACATGGGTAGTTCAGGAGTTAAGTCACTGAAGAGAGCTCTTCCCGAAGGCTTCTTCGATAACAAGGATGCTGATACGACGACAAATTTGGGTGATCAAGAAGTTCAGCAATTGAAGGGGGGTGCCCTTCCTGATGGCTTTTTTGATAATAAAGATAATACTCATACAACAAGAAAGATGGATGATTTAGATGCCAAGCAAGTAAAGGGAGCTCTCCCTGAGGGCTTCTTTGATAACAAGGATGCTGATCTACGTGCTCGGGGCATTCAGCCTGTTAAGATTGATATCAAGTAAGTTCCTTAAACTTTCGTATGTTCTTTTTGTGTTAGTCAGTCTAACAATGACTATGATGCTTGCGCTGAGATAAAAGGCAAATATTATGCAAGCTCTGTTTGTCAAGGTTTTAAGCTAAATATTAGCTCCCTCAGATTAGCCTCTCTCTATGTATTTTAGATTGTTTCTGAAAACTGGGAAGGGGAATGTACCTCTCAAAATTCTTACTGACCTTCGTAGAAAAGAGTGTTCACATGATAATTGTCGTGGATAAATTATTTGTTCTCACAAATCTTCAACTTCAATAAGTTGAGTGTAAAAAGAACAGGAAACTTGCTGCAACATATGTCGTAATGCATCTCGTGATTTCCATGGTAGCAAACTAGTTTAGAATG
The DNA here is from genome assembly GCA_002174775.1 of Macleaya cordata. Taxonomy (NCBI): domain Eukaryota; kingdom Viridiplantae; phylum Streptophyta; class Magnoliopsida; order Ranunculales; family Papaveraceae; genus Macleaya; species Macleaya cordata. The sequence goes on from MVGT01003194.1 coordinate 191,954, forward strand.
TGAGCTGTTCCGCAACCTGTTTCATTTGGGAACTAAAAACAGGGTAGATAACCCAGTGATGGAATGAACTGGTAGTATTTACATTCTTGCAAATGAAACACCTACATCACCAACTTCATGAAATTGTTCATTTTTTTTCCACTCATTTGTGGGAGTGGGACTAATATGCTTGTTGTCTTTGACTTTTACGACGTTGTGGTACACAGTTCCCCCTTGCTTGCACCTTAGTTTATCTTCTAAAGATACATGCATAGAAAAAAAAATTTAAATTGTTGAACTTGTCTAAAAATCTGATCAGGGACGAGTACAAAGAATTCGAAAAGTTGATTCAAGAGGATTTACATGAAGTGGATGAGCGTTTGGAGGAAGAAGAGGTGTGTTAAATCCTCATTTTAGTTTCTAAACCTATGTTTTAGACCGTAATGCATATGAATCAATTTGCTGGAATAACTTGGGGTTTGTGATGTTTACTGCAGATAGATGCAGCCGAGATTAGAGAGGGGGAGGAGTCTTTGGAGCAAAAGTGAGTTTTTGACGCAAAGCAGTACACCACTTACATCTTTAATTATAGTTTTTTGATTGTATACTTGCATTGTTTTCCCCAACTAAAACATGTGTTTTATGTTTCCTTTCTTGTAGGGTTTATAGGGAGAGAGTGGAAATGTTAAAGAAGAAACAAATGGAGTTAAAGGCCAAAAGATTGGGCGGGCAGAAAGGTGCAGGTGTTAGCAAGGATTCGAGTGATGAAGAGTCATCCAGTGATGAAGATGACGATGAAGGAAACTTCGCAGTTGATTGGAGAGCGAAGCGTTTTTAAATACCTGTAAGCCCTCTGATTATCAGTTACCTGCGATTATAATTGTCAATGAACTGAGAAACCACAAAATTACTAGACTCAAGGTTTAGTAACATGTTTGAGTGTAAATCAGGTAACCCGGCCCACTTTGTCTATTTTGATTTTGATATAAAATTGGAAGGAAGTGAGATTTGGCTGGAGACGGGAATCTGTTGTATCACAGTATTGGTTTTGGATCCATTCATTGCTTTACTAGAGGCTCTCTAAAAAGGCAATTAATTTTTAAAATTCTAAATATGTTCCTCCCCTAACAAAAATTACTATAATGTTCTTCATCAAAAAAAAAAAAAAAAAAATTACAATAATGTCGTTCTAATGCTTATGTTGTCTTAGCCCAAGCCCAACATATAGATCATTTGCACGTGCCTTCGTAGCCATTAATGCTTACGTTGTCTTAGGAGGGAAGAATGCGTCAAGTGAGGCAAAGAAAGAAAAACACCAATTTTTAATATCAAAAAAAAAAAAAAAAATTCTACTAATTTGTGGAAATTTTGTGTTAATTAATTAAGCATATTATGCATGCCTCTACTGGGCCACTGATATTTCTTTTTAACTAAAGCAACACATTAATTATGCATATTTAAATTTGAGATGTTATAGATTTTATTAAAACGTTCTATGGAAATTTCGGAGGCCCTCCTAATATTACATAATTTTTCTAATTTAAGAATGTGTAATTCTATTTGGAGATGATTTAAAGGCTAATTTTCAATACAAAACGTCTAATATTTGTTGACTAGAAGTCGTAGAACAGATTGATTTCTACCCCTCCTCGCCATGTAGTCGGCTGCAAAATTTACTTCCCTTAGCACCAGAGAATTGAATGTTTATGAACTAGGTTGACACAGCCTCTTGGCCATCTCTCTCTCAAGTCGCAGGGCCCAAAGGGATCATACAACCTTTGTAGAATATGGATATGGATATAGCAGCCTTGGAGTCAGACACTACCCAAGCCTTGTTCCACCACCCTTAACCGATCACCCATTCCAAACCAAGTAAGATGGCCTGTCACCTCAGCCAAGAAATTAGAGCAAATGCCTAATCCTACCATGAGGCCACCCAAACTGACCACCACACCTTCACCATCCCATACCTGGATTACCCCTTGGTGAACCATCGCAGCACACTTTCACCACATTAGGAGGGGGAGGGTACCAGAGACATTCAAAGATCATTAGACGTTTAACCAGTCTAACCCCTAAGACTAATTAGCCAAGTCTTAAATATAAAATGCTAATAATAGAATAAGGGTGGGGTTTTTGAACCACAAGATTTTGACAGGGTTTAAACACTTTTTATTAATTGTTGGATGTGATCATCCAATGGTTTAAAGTCTATTGATAAATGATCTTTATCGCTTCTTAAATTTAAGGACTAATTCTTAAATCAAAAGGACACATGTGTGAGTTGTAACCGTTGGATAGTTTCATAATAAAAAGTGTTTACACCCCATGTTAAAGCCCAAAAACACTATTGAAACCGGCTCAATAATCTGTCCAGACTATTGGGCCGGTCCCAATAGTGTTTCTGATTAAAGCCTTGTTTCCCAAGAACTAATTTCAGAAAATTTAAAATGATGATTATTTTTACATAAATCGATTTGTTTTTTACTGCATAGCAGTAAGATCATACGACTATGACTTGCCTAATTAGTCTTGAATAAAATTGTCACTTCCGTAATTAGTCTTAAATGCAGTTAAGACTTGCCTAATTAGTCTTATATTACAAATACGACTTGCCTAATTAATCTTAACCACTGCACAAAAATACGTTATAAAAAAAGGGGATTTTGGCCAAAAACCCCTACTTGGAAAACGTTTTAGGATTTAGCCCAACAAACGTTTTCTTTTAGTCTAAGGCCCAAGAGGGTTTCAGTCAGAGGGTTTCAGTGTGTGTAATTTATAGGAAGAGGGTTTCAGTGAAACCCTCTCCGAGAGGGTTTCAGTCAGTTATCCTTGGGCCTTAGACTAAAAGAAAAC
>MVGT01003194.1:195296-215876 GCA_002174775.1 Macleaya cordata
TAAGGTACAACTTGACAGACTAAAGTTGGCGATATATTCGACTGTATAGACATCTACAAACAACCAGCTTTTGATCATCCATTGCTCAAGAATCACAAAATCCAGGTATATAATATTATTATTTGTTCTTCTACATATTTTTTCTTTTGAGATTGTTAAGAATTCTCAATATTGATATCAGGGCGGATTAATGAAACTAAGTATCTGTACACAGAACCAGAGTTTTTTAAAGGGGAAATAATAAATAAAGCAGCTTCAACTATTGTTAGCAATGTGCCAAAGACTATGCTTGAACTTCATAGTGAAAGGTGCCCATTCGTAGGACCAGAAAGGAAGACTTAATAAGTGCTAACTATCTCATGAAACAGACCAAACCATATCATACTTACACCTCTTATCCATTGGCATCTAAGTCTCGTCATGTAAGTTTTCTATATTATTTATTTTTGTTTTAATTTATTATCTTTTGTCCTTAAACGATAAAAAAAAAAAAGTACACAACACAATTATATTAATTAATTAAGTATATTTGTTTTTAGTTTGTATCTGTTGAACCATCTATTAAAGATAAGGTCTACTATGGAGTCCAAGCTACCATCAATTTACAAAAGCCAGCGGCGGTAGAATCAGATCAATTCAGCAGTGCACAAATTTGGGTTCAGAAATGGTCCCGTAGAAGGAATAAATAGCATAGAATATGGATGGGCTGTAAGTCATCTTTATCAAATTTTACTTATATGCCCTTAATGATATTGCAAAATTATAGTTTTATAGTTAATAATTTTTAGTTTTTTTAATGGAAAATGTTGAAAATTGCAGGTTTCCCCAGCATTATTTGGTGACAGTCTCATTTGAATATTTGGTTATTGGACGGTATGATTCCATAATTTTGTTTCTTATTAATTTACATACATATGACAAATGTAATTCTCTTCTTGTGTTTAATTCTAGCATTTATGCTAGTAATAGGAAAAGTTCACTTATTTTATTTTCTACCAATTCTGTTCAATTTTATAGGCTGATGGGTATAAAAAGACGGGTTGCTTCAACTTCCTTTGCTCAGGTTTTGTGCAACTTCCCTCTGTGTCAGCTCTTGGCGATGCTATTGAACCTTCAACTTATGGAGGACATCAAAGAGTTATAGATGCTACGATATATCGGGTAGAGTTCAAACCCAATCTAACTAGGAAGAATAACTACTGAAAAATTCTATTACTTGACATTTACATGAAGATGAATAAATGGTTGAGTTTTGGTGAAGAACTGAGGATTCCTACTCATCACGTGGATCCTCCTCACTAAAACTCTTTATCATTCTAAAACTTTTAACGCCATAAAAACTGGGTGATTTATGGCCACCCATTTTATTGAAGTTAACTTTGATAATGTTAGAAGTTTTAGAACGAGATGATTTTACAAGAGATCATCATATTCATACCCTTAGGATCAATTTTTCTGGGTCCCACAACATTGTTGACACACATGATGGTTGTGGGATTGAGCATTGGTACCTTCTCTTCTCCAAGGTATCCCACCTCAAGATAGATAAACTAATATATTATATATTTTGATCAATTTTATTAATAACCTATATAACTCCCTAACGTTGTTCATGCTTGTATGTTCCCATTCAAACAGGCTCCCGTAAGTGGTAATTGGTGGTTGTACGGTACTAACAATATAACAATTGGGTACTGGCCAAAGGAGCTCTTTACTCATCTAGCCAACAATGCTTCAATAGTCAGATATGGTGGGGTAGTTGCTGCAGACTCTAACAATGCAATCCCACCAATGGGAAATGGACATTTTCCTGACGATGATTATACCAAAGCATGCTACATATCGAATATGAAGGTCGTGACTGAGAATGGAGGAGACCCTGTTGATTTTGACCCATCTAGTGTACAAGTGAAGCAAGATGCAACAAAAGATTGCTATGATGTTAGTTTCAATGCTCATAGTCACAAGTGTTGTGGGTTAAGTATGACGTTTGGGGGACCTGGTGGTATGTGTCACTAATTATGATCATCATCAATTGTAACCACAGATTAACTGTTACAATTTATGAATAAAGTTTCAATACTAATAGAAGGTATGTGCAAGGATTGGAGTGATGAAGATGATGAAGAAAACTCAAGTCTCATTTACGTCTTTCTGTAACACTTATGAGCGTGAAGTGAAACGGGGAGGTTCGATTTTGGCTGGAGATGTGAACCAGAGGTTCACAGGGTTGGGTTTTGGGTCTTCTCTCTCATTTGAATGTGCTCATTACTTTAGTAGAGGCACTGACAAAGCAAATAATTGTAAAAATTAAAATAGTGCTCGTTCTCTAATAAAAATTTAAGAACACATGAAGTGCGTATTTGACACGCAGAAGTCACAAACATATTCAATAGTGATTAGGAATGTAGAGAACACAGGCACGATAATAACACAGTTATTATATTATTATTTACTATTATTATCCAGAAATGAGCTTGGGTTTAACAGCATACAACACAGCAAGACCTACCACTGCAGCCCCCGAAAGGAGCTTAACTCTGCTTTGCTTTTGATACTGGAACAGAACACCACTTTTAAGGAATACCCATATCCATCGTCGTAGAAAATGTAATCGGCAAGTTTTCTGAAATTTTTGCACAGAAAATTCCTGCGAGAGCAATGCAAAACAAGTGAGTTAAGTTTGAATGCATCCCAATCCCATATCAATATATAGCTGAAGCTACAGCTGAAGTATAGCTCGCTCGAGATGGAATGCTTTCAATAAATATGGCAAGAAGCTTTATTTGTATCAAGATTTTATAAGTAGATCAATAAACATACAATTCACTCATATTGTGGACTTAATAAAAATCTTATAATTAACGAGGTATTAGGGATAGTGATCCCAACCTACAGGTGGTTGAGGCATCAGGTGAGCAAAGAAAACTAGAGAGCAACTCTCTACATCTGGGTGCTACGCAGTCTATCTGCGAATGCAGCGCGGCTGCAATTGAACCTTTCTAAAGAGAAGCCCTGCAGAAACCCTCACAGAAATTGTTGCGAGTCATGGCTCAATATATGTATGAACTATGGAGAACAATGTCAACTTCCTCTAAAATTGTACTTTATTAACAAAGTGGAATGCAGTTAAAGAAAGAGTAATGCTAGGGGTTCCAAAATGCTTTTGAAAATGAGATGGCAGCTAAAAAGGAGACGGCTAAAATAAAATCTTCAATGTGATGTCTCCAGCTCAGCTGCCACATCACTTGGGAATGCATATTGGGACCAAGTTTTGAGCCCCAAAGCATTTTCCTCAAATTGGGTCGACATGGGAAGTTTTATATTTCTTATTTACCACCCTGCGAGGGGATATTTGGGTTGTAGTTGCAAGTTTGGCAGTCTTACAAATGACGTGATAAATGAAAGAATAATAGCATTACAACTAAGGGATGTTACCTTTGGTAACTTATCCTGTTGAGCCAAATGCTCCACATGAATCCTCACATTTGATGAAGCAGGAATCCAGAAACTGGGATCGACATCAGAGTATATCTTTGAAACTATGTCAAACAATGTCTCTGCTCCACCTTCTATGGCTTTCAATATGGATGATTCCCTATTTCTTCGGTTCCTGAAAATAAGGAAAATGTTAGCTCTCTAAAAGGATTGAGTAAACAAAGGGAGAAAGTTATATTTCATACTTGATATATCCACAAAGCATGTTCTTTGGCCACAGGTTGACTCTCCCGTGCATCGGGATTAATGCATGAGGTGAAAGCTCCAAAAATTTGTAACTTGTTTCGAAATATTCCTGCACAGGCACAACAAACATAATTGTATTTGACCAATTGTTGGAAGAATAAAAGTGCTTAGGAAAGTACACTTTGTCTTCTTTCCATCTCTGAAGAGAAGGAATGTTACTCTATGTAGGCTACTAAAATAGTAATTTAGTAGAAGAAAGTAAATATCAATAAAGTTTCAGGTAAGCCTATTATGGAAGTTGAGTGCAAAATTCCAAATAAGCACACAAATAGATATCGTGATTTCACTGGTACTCCATATTTCCCTACTCGAGAACAGACTTTTGTAAATCATAGATTGGTGTCAAAGAAATCAGGATAAAAGTCACTTGCCTTCATGTTTCCACCAGATTCAATGTCCAGGATGGCACTTCCTTGACTGAAACAAACCCATGAATAGTGTTGTAGTAAATCAATCAGTTTTCTCACCAAAGAAATCAAAGCAAAACAAATTAATCATAACGTAGTATAATAGCTAGTAAATGCCAGGAAAGAAAAGATAACGACAGCTGGCTCCATAACTCATGTATGCTACTTAATATGAAATATAACTTTCTTCCTTTGTTTACTCAATCCTTTTAGAGATACCATTTTCCTTATTTTCAGGAACCGAAGAAATAGGGAATCATCTGATACAGTGTCGGAACTGCTACTTAATACGGAACTTCTTTCTTAAGAAAAATCTTACCCGACACAGTGATCCCCTACAATCAAAGAGTGACTACTAACATGAAGCAAAGCCATATGACCATCTGTATGCCCCTGGATTTGAACTTTGTTTAGTTGGATAAGTAAAACAACACCAGATATATGGTAATTTATGAATTGATTCAACGAAAACAAATTTAAGTATGTGAGGAAGATGCAAAAACAACCTGAAAAGCACCAAAAGAGATGATATAGAACAAAATTAACCATCACACTCGTGAGAACCTTGACTTACGAGTCAACGTGTTTTGGCAAGTCCACATCTATAAAACTTATTTGATGCCACTATGACTCCTTAGTTGTCAAAATCCATGATTCATGTACTAGTTATTTTATCTAACATGTCAGCACTTACAAAGTAAACGTCTTAAATTTCAAGGCAAGTCAAAGGAGTCGATGCTATGCGGTCATCCTATAAACCATACTTTAAATAATATCAAAATTTCAAAATATAACATCTCAGTTCATTTTGGATCCTTAGATTGATACAAAATGCATATACACATATGAACGATTAAAGAATCTTAATCACATGGTGTGTTATTAAATATCCATCTGAATGTACCTTAAACAATACTACTTATATGCATCATTGTTATACTAGACTTGTATGCCCACAATAACCCACCCAATTAAACTGTATATAAGTTAACAATAATACATGCATATGAATAAGATGAAAAATGTGTTACCGGAGCAAAAATGGCAGTCAATCGTTGACCACCAATGCAGATCTCTTCAGCTCCTGAAATTGCAGTATAACCAAGGGACCAATCATCTGTGGCAATATAAAAGTAAGTTAACTTCATAATGCTGAATCTCTTTTCTTCTTTTGGTGTGTCTGCTTGAATAACCGTGATGATAATACTTGTATTCAGGGAACTATATCTAATGCAAGCAACTTAAAGAAATATTGAAGTAGAAGGTAATCTGATGTAAACATGGGTGTACGATGTGGGGTCCACAAGATCCTTTCCCATACACAAATATATCTTGGTGGATCCTTTAAGATATGGACAGCAGCTAGTAGTTATCTCTATTTCCTAGTTTAGTTTAGATTCTCTTTATTTTTAGTAGTTATAATTATCTTTGATTTATTTCTATCTAGAGCAGGATTCCTTTTTATTCTTTTCTTGATTGTTAAGGCTTAATAACTTATAAATAAGCTGTCAGCCTCCTCTTGTAAAAGCAGTTCAGTTATAAAATTATTGATGTTATTTAAATTCTTGAGTGTGAGACGCTTCCGCAAAAATTTACACCATAATCATTTACCAAACTGTTTTTCATGATTTTAAATATTAACAAGCATTTTCATTGTCATATAAACCATGCAACAATTTTACTATCAACTAAAAGAAGCACTGCCCCATGGGGTCCGATTAAACAAGATTCTTTTCTCTTTTATCTTAAAGTTAAGGATTAAAAAACAATATTCGAGATGTAAAATGGTATGGACTTGTCATTAACCTTTCAGATTCGAGAATTTAAACATCAGTTCTTCAACTAAAATGCATGCATGAAATGTAAATAAAAAGCAGCTTAAAAACGAAAAATTTCATTGCAATAGTATGATATCAAGTGAAATCAACGAAGAAAAAATTGGTGACTAAATGAGGATAAGTTATAACCTTTTCCAATACGGCGCATGGTATTCTCATGCGCTAAGAGAGTAGCATCAGGATTGCATTTTTGGATAATTGAAAGACCTGAAATCAAGCCAATGAACTATCAATGCCCTCTCCAGAGAACAATTTTCCTAGAACATAACACAATGAGGTTAAATACATAGTTACAACAAGAATGGGAACAAGTATCATTCCTCTGGTATACATTTAATAAATTAATAAATGATTTGAGAACCAGATTGACCATGTTGTCTTGTTCTAATATGCTTTTCCTGCAATATATATCAACAAAAATGAAAGGACATGAAACCACTGCATCTTCTCAACTGCTGTACATAATTAACCATTGTGTCTGTGTCAATTTTCCTAGAGGGTCAGTTTGGGGACCAGGCATCTAGTTAGAGATTGAAAATGTTGAGTGCATAATTATTACATATTTATCCCTCAATTTATATTAGCTAGTATTCAATTGTATATTATTTTTAATGATTTTTATGTTTTTGCAGATAAATAGAATTCAAATGCTTCAATTGCAAAATTTGGTTCAATTAGCCAAATTTATTAAAAGCACCCCAAAAATCTATCAGAGGCACCATGAGAGTACATGCAAATGGCACATGATGACCAAGTCAATTCAGTCAAAGGCAGTCAAAATTGGTCAAAGATTGGAGTTTAATCACTAATGAAACAAAGAAGGCAAAAATGATCTTAATGACATCATCATGATGTCAAACCACATAAGCCTTACAAATCATCCAATACCAAATTAATTATCAAAGAAAATACCTCCCACTTGTTAGTTTTATTTATTTTACTTAAAGAAGGAAAGTGGGAAGATTTCTATAAAAGGGGGGAGAATGAAGAAGAGAAAGTAAGGGAGGGGGGGGAGGAAGTGTAGAGAGTTAGAGAATTGTATGAAGGAGGATATTTTGGGAGTGTAATAATCAAATAATTATTTGTAAGTTCTTTAATATTTTTCATCAATGAATACTTATTTTGTTATTAATTTTAGAGTTATGTCTAGCTAAATTTCTTTTCTAGGATTAAAGAGGAAGCTAGTTATGTGCATGCCATGATATTTAATCTTAATCTTAATCTCCCTTAATAATTATTTTTAGCTAAAATGATTTGTCTTCTCGTAATATTATTTATTACACTTTTGCTTCTTAATGAAATTAGTACATACACCTTTATTAATTGTGCTTAGATTTGATATAATATGCTTAACTATTGTTTTGATATTATATGCTTAACTTTGACAATTAATTATTGGAGTTGTTATTTTTTAAAAGTGAAGAAAATCATATTATTTCCTTGGTTATTTTAAATATTAATGAAAATATTTTCCGAATCTATTACATAATTTGTATTGGGTTTGAGTTATAATTGAAGGGAGATTAGAGAGAGTTTAAATTGATGGTATGCATATAATTAGTGGAATCTGAAATCCTAGTTCTTCTAATTTTTGTGAAGTTTTTATTTAGTTATTTCATTTGCTTCAAATCAATTAAAAACTGTTCAACCTTAATTAAATTAATTTTACTTATTCCTTAATCCTTGTGGATCGACCCGTACTTGCCGTTGTCTCAATAAACAACCGTGCGATTGCGGTATAAATGTTATTGAGTGATAAAATCACGACCAATCAGAAAACTTAACTACAAAACTTCGGGATTATGTTGAAAATCTGAAATGTCCTCTTCTTTATTATTATTTTTTTCAGAACTTCCTGAAAACACTTACCTTCAACATGATCGTAGTGGTGATGAGTAACAAAGACCACCAACTTTCTCGGCAAAGAAGCAACGATTTCCATAAGCTGATCAATAAACAACAATTCTTAATGCATTGAACAGCACCAAAGAAGTAAACCAGTGTAAAAGAGAAAAGGACAAAGGTGTAACAGAAGCTGTATCCAGCGAAGATAATTCAAATAATAATGAAGTGACTAATCTTAAAAAGAAGTAAAAAAATTATGTGGTCATTATCCTGAAGTGTGAATTACAGCAACATAGAACTACAGCCAAGTAGAAGTTAGAGCTGCTGTAAAATTATCGATTCAATAGTATCTCTAAAAACAGTCTGTAGACTGTAATTACTGTTAGAATCAACGAAAACGGCAACCAACGTAAAATGTGCCACAAATAGCATACTCAGAATTTAAAGGTAAGGTAAATTGGGATTGAAAGAGGACTAACAAATCTAAAAGTTTCAGGTTTTGCAGTTAGGATTCGGGAATATTGGATTGTTATTTTTACCTGTTTTAACGTCTCAGAGAATATAAAACATCCAAGGATATCAAGCATACAACTTCAATACCAAAAACGGATGCACATACCTCTGAATGGCCTTCAGACCGGCATCCTGGATCCATTATCAGTGCATCTCCATACACATCATAACTTGAGCCTCCACAACCATCAGTAACATTAGAAGGTGCAATTACAACTAAGTTTGTTGTACGGAAAGGCTTTTGTGTTTTACTTCCCATTGGCACAATTGTGACGCCGGGAGGGTACTCCTGATAGAAACATGTAATTCAATACGCATCATGTAAATGGCATTAAAGGCCCTGTTAGAAATACAGAGATATATGCATCTTCAACTTTAGATTCGACTTGTGCAGATACAGATTAGAACAGGAAAGTATTAGGCTATAGTGAGCATCTGAGCTCGATTCCTTAATAGTACTTTAGATGTACTTTAGAAACCACTAAATATTATCCAGAGGCAAAGGTCAAAATTCTTGACTTCCACTCATTTAATAGCATATCCTGCCACAATCAGATTTGTGTAGTATGCACCATCTACAAAACAAATTTATCATAAAAAAGAAATACAGCAAACCTGGTAACACAGGGAAGGAGGGACTTTGCACCTTCCAGACTGCATATGCTCATTTAGAAGCCCAACAACTGCCAAATGTCCAATACGATCACTACTTGGCTTCACTTCCAAAAGAAGATTAAGGCAACTTTGGATAGACATCCACCTAGATACCTCTGCGAAACATTTCTTCATTAGCTATATAGTCTTCAAAAGATGGCAGGATATGGAAAACTTAAATAACCACAATATGGCATAAGATAAGCATAAAAAACTAGAACAGGTAATTATCAACTTTATCATGGAGAAGTAATATATTAACCTCTGAAAAACTCAGATATTCTTCTTTGAACCATAAAGGAAAATTAATTAAGATTGAGCTAGTTATCAAATTTATCATGGAAAAAGTAAGATAGAGGAAATTGTGACAATATGTGTTGAAACATTATTCATATTCATTATGCTTGCATATCATTGTTTTTTTGTGATGTTAATAACTATCTAGTCCTATGCTTGTTTTACCATTTCTTACACTATCAGTTATTTTCTCTAGGAATTCTTAAGATAATTCTAGATACTTCTCAAAACTACTATATCTTTTGGCAACTTCCCCATGTCAAATTGAATTTCCTCAAAATAGTTCCAAAAAATTTTATTTGAAAAAATTTAAACTCTAGGCTACAATAATTGGATTTAGTGTTACATAACTTTCTGCAAACTATTCTTCTTCATTGCAAGATAATTAGGTTTCAATTTTGCACTATTACCCAAGACTTAAAAACAAAGAACAATTGCATTTACTAATTCAAACCTTGTAGATTCTCATATTCAATTCCCAACTTCCCAAAGATGAACACCGTGTTAACAGGAGTTCCAGGGCCAAATTCAGCTTCTTCTTCATATTTCCGGAGTACCCAATTTCCACCAATTTGTCCTCCTCGAAAACCCACTTGTGATAGAACCTACCAAGCCATCAATAAGCAATGTTGAGGTAAAAAAAGTGAATCCCATTCTTTCTTTCTTTTTTTCTTTTAATCAATCTCTTTAGTCAGAATTGTAAGTATGAATTAGAGAGAGAATATTACTGATATAAAAAAAAAAATTGGAGAGAGAATATTGGTTTATAAGTGTTACTAATAACTATACCTGGTGGAGAGTGGATTCAACATCAAAGTTGGTTAGACTGAGTTTGGGTGAACAAGATTCTGCACCTTCGATGAAAAAACCAGACTGAAATTCTGTTTCCAAAGGGTTTAATTTGGCAGAAGGCAAGTCCCAGAGATCGGAATCAACGTAAGAATCGTATTCTTCATCGCCAAATTTTGGAGGGGGAGTCTGTCTTACAAGGAGATATTCATCGTCGTTGGAGCAGTTGTTGATGATAACTGCGAGCTTGAGAGTCGCCATTAAAACATTGAAGACTCCGAAGTGCCGGAGTTTAGTTAGGTGTACACGTTATTATTGGAAAAAAATTTAAAAAGGCCACCGATATTTCCACACAACTTTTATTAAATCCAGGCAAATTAAATTTATACCGTCGGTTCCATACAACCGACAATACAAAATAGTTTTTCGGTTACGTATGACCGACGACACTGATGTAAAAGAGGTGTAAGAATAAGTGGGAAAGTAAAAGTTTTCCTAAATGGTACTAGGAAATGCCAGCTTTGGTGATCTTGTAAATTTTGCAAAACTACACCGGACCCAGGAGACGGGAGGGAAGCGGTAGGGGCAAGGGCAGGGGCAGGGGCGAGGGATTTTCTTCTTCTTCGTCATCTTCATCTTCATTCATTTTCAGTTCTTATTCTTCTTCAATGGCGGGATCTTCGATAATGGAGTCTCTTTTTCAGCGTTCCTTAGAAGACCTCATCAAAGGCCTACGTCTACAATTGATGGGTGGTGGTGAATCAAAATTTATTGCCAAATCCATGGAAGAAATCCGTAGAGAGATCAAATCCACAGATATACAAACCAAATCAACTGCCCTAGAAAAACTAACTTACCTCAACTCCATCCACGCCATCGACATGTCTTGGGCTTCTTTCCATGTCGTCGAAGTCATGAGCTCCAACAAATTCGCCCAAAAAAAGATCGGTTACTTAGCAGCTTCACAATCCTTCAACGAATCCACAGATGTAATTCTCCTCATCACCAACCAACTTCGCAAGGATCTTACCAGCACCAACCAATTCGAGGTAGGCCTTGCCCTAGAGTGCTTATCTGTTATTGCCACTACTGATCTTGCTAGAGATTTAACTCCTGAGATCTTTACTTTACTTTCAAGTACCAAGATTTTTGTTAAAAAGAAGGCTGTGGCTGTAATCTTGAGGGTTTTTAGTAAGTATCCGGATGCCGTTAGGGTTTCATTTAAGCGTTTGGTTGAGAATTTAGAGAGTTCAAATTCGGATCCAGCAGCTGCAATTGGGGTGTTTTGTGAACTCACCTCTAGAGACCCAAGATCTTATCTTCCTTTGGCTCCGGAATTTTATAGGATATTGGTTGATTCTAAGAACAATTGGGTGTTAATTAAGGTGCTTAAGATATTTTCAGAATTGGCCCCTTTGGAGCCTAGGTTAGCAAAGAGGATTGTTGATCCAATCTCTGAACATATGATAAGAACTGCTTCGAAATCGTTGATGTTTGAGTGTATTCGGACTGTGGTTACGTGTTTGACTGATTATGAAACTGTACTGAAGCTTGCAGTGGAGAAGATTAGTGAATTTTTTTTGTCTGATAATGATGATGATCCGAATTTGAAGTATCTTGGGTTGCAGGCACTTTCGATTCTCGCGTCGAAAGAACACTTGTGGGCTGTGGTTGAAAACAAGGAATTTGTGATTAAATCTTTGAGTGATATGGACCCAAATATTAAGTTTGAGTCATTACGTCTTGTGATGGAGATGGTTTCAGAGAGTAATGTGGCTGAGATAACTCATGTTTTGGTTGGTTATGCACTTAAATCTGATCCGGAATTTTGTAACGAGATTCTGGGCTCCATCCTATTGACTTGTAGTAGAAATGTATATCAAGTTATTGTTGATTTTGATTGGTACGTTTCTCTTCTTGGGGAGATGTCGAGGAATCCACACTGCCAAAAGGGGGAAGAGATTGAACGCCAGCTTGTTGACATTTGTCTGAGGGTTAGGGAAGTTAGGCCAGAGCTTGTACGCGTTGCTCGTGATCTTCTCATTGATCCTGCCTTGCTAAGTAATCCTTATATGCATAGGATATTACGTGCAGCTGCTTGGGTTTCTGGAGAGCATGTCGAATTCTCAAGGAATCCATTTGAACTTATGGAGGCACTATTACAGCCACGAACTCATCTTTTGCCTCCATTAATAAGGGCTGTGTATATCCAGTCTGCATTTAAAGTTCTTGTCTTTTGTCTTCAATCTTATCTTGTGCAGAAAGAAGTTATTTCATCATCTCTTGATGATTTGGCACCTAGAGGATTTGGTTTGCATTTTGATAGAAATTTCCCTGAATCTTCTGAATTATCGAAACAGGAAGCTTCTGCTGATTGTGAACAGGATGGAGATTTCAACCCAAGGCTGAAAAGAACTGCGGAAGATTATACTGGGGATAGAATTGTTGCTAATGGGCAGACCTCTTCTTCAGTTTCTTTAGAGAATGACCCTTTCACTCATGAGTCTATTGTTAACCTGTTACATCTGATCAAAAGGGCTTTAGGCCCACTATCAGGAAGTGATGAAGTAGAAGTACAGGAGCGAGCAAGGAGCGTACTTGGCTTGATTGACCTAATGGAGCAAGAAATACCTGGTTTGCTGGTCAGGGAAGGGAGTTTAAAGGGGGAAGAACTTCAAGGTTTAAAAGTTCTTGACTTGATTCAGCATTCATTCTCTAAGGAACTCGGTCCAGTCTCACTGAGTGCTCAGGAAAGAGTTCTGGTACCCGATACACTACTGCTCAAGGAAAATCTGGCCGAGTTGGACACTGTTTGTGGTGATATTCTTCTCTCTCCATCAAGTACATTTTCCCTGGGGAATATTCTGTTTGGCGAAAAGAACAATACCCTGCAAAAGGAAAAAGAATCGGAACCATCAACTGAGTCCACGTCTCTGCTTGCCGAGCATCGAAAGAGACACGGATTATATTATCTCTCCTCCACAGATAAAAATGGAAGTGGATCCAATGATTACCCGCCTGTTAATGAAATGAATAATCTCATTGATGGTGCTCAAGATCTTTTAAAGCTTACAGCACAATCAGTTGACTCTAAAAAGAAGTCAAGCTATTCGAAGCGACGCCCTATGGTTGTAAGATTGGATGATGGAGACGAAGAGGCTGGTTTGGCTGTAGAAAAAACGAAAGATTCAAAAGATGATTCGCTTTCAGGTGTTGTTCGTGATATTCTTTTGGGTGATGAAACCAAGCCCATGTCATCACAAAGTAAGCCTTCTGGTAAGTCGTCTGGGAAGAGAAGGGTAAAAGAGGTGACACTAAATATTGGGCATCCTTCCCAATCCAAAGAAACTCTAGGTGAAGTAGAGATCCCCAGACAGGGAAGCTCGAATGTTCATAGTAGTCATGGTAAAGAGAGACATAGAAGATCCAAGAAGAAAGATGGTGATAAAGATGAAAGTAGTCGAAAAGACAAGCAGATGGGCCATCGTCGTGGTAGGTCCAAGAATCAACAAAGTGCAGATATCCAAACACCTGCTATCCCAGATTACCTCTTATAACATTTGAATTTTGTGATTGATTTCTATTTGTGCTTTTGGGCTGTTGTGGTTGCTCTGGATTACTGTGCTAATGTTCTTCTGCTGTAGAGATCATGAGTTTTGTTTTTTCACACAGAGTTGAACTTGAAATTTCCTTATAGCTTGAATGTAGAACTGGTCTTATTCAATGTTCGTTGAGTATATTTTTCTGTTTATACTGCATTCAATTTGAGAGGTATCTCCTGCTTAAGGATACTGCAGAAGTATGGGGCACTCAGAGACTGTAGGGAGCTGGCCTGTTAGTTTGAGAATCAGAAGAGTATTCATTAGAAGCGGTTCCAGTTACGAAATCAAGTCTTTCAGAATATTTGATTGTAAGCACTTGGTAAAGAAGTTGGAAGGGAGTCATGGGAAGGGCCTAACCATGTTTTATTGGTGTTTAGTTTTTCTCTGCTATGTATCTGTTCTTGTTACCAGGAATACGCTATGTGAAAAATAAAAAATAGCTTTTCTCGACATTGTTAATAGTGCTAAAATCAACAAGTCATAACTGTATAGGTTTTTATTTTTTTGACAACTTGTATAGCTTAATTGACGGGCAATAACTGCCAGTATTTTCTTATAATGTATTTCAACTCCAGAAAACCGTCAAACTTTTCGACAGATCACACAATTCTCTTTTTTAAGTTTTTCAGCCAATCTGTGCAAGTTGAGATTCGTTTCGCCTACTTGAATCAGGTAAGTCCTGTTTTTGTATTCTCACTTCTTTAACTTATAATTGTAATGGCTTGACAGGGTTTCTAAGAAACTCATCAATTTTCCTATACCCATATCCTTGAAATCAAATATTTTTATTTCATTTCTTGGGTGGTATTTATGAACTGATTTTAAGGGGGTGATATTTGGAAATTTAGTGTGCTATTAGGGTTATCGATTTGCTTTTGTATGGATTTAATTCAACAAGCTAACACAGTAATCGAAGGGAGCATGATCGAGAAAGGGTTCAGATCCAGAAAAGCCCAAGAATGAAACTTAAGATGATGGATTGACTCTTGAACAATGCCCCGAGAGGTATAGTATAGATTGTCATTTCTTTGATGGATATTTAAGTTTTTTTTTGTTTTTTATTCAATTTTCTTACCTACATTGCTCCAACTTATTCGTTTTGTTTTGAGGGTTTAGGGATATGAGAGCCCTTCGCTCTGCCAACACGATTTATTCTCTGTTACTTTTGTTGATTGTTTAGAATTGAATTAGTCATGAAGTTCACGAACTTGGTTTAGTTCTACCTAGTTCATTTGTATTCCTCCCCCCTGCTTTATTTATTAGTTCCACTCAATCTCTGTTTATCCAGTATCTAAGGTCTTCCTGTACCTATTATCGTGTTCTGCTTTATCCATTATCTATTGTTGTTGGATAACGCCTTGAGTATGGAAATGAAATTGAGCAATTTATTTAGTCTAGACTCTAAAGAGTATGAAGAATTTTAGGAGATCTTTGAGCCATTTATGCTATCTTGATTCATGAACACCATAGATTTTAGAAATCCAACTGTTAATACCTAACAGAGTTTTAGCATTTTTTAGCGCTGTTTGGCTCAGAATCGAAGCCGAGCTACTCATGGCTTGAGAAACCGTATAGAAAAAAGTGCAATTTTTTTAGTAGGCTTCTCCAGACCCTTCTCCAAAAAACCTTTGTTCACCATTTTAGAGCTTTTTAAAGCAAAAGAGTAACCAATTGGAGAACATAAGAGTTGATCACTGGACTGTTGGAACAAAAAAACCCTAACTTTTCTGCAAATCAATTCCTAAAGGCTAAAACCCAATCTATCAACAGAAGAAAAGAAAAACCTAAATAACCAGGCCATTTTCACGCTGCAAGACTCCCCGTTTTCTCTACAACTCATATGAGATTTCGTGATGTTCTGGTTAAAGAAGATATTGACCTAGCTATAGAATTTTATTATAGGAAAAAGATGATGGAATGTGGAATTCAAAGAGATAAATTACACTTTCGGAATTCTAAAGAAGGGTCTCTGTTTGACAAATAGGATTACTGTTTGTTTTAAGCTTCTACAGTTTCATAAACTCTCAATAAATAATGGCAAATACTATGATTTATAAGATAGATAAGATTGATACTCTTTACAAGAATGGAAAGATTGGGAGAGGTAGGAGTTTGATGAATGAGAAGGTGGAGCCAGATGAAGTTAACTTGAAGAAATGTTTTGATATGTGCATATTGCAAAATGGGATTCTGTTTCAAACCTGGTTTTGTTAGACATCAAAGCTTTGATCTAGGGTGTTTTTTTTTTTAATACGCAATTTGATCTAGGATTTGATTTGTTCTTTTTCTCTTGCTTGCCATTTTCCCCAACGTGATGCTCTGGTTTTTCTTATACTCAGAAACCCTCAAATGGTGAACAAAAGTAAGATAAACCTCCTGTAAAAAATGTTATTTCTGTACAGACTAGTACTTAAAGCTGAGAATGGCTCGGCTTAAGGCATTAAATTTTTTTAAAATACTGCCATGTCATCAAAGGTATTAACCGTTGGACTTCCTAAAATCTGTGGCCTTCAGTTTTTATTAGAAGTTTTTGTTAAATCCTGGTGTCCAGGAACTGGACTCTTGGTTAAATAGGCTCATCAATTAGTCATGAGGGGTATCCCATTTTTTGCCCTCTGTGGCAGAAGTATAATCTCTAAAGTTCATGTGAGGATCAGCTGGCATATTTTATTATGCTTTATACCATTTAACCTGGATACTCCATTTGAAAGCTTTGCTGTGTCAAAACATTATACATATTCAGGTGTGAGATGACTTAACCATATCTTATGCTGATCTATTAGATTATAATAGCCTATTCTAACTAGTAACTGTATCATGTTTTCCAGTGTGTCTAATGGTAAATCATTTTCATAGTTGCCTTCATAAGTACTAAGAGATGTTGTGGTAATTGTGAAAATTTTGATTTTTGTTTAAACAATTACAGGTTATGTATACAATGCATTGCAGTCTAACCATTATCCTAGGGATATCATAACTATAAGTTAATCTTCATGTTAAAAATTTTCAGTCTTATGTCTGACAAACAAGGTATGAAGTTCAGTTTCAGAATTTTTGGTTTGCTCTTAGAAAGATAAAGTGATTTTTATTTTCCTTCTAATTCATTGGTAGTAGGAATCATGTTGGTTTCTCTTCTTCCAACAGAAACAATGGCTGATATCTTTCTAAGACTCTGTGGGGGACTACAATAAGGTAGGGAGTGAGGGAGTAATGGGAGTTTAGTTTTGATATTGAGGTTAATTACTCTAATTCAAGTATTTCAATTGGTTTCTTATGTGCCATTTAGGCATTTTTACCAGCAATATTGATAAACATTTATGTGGTGGGACTAAATCATTTGCTTGATGTCGAAATTGATAAGGTATTACCAGTAAATATTTCAAGAATGTGTACATCTATATTTTTACCTTCCCATCATTTTCGAGTCTCATCCTCAGTTTTTCTTTTGGTGTTTTATTTTGTTTATACCCAGGTTAACAAGCCACATTTACCACTTGCTTCTAGAGACATTTCATTGGCGCTGGCGTTGCAATAGTAACCACCTTTTCTTCTATGGTATGTGAACTTTGTTACAAGAAATTTTTGAATTGCTCCCAAGTCCTCCTAATTACTTTAGATTCAAATATGTGAAGCTTTCTATCTTTAGAATCTTGGATCCCAACAGCATCGGAAATTGAATCCCGTTCCTCCTAGGAGATATTAGTGTCTGAATTCACAAACCACCTGTATCTTTTTGTGACAGCATGAGTATTTTATACATGACAATCAACCCTCAATTTCAAGCCCTAACATAACATATCAAGCTTTAATACCAGTTAGTTCAAGTGAAGGTGGCTGTTGGACAACTAACCACACGACGGCTCTACCCCACTGCTCACTGATATATCTTCTCCAAAGCTCTTCCCAGACAAACCTTCCATATTATACGGTACTGATAATAAAGAACGACAAGAAAAAGAGTAGGGTGTAGCCAGACTAAAGGCCTGACAAACTCGTGGTACCTATATAATCAATTGAAATAATGTTCTGGTAAGCTTTCCTTGTATAAAATGTTCGAAAATAGCTGCTTAGGTAATAAAGTTTTGCTTGTATTTGACAGGTTTTGGGAGCAGGTTCAATAGCCATTAACACAGGCCGCATCCAGGGTAGCTAAAGCATGATGTTGAAAAGGGTTCTGTGTGGGAGCAGTGGAGAGGGCTTTAGTTGTGTGGAAATAGAGCTTTTGGGTGGTATTGCAGGTGCAAGGAACCCCAAATATAGCTCTTTTTTAGGACTTTTAACAAATTTGTCACTGGTACAAGTATAACCGTGGCAAATTTATAACAGATATGTCATGGTTATAATTTTAACAAATTTATTATAGATGCAATGTAATTGGTCACAGCTATAAGTTATAACTGTCAGCATCTCCCCCTTCTTATCAATCCTTCGATTTCGCCCCCCGCACCTGTCCAACTTAACATCTCTGTCTCTCAAGGAATGAAAGAAACGGGCTGGATTCAACTCTTCAATTGCTGCTTCCGCATTCAGTGTATAACATATAATCAACGCGTTTGTCGTGGTTACATTCATCCTCTTTGTGACGAAATAACAAGATTTTGTTGTAAATTAACTGTGACATGTAAATTAGAGATGTGAATTAGAGATGCATATAATTGTGACAAATTTTGGATTTTGAGATGGTTGTACTATGACAATTTGAAGTTATGTGGCGGTTGTACTTGTATCCATGAAAAACCTATCCATCACAAAAATATGATGCGCTACTTTTGTCAAGGTTGTAACCGTGACTAAAATTCTGAGTCATAACAGTGTGACAAATTAAAAGACTTCTAATATGACATGCAAGAGTGACCAAGATCATGGAATCGGCTGTACACCTCAACAATAGGAAACATTCCAAACAATTCTCAATCTTCCTTGTTTTATAAATGAGTTAAGATCTGTGTACAACTAACACTTTTATTGTACAGCCAAGTGTACGTAGTGGCCCATGAAGCGGGATGGAAATGATTCAATGGCTGATTTTGATACCGAAGTTCAATTTCACCATTCGTTTTTAATTTACAGATGAGAATAAATTTTAGAATAGATTGGTTTTCGACAAAGATGTTATACATTTCTCTTCATAAAAAATTAGTCCTAGGATTATCTCTATATAACCCCGTCATTCTATTTGACTATACTATATCTTAAAAGTGGTGTAAACGGACCCCGTCTCTCTCTATAATTTTCTAGATGGTATGAATTTCGTATGTGGATAACACTTTCAGTTCCCAGGGTCAAGAAATGCATTTTTATTGACGACCAAAAATATAGTACCAGATTTATTTATTTTTTTTTGGGAAAAAGACAACAGTTTCTATATATCTCAGGTATGGGCCGGGTTTCTTTAATGAATAGACAAAGATAGAAGTCATTGTAGGGTACGTATAACATTTCATTTTTCTTAATTAGCAAGTATTTTATTAGGTCATCTGTTTGGAGATTATTTATTAATTTGCTTAGTTTTAATTTTGAAGCTATCGTGTACATTACACGGCCATGTCCTAAATTTTCTTGAAAGGTAACTACTTATTTTTCTTATAAAACTAAAATAGGATAGCCCCCATGCTAGGACTATGTCCCCTCTTGCTAGAATTTTTTAATATTTTTAATAAAAATTCTCTTCGCTCTGTACAAATTCCTCAAAAAACAAAAAAAATACATTCAGTTACCCTATGTGAATTCAGTACTGGCATCTAATTGATAAATCAGGACCTCAAATTGCGCCCGTGTACGTTAAATCGGGACTCACTAAAATATTGTATTCCATATATGTAGACACATACACGACATATTTAGACGTACGTAGTTACGTCCTACATGCAAAATATTCAAATAAAATTAATAAACTAATAAACTACTTACATTTTATTTATTTATTTATTTATTTATTTTATTTATCTATCTTTCGGTAGATGGGTCCAAAATTCAAAGATTGTTTATCTAATACTCTTAATTTGTTAAATATTAACAAAGCACGTCATGCATACTAGAATATTTTTTTTAAAAAATTTAATTAATTAGTTATTAAAACCCGCATACTAGAATATTTTTTTAAAAAAATTTAATTAATTAGTTATTAAAACCCTATTTTGATAATAAACCAAGTCCACATGCATATTTTATACGTATATATATATATATATATATATATATTAATTATGTGGATTTAAATTTACAGTGGTTGTAGATCGAGTACTGATCATGTGAATTTGTCTCCCAAACACATGTGTTTGTGTTGGTATGTTTATGTAGCCGTCTAAGTGTCTCATCTTGTAGGTAAACTACACATGTTTTCTTTTGTCTCATTGATTGCTGTCTGAATTTTTTTAACTTCCATGGAAAAAATGGGTCAAGAATCAAATTATATGTGGGTCGACTCATCTCGTGGAAATTAAAAAAAAGTGGGTCATGAATCGTCAGGACCTGACTATGGGTTGGGGTTAGGGATATGGATCGAGTAAACGGATGCATTAATTTGGTTTAATCCTTGCTAACCCATTTGTTAAACGGAACATGAGTTTAATATCAACCCTATAATATTTAACCCTAACATGCAACCCTTGTTATATCAAAACGTAGAATTGAATTATTTGAATATCCTCTCTTTTAGTTTTGTTAGTAATTAACTCAAAACAAAACAAAATCCCCTCAAAAAAATTAACTCAAAACAAAATTGATCTCTTTTATTTGTTCATTAGATTAGAATGAGTACTTTGAACATTTTAGTTTAGAAAAAAAAAAAAGAAGATAGAAAATTTTTATGGGTGCCCTGTTTACTATTTTTTCGACGGGTTGAAATAGACCTGGCAACGGGTGACTCGGTCCGCCAACCCGACCCGTCAA
>MVGT01003194.1:216032-400947 GCA_002174775.1 Macleaya cordata
AAATAACACTTTAGTTTTAGTTTTTTATAAATAATTTTTAATTTTTAAGTTTTAGTTAGTAATTTAATCTTTCAACTAATAAATTTGATAAATTTTAATCTAATTAATGAGTTTTAAGTTTAAAATAATGATTAATGAGTAATAAATGGTCTTTAAAATTTTTAAATTTTAGTTAGGGTTAACCCGCCAACCCGTTAGGGTCAACCCGCCTAGGATTAAGGTTTGGAAACCTGACCGGTTTATTAAACGAGTCAGGGTTAGGGTTGAGCAATATTGACCCGTTAACCCGTCAACTCGGCTAGAGTCGACCCTAACCCTAATCCGATGCCAGGTGTAGGTTGAAATAAGTCGATCCTAAACCTACTTGTATCGAGTATTAACAGGTTAGGGTTGGATTATGCCATGTTTAATTATTCGTGATAATGAATATATATATATATATATAGATAGAAAAAATCCTAAACCATTGACTATGACACCCCATTATGATGGAATTAATTTAGAGATTATAAAACTAAGACATTCCAGACTGCAATCTAGGCTCTAGCTTTTAATTCAGATATGATTTTTTTTAATGAATATTATAATAGATGTTTATAGAACCACTTCACATGGCTTAAAGCTAACTCCACCAAACCTTCCACCTATAATATATTTAAAGTAGTTGGTGATATATCAATTGGACTACTTGGGGAGCTAGCTAGCTTTTAGTTTTTACCAAGTCATGTCTATATTGTTTGTTAATTTGGACATATATTGCTTAATTTACAACATACTTTGAACATATCCATAAAAGGGTTATCAAAGACAGGAGAGTTTCTTGTTTTTATCCTTTTGGATTCTTCCAAAGTAGATGTTAAAAAAAGAAACAAAGTCGATTTCTAAGTTAATGGGGGTTCTTAAATTTATTATTATATTAGGGTTCATCATTTATAATCTTTTGTTAGATTTATAAAAAATATTGATGATTTAGATAGATTTTACTTAATTCATAAACAAACTATATGGTGGGTCATAATCAAGATCCGGGAAATCTTAAATGTTAACATCATTTCAATCAACATTATAAAGAAAGCATTATTAGGGCTTTTAAATCCATTTTTATAATAGAGGAAGGAGACAATTACGCATTTGATCGTTACAAGTAAAGTTGAAGTCTAATTAAGAACTGCGTACGTAGTTGTTCAATTTAAAGAAAGCTAGCTAGGTAGCTAAGAATTGATGGATGATTCTTAGCTAGCTATAAATAAGTGTAACCACATAGATGAACTTTCACATCATGTCTTTCCCTACATCGAAGGAGTTCTAGAACCCCGCCCATATGGCCATTTCTGATATGAACACTGCTATAGGGGCATAGACTAAGAGGTGTGTCACTCCGCACATAGATACGATCTCAAAGTTGGTTTTGTGAGAGGATATTTTCGGAGGTGTCACTCCCAACTCTCAGGCCTTTGAAGTCTTGCAGGCCCAGTTAGAGAGGATGTTCTTGTAAGAATTGTGGTCACAATAATTAATTTTATATTTAATAAACCGGATTAATCCTATCCATATTTTAGAGGGGTACATTGTACTATGATACAATGTGTTACACCGTATCGTTATTGCACAATTTTAGTAAGTATCTAATTGGAATTCCTTGATGGTTAGGGTTTCCTAATTAGAATCAGTTTCTATATTGGGTCCCAGTCCTCTCTCTATATAAACATATGAAGGCTAGGAGATCCATCATCCTAAGTGTTAAGAGAGTAGAGGATTGAAGACTCAGTACTCTCAATTGAAGCAGTTCATCTTGGATTATAGCGATGACAGGTATGTTATTTATTTAGTTTAATTATTATTTTGTGTATTGATCGTGGGGCTCGATCTTGGCTTCCGCACTATTTTGCTAACAGTTCTAACCATGTAGAGTATATTTATAAAAAAATTAACAAATTCTGAAACTTCTAACGCTATCAAAAGTTATTTGGAAGCCCACACCATTGATTCTTCACATTAATTTTAATTAATATATCAACTTCTAATCAAATTTTAATAGAGTTAGGAAGTTTTATAATACTCTTATATGATTTGAACTGCCACCTCAATCTGTCTACTTAGATAGATTATGGGATCGGTTCGATTAGCATCTCTGTACATCTAATACTATTTTTCAATGCTAACAAATAATGAGAATTATTCTAATAACATTTTTTACACTTAGTGTTATTATATTGTTTAGCAATTAATTGCATGCTCTAAAAGTTCATCAAATCATAGAGATATCATAATATACATCTTGTAGTATATATTTATAATGAGAGGGATCACAATACATTCATTAGGATTACATTGAGAATATATTGGCTTGTGGGGCCTACTTAGAGATAAATTATGGGCTCATTTTAAGTTAGGATACTCTCTTCATCATGTAATTGATCATCTTCACAAAAAATTAGCAAATTCTAAAACTAACTTGTAACCTACTTGTTTTGAGTGAAATCAACGGTAAAATAAACAGCTCAAACACTACTATTGATTTTCAGTGATTTCTACTCACCATATTATAATAATGGGGTTATAAGTTTTAAAATTGGATAATTTTTTGTGAAGATGAACAACATGATGGAAAAAATATCCTAACTTAAAATGAGGCCTAATTCATCTCTAGGTGGATCCCACAAGCTAATGTATTCGCAATGTAACCCTAAAAAATGTAATCCGATCCCCTCTCATTGTAAACATATCACATAATTAAACAGGTCTAAAAGATAAGAAGGAACGGCAACAGTCTGTGTTTTACTAGATTTTTTATATATGATATTTAATATTGAACACGTACTTTGTGCTGTTTAACACAACGTTAACGTACACATGGAGATAAATTTCTTACTAGCTAGGAGAGGGTAAAGGGGGTGGTGGGTCTTCAGGATCTTAATTTGAACAGAACACATACATGACATGAGTTATATAAAATTAAGGAGGAGGAGACAAGGTGGGTCAGTTTTTAGGGTTGTGGTGATGACTTTGGTGGAGAGACAGTACAATTTTTTCAGAATCATTTTTTCAAAAGTGAAATTAATATTACAAAGATGTGATATGTTTTTTTTTTTCTTTCTTATATGGATTTTGTTAACATGTGCCCCAAGGGCACATGATAAGCTTTTAGGTTTTGTGTTTTGTTAAGTTTCTTAAAGTTGTCTAAATGGACTGATTTTTGGATATGTATGTTATTTATAATATGTGGATCATATCTAAAAAAATCAGCTCAATCCGAGACCTCTAACACCCTCTAGCACCACAAATACTTAATTTTAACTTTAATAGTGTGAATGAACGGCTGACATTTAAAGTGATTTGTTTAGAGAGTTAGATATTTCTGATTAAGCCGATTTTTTGTGGACATCTTATAAATAATGATAATATTATGTCTACAAAAATTCAGCTGATTTGAAGACCTCTAACTAGCAAAAAAGCTCCTTCAAAAACAACCTTATCGTGTGCCCTAAGGGCACATGTTAACAGGACCCTTCTTATATATACCTAAACTTTTCTCTCACTTGATGAAGAAAAGACTTTAAAATAAGACTCTCCTGGGTCGTAGTTAGTAAGATTCGAAGAGATCTTTGGTTACTGGTGATCATGAGAGAGAGAGAGAAAAACTTAAAACAAAAAGAAGAACACAACAAAAAGAGAAGTCAGTCAAGTCATTAATTGACGTCAATCACGCAAAAACATCTTTGATCTTAAAACATTAATTAATATCAATTTAATCTAAGTGGGTCCACGTAACTAACACCTGAACATTCAAAACCTTTTATTAGAAGAATCTGCTGCTCTGCTAGGTTTCATTTTTTGGTCGATCTAGCTTAATTAATTGTGTGTCTTCTCCAGCAAGCAGCGTATCTAACATTATCATAATCTAGATTACATATTAGTCATGACGTGATGAAAACGCGTGGGTCATGGATGAAATAACTAATTAATTAAATGTCTAAAAGCAATTAAAATAAAATGTTGATAATTAACATCTAGATCGATCTGAAAACTAGTTCATGTCACCTTGCTTGGATACTGTATATATGTTATATAGCTTCACTAATTTATTTTTATTTTTTTTGATATTCTTGATGTCCGGGCCAGCTTGCGTGCACCTCGACTAATCTACAGGGCCTTGTGGACAAAGCTGCCGCCTAAGAATCCCCTGGTGGCTTTGATTTGAGGGTTGTACATACATGAGCAATACTACAAGAACACCAAATTTTGACACCAAAGATTACATCTGCTTATTTTATTGATTGAAAACCAATCATGAAAAAGCATTAATTCCATTTCAGCCCCTCATACCACTTTTAAAAAGCAGATGTAATATTTGGTGTCAAATTTTGGTGTTATTCTAGCAAAACTCGTACATACATATAAAGAAATTAGAATATAATCAAATGTCACATATCCGATGTGTTAAAATAAAGAAGATGACTATGAGACGATCTAAAGAATTTATTATTATTTTTTTTTGTAAAAATAATGTTTTTTACCATGTAGATAATCTTTCTTACAAATAATCAGATACTATTTAAAAACTTGCAGCTCATCAGATACTATATATATATATATATCTGCTAGTTGTTGCTGCTCACCAGTGACTGCAGGAGCTAGTAGAAGAGATTCAAGAGACATGGGCTTATAAGCTTATTTGGTAAGATGATATTGGGACTCGTTCCATATATGGAATCAAAACTGGATACTACATTCTCAACTCACTGTAATGCCCTTGAATGCAATATATCCATATATACATTTTTACATATGATCTTTAATTTCTTTAAAATTATTGGTAGTTGGTTGATTAAATTGAGTGAACTCACGAAGCGTGACATGATGACACGCACTAAATCATTTTCCATCAAAGGGGAGAAATATTTAGATATAATGGCCTAGCCCGCCCGAGTGTTGACAAAGTGGATTTGGTCGAGTTTACTAATTCACACACGCAATGCTTGTATAGAGGTTCTTGATATAATGGCCCTTAATTACCAAAATCGTTATCTATATAACAGTTTGTTGGATTATTTGGCTGGAAAGAAATAATTGGGCTTTTAATTCTCAGGAAACTATGTATGATGATTTAATCACCAGGAGTAAATCCTTTTTGTTTCTTTGAGGTTTGAAGGAAAATTTGTTTGAGGGGTGGGTGTTTCAAGACTTGAATTGGGAGGCCATTGTGATGTCATAAGACCTCCTTTGTACTTTGCTTTCGTTTCTTTTCTTTTTCTCTAACTTCTTGCTGAACCTAATAATATTCTCACCCCTTTTCCCACAAAAAAAAAAATACTTTTGTTTTAAAACTTCATATTCCCACTTCGAATTACGTTTTGATGTTATTACTTTAAAAGTATTTTTCAACTTGGAATATTTTTTAATTGCGAAATATTCCTATTCTGTTTTTCTCTAATTACTTAGTAATAGGGTAGA
This sequence comes from Macleaya cordata, assembly GCA_002174775.1. Lineage (NCBI taxonomy): Eukaryota > Viridiplantae > Streptophyta > Magnoliopsida > Ranunculales > Papaveraceae > Macleaya > Macleaya cordata. The sequence goes on from MVGT01003194.1 coordinate 221,487, forward strand.
AATCGTGGTGGTACACACTAAACGCGTGGTACCTCTGGACAAGAGATTTTAAGGAGGGATTTTGTGGGGACCAGGGATTTTGAGGAAAAATATAACATAATTTTTCCACTAAATTCCTGGTCCCTACAAAATCCCTCCCCTAAATCCCTTGTCCAAACAGACTATTTATTTACTTTTAAAAATGATGACCATGTCCATTGAATTTCAAGCGATTTTTTTTTTTTTGAAGAATTTCATATGCTGATTGAGATATTCAAATGCGGTGGTGGGAAGTTTGTTGGCCAAAATTCTAAATTTGGTTAAATCCTTTTTGTACAAGATAAGTCAAAAGAAATGTTAGAACCTTAAATTTAAAAAGAAAAAACACACAAAATCACTTTGGTTTTACATTTACCGAATAAGCGGATAACTTTCTGATGTGGATGCTGACGTGCGCATCCTAGTCTGTTGCCACGAGGTAATAAGAGATATTACATTATATAAGTATTCATTAGTATAAGAAATAATAAGAGATATATACTACAATGTAAAAAAATACATACAATACACGTATTCATTAGTATAATAGAAATCTGACATGATTGGCATGCAAAGTCACTATTCATACAATGTTGTTATAAGGTTTTTGTGAATATCACACTGGTTGCTTGCAAAGAAAGAGTTTTTAGGGTTGAGTCTTTCTAAGGTGTATTAATTAAATTTATCTTATGTAATTCTTCTACCACATGTCTTCAGATATTAGTGTGGTGCTCCAATTCTCCAATGTGCAATTTCTACATGTCTTGTGTAGATTTTTAACCCAAGGTAAGTAAATTATAGACTATATATTCTTTTATTTTAAAATTTAGAATATGATGATTTTTTTTTTTGAAAAGGATGGTTTACATGGTGGACCTAATTAAATAGGTTTGAAAGTTAAACCTGGAGTACCTGGTTTTGGTCCTACACTCTTGAAACCAAACAAATGAAAGCAAGTGGTGGCCCACTAATTGAATTATTGGAATGGTGGATCCAGAGTCGAGAGTCCAGACTGCTTATTGTCCACCCTGATCCATAGAAATGAGTGAAAAATGAGGTAGAAGCTGAAGAAAAATGTAGGGCAATTGAAGTAGTTTTCGAAGTCATAGACAAGGGTATTTTTGGTAGTTACGGCACCACCACCCTCTAGCTAATTAGAAAGAAGCAGGGAATGGTGAGACAAAGCGCAATCTAAGTCCCCAGAGTATTCCTGAGTTTATGTTCCCACCTCCCAAGTCCCAACAAGCAACAACACAACACCCCACCATTTTCTTCTCTTGGGATGTCCGCAACCAACCATCTCTCTCTCTCTCTCTCTCTCTCTCTCTCTCTCTTTCTCTCTCTACATCTATCTATATACTAAATAAAATAAAATAAAAGAACCGAAAAACCTTGTTAATCTTGTATATAAATACCCCACATATTCAACCACTCTCTCCTCCACTTGTGTTCATCTATCTATCTCTCTCAATCAGACAATTATCACTTAAATTTTGTATGTGTATATAAGTATATGATCCTTTTTCCTGAGAATCATATATAGGTTTTATGCTAACACTCGTTTCTGCTTTATTTTCTCAAATTTAAGTCTTCCATGGCAGAAATCGACTACCAATTACCTAATAAACCAAACCACAATCGTACTTGTACTAATAATGAGAGTACCCAAAATAACGTTCGTTTAAAGCTCTTTGGCTTCAACGTTTCATCATCATCAGAAGAGTACTTAGAATATTCTTCATCCTGCAAAACTAGTCCTGCTAATAGATCAGCAGCTGGGACGACGTCGTCGTCGTCACCACCGGATGAGTCATCGATGTTGTCCGAAGTAGTTTTCGGAGGAGGAGGAGGAGGAGGTGGTGGTGCCGGAGCCAGTAGTAGTAGTACTACAGATGGTCGGAAATATGAGTGTCAGTATTGCTGTAGGGAATTTGCCAATTCACAAGCATTGGGTGGCCATCAAAACGCTCACAAGAAAGAGAGGCAGCAACTGAAGCGGGCTCAACTACATCAAATGCAAGCAGCTGCTGCTAGAAATAGCCGAACAATCACAAACTCATCATCATATACACGGAATCCAATGATTTCGGCTTTCGCACCACCACCACACCTCTTACCTGCATCTGGTTCTGCTGTTACTGCTCCTCATCGTTACCATCACCATCATCATCATCATCATCATCCGTCTTCTTGGGTTTACATGACTTCGACTTCTCATCCTGCTGCACCTGCGATCGCACCCGAACCGTTTCAGATTTCACATGGATGTCATGTGTTTCCATCTGCATCTCCAGTAGTACTGCCATCATTAACAAGGTTCTCATCATCGTCATTATCTTCAGGGGATTTTATTATTGATCATCATCAGGATGGAGCCTCCTTCAGCTTTAATGATGGTTTCGGCGGTGGTGGTGCCTCGCGAGGCTTGGATTTGCACTTGAGTCTTGCGCCATCTGCGCCTTAAATTGATGATCATCAACGCAGTGCCAGTATGTATGTTCTTCCATCTGTTAAATTTGGATTGGCTTGATGAATTTAGTTGAAGCTTAAAGGTTAGTTATATGAAGAAGGCCGGGATGTTCCCTTGGTTGGCTGGGGGGGACACTGTTACAGGTGCCGCCGCGTCCCGCTGTTTAATTCATAGTTCAGTTTGATCTCATCTCCTAATTGGCCATGTCTATTAATTAGTTAATTCTCTACCAATTCATTTGGTTCATTATGTAAATTTTCCATTTTTTTTAATATCTTTTAAATTGAGTAACCAATTTCATTTACAAATTAATTATGCATTTGATCACATATCTAATTATGTCCTTTGGTTATTGAAACTTAATACCCCAAAATCAAGCCATCAAGTTCCACCATTTCATTTTTCTTTTCTTTTTTTTATAAGAAAAACTTCAATAAAAGATTGCTATTTTGTGCACTCGCTTTAATAGAAGAATTCAATCAAATTTAAGTAATAGGAGCGGAAACAAGAGCGGCAGAACGTTTAATTAAAAATATCACAAATTTCGAAGAGTCTTCAAAATGAAACCGCAAGAGCACATAGTGGAAGCGAGAACGATCCAAAAGAAGGGGTCACCTCTTTACAACTATACTTGTTACTAGGATCAAACTCGTCTGCAATTGGTCTACCACGTGCATAATTCAACTTGCAATTTTTTTATTTCACCGTCTGTTTCAGATTTGGATCATCCAATCTGGTTGGCCTGAGTTCACTAGGGATTGGAACCTTTTGTGTGCCCCAAAATACAACAAACAATTAATTTGGGCCACATGGAAGTCAGCCAAAGAGAATATCACACAACCTCGATTTCTGTATTGATGACACGGACGGATGGAACCCCGAAGTTCACAACCATGCAAATCATGGGGTTCAACCAGACCTGCACCTCGTCCTGCAGGTTGGGTCCCCAAGACTGTGTACCCAGTTACCCACTTCAAAATGATTGGATCCCACTGATCAGAATCCCTTTTCCCCAAAGAGAACCTGATTCCAGAGAGATCCGAATTTCCAATAGTGAGCCAAAACTCAGTGACCCACGCCTTAGTAACCAGAACCTTAGTAACCGAAACCTTGGTGTAGGGGTGACGCTCCCGCTCGGGATCCTTGCACTCCTGCTCTAAACTACGTTCCGACGCTCCCGCTCTGAAGGTATTTTAGAACTAAGAATATTTTTTAATCGGCCGCTCCGACGCTCCCGCTCCCACTTTCGTTCTCGCTCCGACCCGCGCTCTGGTTACTTAGACCAGAACTTCTCTAAAGAGGTGACGCTCCATAAGCTCTATGAAGCTTGGGACATTTTATCTTGGGACATTTTATGGGAGCTCCTGCACTCGTTCCAGCTCTGATTACTTACATCTACACTCTTATTAAGACATCGTGATCTCTGGGATCCTCATTAGCATGTAGATTATAGATAAATCCTAGTGATCATCTACACAGTCCATTTCTTACATGGAAAGAGAGAACCGTGTAGGATAGGGAATGAAGTCCCAACTTGCCTCTTTCCTGTCAGACTTCGACTCAGAGTTTGACATGTCAGCTGAGGATCCCAACGAGCTGGTCACTGAGAGAGAATCCTAAGACAAGCGAGGGATCAGAGTCAGAGTCCACGCTTGGATGAGTTCACAAAACACATCTCTTACATCATAACTAATCATGATGTTTTCAAGAATTCATATGCGTAACTGATACTAACGATGTGTAATTAATGGGTCCAAAATGTGCCCGACTGCCTGTACATGGGAATTGGGTAAGTATTTGGCATGTAAAAACAATGGGGATTTCCAGGAAAGAAAACCGACGAATCGACAATGATATCCAGGTCCAGAAATTTTCAACTTCGGCTGTAGGCTGTGGAAGGTACGTCCGTACGCAACTGCCAGCCAGATTTTTACTCACTACTTCCTCAATCCAGTTAGGTGGCAGTGGTACACGAGTGAGTGAGTAAGTGAGTGAGTGAAGGTATGCCATGGATAGGATCAGCCAGAAGAATCTAAGACTTGATCAATCCAGATATCACAATACAAACAGATGACAAAACAATCCTATGGTACAAACAAAAAGAAAAAGAAAAGGCACATGACCACCAGGGAAGAAGAATTGAACTTAACAATTGGCAGCTGCCCACTCGCCCTCCCTTGAGGCAGGTCAATGTTACAGTTACAGTTAACAGATCCAAAATAGTGATTACTGTAATACCCATAACACTGAATGCAAACACTCGCCGTTTTGTTTTTCTTTTTTCCTTTCTATAAGAATAGATATTATGTCTGACGACCAACTACATATCTTCTAGAGATCCCATAATAATTTTTGATGATACAACATCATACAAGCAGGGTTAACAAGAATAAATGGTGTGGATGGGGGGAAGCATTATATGTACCTGTCCGTCCCAACGTGTTGGTGGTGCTCATTATTCATTATGATCATCGGAGATCAATGACATCAAACTTCAGATTCGGATTCATATACACATCTGTACACTGCTCATAAATTGGCCTACCATCAGATGGCTGCTCATGTGGATGGAAGCCACGCTGTGGGCATTTTCTTATGACCGACATGCCCCCTGGGGACGTCAACCTGAAAATCCCGTGGGTCCTGCATGCATGTACTTGTAATGTTAAAACTAAGAGTTAGTTACATAAGAGTCTAATTATGGTACTCTATTATATAAATCAGCAAAAATAAAGAGAGAAATGCCACCTCGAACCATCTTTCGGAGCCATAACAATTGCAATAGCTTCAGGCAACATAATCTGAATGTATAGAAAGAAAGGTGAGGAAAAAACATTTTGCATGGGGAGAGAGAGAGAGAGAGAGAGAGAGAGAGAGAGAGAGAGAGAGAGAGATGAAATAATAATATAATAAAGACCATAATGTACCTGATATGAGTAATGAGTGTGAAGGTCGACTGATGACATGAAACAAGACTGAGAAGGATGTGTCTGATCAATACACATAAAGGATGTTGAATGATTAACCACTTATTTAGTTATTTTTGAACACCATATAAAAAGGACAACTGGAGTGAATCACTAGAAGCATGAAAATTAGGAAAATGAAGCAGGGTTGCAATTAAAGCTTGTATCTGATGTGATGTGGTGTGTTTATGTTTTGTGCAGGCCGAGCCCAGTTTGACCTACATGTCCAGAAGCCCATATTGAAGGGTCTTTTTGGATTCCGCCTTCCATTTTGAATATCATCGAGTATATTTGTACATTTGGATCCTTAAGGTTATTCTGCTATGGCAGAATCATAAACTAGCCTCCTCGAATGTGGAATTTGACAATCATTAATCACCAAACAGAGGATTCAATAAAGAATCACTCTATTGGGAACCTTAAGCATTTGGAAGTAATCAAAAATTTCAAACTTATCAGCATAAAAGTATTTTCCTACAGGATATGAACCTAGGTTATAAGAAGCCGGCAAATAATTTCGTAGTAACATCAATGACTATTCCAGAAACAATTGCAGTCATTTGCTGCACATATTAGCACTAGTTTATTTATAGGTGTGTTAATAGATCATCTACATGGAGTACAGCCTTAACTAACAAAGAAGTGGAGTTCTCCACACTACATAAAGAGTTGCAGGACCAAATTGAGTGATATAGGTATATTTTAATAAGAATACTAAATGAAGTTATCATTTTTAGAAATGACCCAAAGAACAAATCAATTTAGTTAACTGCGACATTGATACGCCAAAAGAGTTTAAGATATTGATCAATAAAAAATATAAAAAAACTCACATGTATCCATCCAAGAGGGAAAAGGGACTGCTTATCCTGGACATCAAATATTTCCTCTTCATTCATTGTCTGACACTGATCAGAAACGATATAATTAGTATGAAAGGAAGTCATTCAACCAAATGGATATGCATGGTTCGGTATAAAGTATAATAAGAACTGGTTACTGTATCTGATGTGGACTCCTGCTTTGGTATAATGAGAGCTGATACAAAAAACTTTCTGTTTTTCTGCAAAAGCAAAAAACCTCGAGGGTCATTGACATTTCAGAAGGCTCTATACAATTGAATAGTAAGATTAGTATTACTAACACTTACTAGCAAACCTGCAAGGACACCACAGGTTTCTAAGTTCTTTTTCGTATTTGACTTAGCCAGTCTCATAAAGGTTTCCATCATTGAAGTTGACTGTGACAGGAAAAAACAATTAGTAGGATAAATAAGAAACATGAGATTATAGGCTCAATCCCAGCTTATTCATAAAAAAGAACAGGATAAAGAAGCTCATGGACTAAAAGAAGAGGGTACATCCATCATCTAATTTACTTGGCCATGGAATAGAAAAAGCTTTAAGCAACTATCCCACGGAGATTACTTCCGGAAGCCAAAAAAATGGGATACTATAGAAAGTAGACGAGCTTGTAAGAATCTTACAATGTGCAATTCCAGCGGGGATTTGGAGCGAGCAAGTTCATCCTGTAGAGAATTCTCCAATCCACATCCTGCCTCAGCAACTTCTGGTGAAGAGACAGGCATTAAATCTTTTACATCTGCGAGAACAGGTGGAGGAGATGGTTGTCTAACAATATCGATTTGAATTGGAAGCTCTACTGTCTCCAAGGAAATCATTGGACAAGGCTCCTGAGCACGAAGTGGTTGACTATCATCGTTCAATGAAAGAACTGATTCAAGGGTAGAGCTTTCAAGTTCCGCATTCCGACTGTCCTTTTGCATCATAATCCCATCTTGCACAGGCTGCTGCAAACTGTTTTCCCATGAAATCATGGGATGAAGTGAATATTATATATAGCTTAAAAGATGATAAGCAAAAACCTGAAGAATTACCATAAATTTTACTACATTCAAACTTCTTATTTTTGTTAAAGAAAAAAAATAAGTTCCGGTCATATACACATGAAACCTTGTTTAGTATCTCATCAATATGTTAACTTAAATCCCCCTCCTTATTTAACTGAGCGCATACTAAGAATCAAGATGCAAAAGAACATACGCATAATAATCCAAAAACTTATTCAAAAGTCTAACCTTGGGATCTCAATTGGACTTAAGTCTATATTGCTTGGATATTGAACCTGGGCCCAAAAGAAAAAAGTCAATATTGTAACATAATGGACCAAGAAAACAAGTCAACACAGTTTCTGCATAAATGTAAGAAAATAAGCATACCCCTCTGTCACTTTTAGGCGGCTGCCACTGCCCAGAAAGTCCATTTGGACCTAAAATGGAGTGTCTCGATAGTGTCTCATCCTTAGGACGTGGAATAGTTAGAGAGCTAAGCAAACAACCAATGCCAAAAGTAGATAATATCAATCTTCAATGCATGCACAAAATTTCTGATCAATATTTTTACAGCTTATTAAAAATTTCCTAGATGAAAATTTCTGGAGTCATGTTTTCTACACTTATTTAGAGAAATTAAAAGAAAATGATACCAAGGGATTTTCAACATGGTCCTCTAATATTCTTTTTGTACAGGCTACATCAGGTTGAGAAAAAATGGTGTAACGTCAATAGTACAAACAAAACTCTGCCATCAAGAGACTGTGACGTCTTGTCAAGTTCTCTATAATCAGCCTGTTGACTGATTCTCAAACAGAAAATAGAAATTAAGAGAAAACAGAAAATGAACTGTATGCTTTATAATACCCAATGGCCACTAGTCTACAGCATAATGTCCCGAAAGTCAAGGGGTCAACTAGTAATTACCTAGGACTTCATTCAAAATATAGCAATCGACCTGATTTTACTCCAATCACCAAAATACTCACATTTTACGGAATTGCTCCTCTATTGGTCTGGCATGTGAGAACTTATCTCGCGGAATCCAAGAACTCTGATATGTGCTTTCTCGCTCAACAGATCTTGGTGTCTGGAAGATGTAAGCAGAACATAGTATAAAACTCAAGAGAGAAGTAAAAGCAGAACCATGACCATGACCATGAGAGAATGACCCTGATTGAGCTACAGAACTCAAATATCAACTATCCTCCTTCCCTCTAACCGTTTGGTTTTTGGTTCTTGGTTCTTTGTTCATGGATTTCTTCTTTTTCTTTTCTTTTTTTGTCAGGATCATTCTACTCTTGCAGCTCTACATGTTCAAAATTATAATAGATACAGAAAAAATAAGCAGTACTGAGTAAATCTTCAACAGTCCGATGACGATGTTGTACCTTTCTGATCTCGTAATTTGGTGGAGTCTGCTTTTTTACTGGAGGCCACTCCAGTGACGAATCATCTGGATAATCACCCCACAGACCCACTTGACTAGTACTTTTTCTGTTCAAGCCCTCGATTTGCTGTTGGACTGCTGGCTTCAACGACTCCAACTCACTCAGGGCATCCAATAATTTCTACATAAAAAGGGCAAAAGTCAACGCATGTGGGACTTTAAATTTAAAAGTTGTTATTGAAAATGCATCGTGAAATACCTTTTTACAGGACAGCTTTTGTCTTGGAAGAGACAACTTGTAATCCTTATGGCATGGTATGGTTTCAGTTATCAAACTAGAGAAAATACAAATGATTAGTACACCAGTAGTTGAACCGAAAAAAAACATGCATACAACAGAAAAAATTATTGCTCCTTCAGCACCACCGCCTAATTTGGGTTATTTTTATAAATTTTAGAACCTTTCATAACCTGATGTATACATGAGCTCCAGCTACAGTTAAAACATTAATGTTCTTGTTTCTTTACTGACCTTGAAAACCTTAACAGCATAACATACAGATCTATTATATTCTTCTCCTCTCGAAAGATGTCAGCCTGCACAAATACAGCCTTTCACTTTAGCAGCTGAAAGTTCATATACCAGAATCATGACCTCATGGGCATTGGCACACAAAGAAATTATAAGAACAAGGACAATTTTGATGAATTCACGAAATTTAGTTCCAAACATCCACTCATGCAAGTTTCAGTGTCATGCAAGACAAAGCAGTAATGAGACAGTCAGCAACAGGCATCTTTCCTTGTTCAAAGTGAAATGCGGATGACAACCTAAAGAAAGGTAGACAAAGAGGAAACATGCAAAAGCATTGATGCAAGCATCAGTCTAGAAATTACACTGAAAATAAATGATTTTATTTTATTTTTTTAAGAACACTTTTATATGCTGAGTGCAACAAACAATGGCTGATCCAGCAGTTTGTTACCCCTTCCCCTTGAGGGGAGATCCTGGATTCAAATAGGATCCTACCCATGTGTTACTTGTTTGTGTTGCAGGTGCCCAGGATTCTTACACTAACTTAAACTTTGTATCTAACTACTAATTTGCCCTTGTTTTCTACATCTTCAAGTATTCAGCACTTAAACTCAATTCACGCCTTAACTTCCGATATACAAAATGACACCTTTGCAAGTAAGAATAGGTTCAAGAAGCCATTGGACACGTATGAAATTATGAAAATCTTTAATGAAGCTAGGTCCCACTTCCACAAAAATTTGCAAAATTTAATGATACAAGTTATCAAGAACTTATACCAAGAAACTAAGCAAAGGTCCTGGGGAGCCTTTAGTCTTCGTGTTCTTTAAAATGTTTCTGGTGTAGGATAGTGTAGAGCTCTGACTACTTGTGGTCTCTATCATGCAACTAACACCCTATGTTTTTTGAAAAATCGACGTTGTGTTTAGTTAGAGGATTGATAATGAAAATCAGCTAACCACAATCCGAACCATGCGAAATAAAATAATGCGTACAAATCTATAAGGCAGATTGATCTACATCACAGAGCATGCTCCTGCTCCTAATTCACAAATGGAGTAGATCTGTGCTTAAATCCAAAGAGATACAAACTCCTAGCTGGACAGTTTTATCCTCCCATTTCCCACCCCGACAGAGTACATTAATAGGTCAACATATTTCTGGCTCCTAGATGCCTACCCTCCACAACCCTCACAAATGGATTTAAGATCTCCTATTCTTTTTCAAGTCATAAAAGGAAAAGATGTCTAATACAGAATGACTGGAACTCCCCTTAGGTTCAACTTGATTCTTCCATGCACCAATTTCTCCCACAATGGTTTTGCTAACTCCTGCAATTTTACTACTTAGGGAAATTATTTTTGGCTAGAAAGACAAACCCGTGAATTAACCTGTCAAAACTCCATTAAAGTGAAGCCTAAAGTCATTGTTTATTCCACTTATTACACTCCATCTCATTACTAACATTCTACAACTAACACAAATGATATCTCATTCTTCTCTAAATCTGGTGTCTAGTTTATCCAAGATAGCTCTTGTACAACCCTTGCTAGAAATGAAGTCTCTATTCCCACTATTTTGTGATTATGGGAATTGCACTCTCCAGATTAGAAGTTCTTTCATTAGGGAATAAAAACCTGTGATAAAAGTCAAGAAGCAAGGATACTTCCTCCTCTAAGATGAACAGAATGAAAGCTTGGTTCCTTAGGTGTAGTTTGAGCTAGCTAAAAATCCTCCCGCTGGACTTGTAGCATATTTCAAGCTACCCTTTTGAAACTGCAATGAGACTAGCCCTCATGAAACCTCCACATCTTTTTTGAGCACTCATTAAACCTCCGTATCTCTTTTTTGATAAGGTTTGAAACCTTCATATCGATGTCTTGAAGAATGATTAGACCCTAATTCTGTGAAAGAAGACTACAAGCATGAGCTCCGGACCATTGCCTTAAAGCAATAAATCAATTTATGTTATACGGTTATACCTCACTCATCCAACATTATTAGAGGCTGTATAGCACACAATGTGTCACATATTTACACAAGGACATGGAACCACTATGGAGTGGTTAAAACAATTGAACATCAAATTGAAGTATTCAACATGGATTCAGCGCCCTTCTAAAATAACGGATTAATGGTAACATGGACGCAGTAAGAAAAGACAGATGGAATTCATGAGAATTCTCTATTAGTCTTCAATGCTTTTTGAATATCCCCAAATGACACGAAAAGAAAGATCAGTAACTCTCCCTATCATTTCCACAAACTAAAGAACTTTAATGCTGCAGAACCCGAATTCTACACTCATGGACATCTAATTCCTTGAACTATATCCAAATATCTTCTAGGTTTGCAATAATAATATATTCCAATTAAAACTTCTAGAGGATGTAAACATCACAATGAGTTAGTTCGTTACAGAATTAAATCATGGAAGTAAGAAAAAAATTCAATTTCAGATTCTGTATTGCCCACTTTGAAAATTGGCAGATGATGAAATTCAAACAAGAAAAGAGAGAGAGAGAGAGAGAGAGAGAGAGAGAGAGAGAGAGAGAGAGAGAAATTAATGAAAGGGGGAATCACGAGATTTCAAGATTGAACGACATGAATTGAAGATTAAAATAAGGGAACCTGTTTGAGGAGATTATCAGCGATACGATAATAGAAACGAAGAGAAATCCGATTATCAACATGAAGTTTCTGCGCATTTGCGGCGACGCTGATTCCCCTTGATGAAGTCCTCATCTCACTCTCTCTTTTCTAGGGTTTTCAGGGACTGGGAAACAGCATTAAACCCTAATCCTAATTTTCGAGAGAGAGAGAGTCGGACTTTTCAGAAGCGTCGCTAATGGGGAGCTCTGTAGACGGGGTGAGAGAGAGAGAGAGGAGAGTCAAAAACGTTGAAGACAAGGGTGGGGGCATCTGGGTGGCAACTTTGTTGAGACTTTTACTATGAGCAGCCACGGTTTGACTTTTGGCAACCATGAGGCTTTTACTTCAAGTTTACAAAAAACAGATAAGAACAAAATTACTGCTGGGTAGTCAACTTGACATTAGAAAAGTCAGCGTAATGGAAAATTAGGTTCCACAGCTTTTATACTCAAGACGCACACAGAGGATCAAACGGTTGATTTTTTGTGTGTACTGCGTATACTTTCCTCACAAAAAACGTCAAAAGTTGGTTGTAAAATTTTCATGTAACTAAGATAAAAAATACGAAAGAAATAAGTTTTTTCACGACTCTACTACCTAGTCAATTATGAATTAAAACATCATCCTAGTTAATAGAATGATAGGAAGCAAAATAGGATTAGAAAAGCTTTATTTTGGGCCTTCAACTCAAAACCCATTTGTTAAGGAAAGTTTTAGATAATTACATCCCACAAAAAAAAAATGATGCCCCACCTTATCTTCCCCTCAATACAGCCTCCACCACTATACCACCATTGTCACCATTGCCTCTACCTTCACCTGTACTATGCCAAAATCACGCCCCATTGCAAAGTTTTAGATTTCTCTCTCTTTCTCTAAATATCGATGGAAAAACCCAAACCTAGTTTTTTTTTTTTTTCAGATCTCTCCACAACTCTTTTCCAATCTCTCCCTTGATGATCTTTATCTTTCTCTTTTATCTCTATTTCATTCTCTCAATCTCTCTTTCTTCTTTCTCACGTGGTGGTAGTGGTGGTGGTTGTGGGGAGATGAAGGTGGTGGAGCTCTTTCTCTGTTTTCTCTCTTTCTCTCTCTCGATTTTTCTTTCTTCTGTCCGGCGTGGTTGTGGTTGTGGTGGTGGTGGTTGTGGAAAAGATGAAGGTGGTGGAGTGTACTTTTTTGTGGGGTGGGGATAAAAGAGGTTCCACCATCCTATTTGGGTTATGGGTTATGGGAAAGCTTCCCCTCATCCTATTTTTGCTTCCCCTTTATCAATCCCTTGTTAAATAATTAATTTTTTACGCCTCAAATTTTGATAGAGTTAGAAGTTTTAAAATGGATAAATTTTGTGTGAAGATAATCTAACTGATAAAAGAACATCATGACTAAAATTCAACCTTTGGAGTGTCTCCATATGAGACCCATAGAGCTTGGAGATCGAAAGTAACTTAATCTTTAATGAAAAAAAAAAAGTTGGTGGTAACTTTGACCCACATCCAACATTCGTCGGCTTCTCTAGCCTGCGTCCAACGTTGGGCGCTTGTCCAATTCGAACTTTGTCAAATTTAACAAAGAGGAGGGAATTGCAACATATTTTATTGCAACACATTTTTGTAAGGTTCACATAGCGATGATTCATAGGCTACTTTTTTGTAAGAATATTTTCTTCACCGTGTACATTATTATATCTTAAAATCAACTTATTTTAAAATTTCTAACACTCTCAAATTAGCCAATGAAAATTTAACAAATTCTAGATATTTTTTTATGCCGTCGATCTCCAATAAACTTTTGACATGATTGAAATTATTTCTAGATATGATGATCTACATGATGAGAAGACCATCCTCGCTAAAAGTTAATCCTCTAACCATCTGCAAGTGATGATGTGAACCCCACAAAATATGCATTGCAATACTATCCCAATAAGATTACATTTCATCGAATTTACCACCGTAAATGCTTTTAAAAACAAACTACAAAGAGATATCTTGTGAAACACTGTCATATAAAAAAATAAAGTAGAAGACATTTGCACTTGCATTAGAAATGCAGAGCTATAATATGCACGATTCTTAAAAATTAATAAGATAGTTGGATCAACCCCAGTTTAGTGTCAGTTCCCCCCAGTGATGGGGTGAACTGCATTTAAACTGGGGGTGATTTATCCTTTTACGGGGTAGATTTAGTTTTATTATTTTTATTTTTTTTAGTAGGGTGAACAACATCTAATAGGGGTTGATTTATANCCACAACTCTTTTCAATCTCTCCCTTGATGATCTTTATCTTCCTCTTTTATCTCTATTTCATTCTCTCAACCTCTCTTTCTTCTTTCTCACGTGGTGGTGGTGGTAGTGGTTGTGGGGAGATGAAGGTGATGGAGCTCTTTCTCTGTTTTCTCTCTTTCTCTCTCTCGATTTTTCTTTCTTCTGTCTCGCGTGGTTGTGGTTGTGGTGGTGGTGGTTGTGGGAAAGATGAAGGTAGTGGAGTGTACTTTTTTGTGGGGTGGGGATAAAAGAGGTTCCACCATCCTATTTGGGTTATGGGTTTTGGGAAAGCTTCCCCTCATCCTATTTTTGCTTCCCCTTTATCAATCCCTTGTTAAATAACTAATTTTTTACGCCTCAAATTTTGATAGTTAGAAGTTTTAAAATGGACAAATTTTGTGTGAAGATAATCTAACTGATAAAAGAACATCATGACTAAAATTCAACCTTTCGAGTGTCTCCATATTAGACCCATAGAGCTTGGAGATCGAAAGTAACTTAATCTTTAATGAAAAAAAAAAAGTTGGTGGAAACTTTGACCCACATCCAACATTCGTCAGCTTCTCTAGCCTGCGTCCAACGTTGGGCGCTTGTCTGGCCCCGTCCTATCCATTTATGCAAATCCAATTCGAACTTTGTCAAATTTAACAAAGAGGAGGGAATTGCAACATACTTTATTGCAACACATTTTTGTAGGGTTCACATAGAGATGATTCATAGGCTACTTTTTTGTAAGAATATTTTCTTCACCGGGTAGATTATTATATCTTAAAATCAACATATTTTAAAATTTCTAACACTCTCAAATTAGCCAATGAAAATTTAACAAATTCTAAACATTTTTTTATGCCGTCGATCTCCAATAAACTTTTGACATGATTGAAATTATTTCTAAATATGATGATCCACATGATGAGAAGACCATCCTCGCCAAAAGTCAATCCTTTAACCATCTGCATGTGATGATGTGAACCCCACAAAATATGTATTGCAATACGATCCCAATATGATTACATTTCATCGAATTTACCACTGTAAATGTTTTTAAAAACAAACTACAAAAAGATATCTTGTGAAACGCTGTCATATAAAAAAAATAAAGTAGAAGACATTTGCACTTGCATTAGAAATGCAGAGCTACAATATGCACGATTCTTAAAAATTAGTAAGATAGTTTTGAATCTTTTGGAGTTTTGACAAATGGACATTTGGGAGAAAAGCCGGCATGGCTCCACAGAAACTCCACAGAAGCTCCACAGAAGAGTCAAACACGTGGTTGATTTTATATCATGTTGTTTCCGCTTGAAGTAAAAAAATTAGCAAATACATTAGAAAGTAGAAAAAAAAAAAAAGTAGTGGCCCATACAAGTTCTGGAAGAAAATGCTACCTAACTACTTGTGGGATGCTCATACAGTTGTTAATCATGCAGTATTTTTGTATATTAATACGTAAGACCTATATGGAGATGATCGAAGGGTTGATATTTAGTGATGGTTGATTCTTAGCTATTTAGATCATTCTCACCACAAATTATATCACTCTGAAACTTCTGACTACATTAAAAGCTGATCGAAATTTAATTAATGGTGATTAAGTGATCTATTTTACTATTGATTTGCAATCAATTTTTTTATGAGATTAGAAGTTTTAAAACAGAATGAATTCTGGTGAGTATGATCTGCATGGCGAGTACAACATCTCACAAAAATATCAACCTTCAGATAATCTCTATGTGGGTCTCACAAGCTACTATACACAACATAGTATATACACTTTTAGGCACTGTACGAGAATCCCACCTTATAAACATTAAGTATATAACAAATATATTTATGAGAGCGCGGGTTGACTTGACTTTTACTTGTTCATGATTCATAGGTTGACTGTGCTTAACAGAAAACAGGTGATGATAACAAATCTTTCATGAAAGTTTTTCTTCAAACTCTGATTCCTCCTGTAGAACTGTGAATTTGGAGGAATTTCGACCTTGAAATTTAACAAAATTCTCTGATTTTTAGATATATAGAGAGAAAGAGAGATGGGGTTTCTCTCCGATCTATTTTTATGCAAGTGTTTGGAGGGCAAAAAGAAACGTACGCACGTTGAAGATGATGAAGAAGACGAGGAGGATGAATCTGAAGGTTTGTTTTTCAAGCTTCAAACTCTACAAATCGCCACAAATTTTTTCTCCGAGATTAATCGACTCGGTCACGGAGGGTTTGGACCAGTTTATGTGGTATGTTTCAAAGTACAAATCAGATCAAATTTGGTAAATTGTTTCTATCTCTCTCTATATTGATCATTTATCTATCTTAAATTGAAGGGTCTGCTGTCAAATGGTGAAGAAATAGCAGTAAAGAAGCTAAGTTTGAATTCAAGACAAGGAGTAAGAGAATTCACAAATGAGGTGAAATTGTTACTGAAGATTGAACACAAGAACTTGGTGAGATTGCTAGGGTGTTGCATCGAAGGACCCGAAAAAATGCTCGTCTACGAGTATTTGCCCAACAAGAGTCTCGACAACTTCCTCTTCGGTTCGGTATCCTATCCCCCTCCTTCCATATTCTTCTTGATTTTTCTCGTTACAAAAATTTCAACAGTCTCTTTTGTTTGTAGTAGGGAAGTGCCTTACTGTGGTACTTTTAACTTATGATTGAACAGTTAATCTAGGAATTCTAAAAGGGACCCCACGGAGGTGGGCATTCCAAATAAACCATATAATCACCTGAACATGGATGAGGTTCCTGCCCTAGTTATTCTTCAGGAATTTTCATGGTGATCCATCCAAAATTTAACCCACTCAACAATTGGTTTAACCTTAACATGTTTCAGTTCTCTTATTGAGGTCACAAGGACACCCAGGTCATGGCCTGATCATCACAAATAGGGAATAAGGGATTAGAAATTGAACCAAACTTATAAAAACTGCTTCTTCTATTGATTCTATTCATTACTGTATTTTAGCATATGAAGATTTCAAAATGTTTTGTCAATTTTTAGCTCTTATTGTTTTTTTTTTTTTTTTTAAAAGCATGTAATTAATATGGGTTTTGAAATGTATTTATATTTACGGTTTCGTTAATTAATCGATCATCAGATAAGGACAAGCGTGCCATGTTGGATTGGCGAAAGCGTTACGAGATAATTATAGGTGTTGCAAGAGGTCTTCTCTACCTACATGAAGAGTCCCCAGAGAGAATAATTCATAGAGACATCAAAGCTAGTAACATACTTCTTGATGGGCAGTTGAAACCAAAGATCTCAGACTTTGGCCTAGCAAGACTCTTTCCTTGGGATGACACTCATGTTAGTACATTTAGGATTTCTGGTACTTAGTGAGTAATTTCCCCTGCTTGCTTAATTTGATACATTCCCTTCAATTAACTAATCAATTACTAATTGCGTTTTAATCGACAAAAACTTCTTGTTTTAACAGTGGTTATATGGCTCCTGAGTATGCGATGCATGGGTACTTGTCTGCGAAAACTGATGTTTTCAGCTACGGGATATTGGTGTTAGAAATCGTCAGTGGGAGAAAAAATTACGAGGGACAACTCGACGAAGGAGAGGCAGACCTCTTGAGCTATGTAAGTTTCATATATAATATTTATAAGACTCAAACCAATTGACATTGATTTCCATTTATGATCTCAAGTTTGTTTTTGCGAACTTGTGTATATAGACATGGACGCTGTGGCAAGAAGGAAAGACACTGGAGTTGGTAGACCCAAGTTTAGGAACAACGTTGATTAATCAGGACGAAGTAGCAATGTGTATTCAGCTAGGGTTGCTATGCTGTCAAGCAAATATTGCAGAGAGACCAGACATGAATTCTGTTCATCTCACACTCGTGAGCGACTCGTTTAATATTCCCAAACCTGGAAAACCAGGAATTCAAGGACGTCGAGGACGTTGGACTACCAGTACTTCCACTGCTCCCATGACTACAACTAATAATACCACAGATGATCATACTAATAGTACTGCTAGTACTACTGCAGCAGTTAGTAATGCTGCTAATTATTCCAACACCAGCAGCTTAGATGACTTGGTCAAATGATCGATGTTTTATTATATATATCTACTGTTTTGGTTTGTAATGTTTATAACTACGATCCAGAGCTGCTTTTTTTTTTTCTATTTTTTTTTTCACGTATTCCATACGTGAGCCTCCACCAAAAGACCAAATGCATTAGAGGGGCATTATTGTAATTTCAAATAGATAGGAGGTCTTGTGTAATTTTTAAATTATGGTTTGTTTGATTGGGAGATTTTAAGTAGAGATTTGGTAGAAAACTAGTTAGATTTCCACCAAATCTCTGGTCCCTAAAAATCCCTACTTAAAATCCCCCATCCAAACAAACCATTAATTGATTTATTCTATTAGAGATGGGTATTAATGTAGTTTTTGAAGTTTAATTGATTTGTTTCATTAAAGATGGGTATTTCAGAAATTTTTGAATTTGCTATAAAATGGAATTTCTGTAATTTTATGAACTAAGTGGTTTTATATAATAAAAATTGTCATTTTTGTAACTTTGTAAGTTGATAGACTAGCTTTGAATTTTTAGAAATTGACATTTTTGTAAATTTCAAAGCTGAAGTTAAAGGATATATTGTAATTTTATTAGAAGCAATTCTAAGAAGACAAAAAAGATGGACAGAGTCAACAGACACTGTATAGATGGCTAATTGGCTTAACCAATGTAGCCCTGATGACCAGACCAGAGATGATAGAAATCATCTGCTAACTTTATGCATGTGTGCTTCTTAATTTGTGTCAACCATAATATAGAGAGAGCGGATCGGAGTACATTGGTTAAGAGTACATTGAGTATACATTGACCTATGAGGCCACTTAGGGCAAGTGCCATGGAAAACCCTTATTTAGGTTATTTAGGGTAGGGGTTTATGGGTTTGGGGGAGCGCAAGTACCATGAAAAATTATGGACGCACGGCACATTTAGTGCCATACGGTGTAACGGCTATATGGAATTAGGCAGAGATTGTGCCGTGAGGCACAATCTGTGCCGTGAGGCACAATCTTTGCCTAATTTCATACATTTATGTATATATAGAATTAGGCACAATCTTTGCCTCCTCCCTCAAACCCCTTACTCCCTCCCCAAATCTAGGACCGGAGGGAGGGGTTTGGATGTTTGGGGTGCCCATGGTACTTGCCCTAACCTCAAAAAATACTTTTTTTGCTTGTTTAAGGTGTCCATAACACTTGCCCTTAGAGATGAATCAAGGGCTCATTTTAAGTTAAGATATTCTCTCCATCATGTTGATCATTTTCACCAAAAATTAGCATATTTTAAAACTTGTAACCCTATCATCCGGTGTTTGGAAATCATTGAAAATCAACTGTGTTTGAATAGCTCAAGCACCATTGATTTTCAGTGATTTCTAATCACAGGATGATATGGTTACAAGTTTTAGAATGGGCTAATTTTTTGTGAAGATGATCAACATGATGGAGAAGATATCCTAACTTAAAATGAGCCCTTGATTCATCTCTAGGTGGGCCCCATAGGCCAATGTATACTCAATGTACTCCTAACCAATGTACTCGGATCCACTCTCTAATATAAAACAACACACAAAAAAAGAAGAAGAAGAATTGCGTCAATCGATTTCTATGTAGATGCATGTTTTCCTGTCAATCTAACTATTAATATATTGAAGGATTCGAGTTTTAATATTTAGATATTTTTTCTTAAATGATTGATTTAGCATATCAATTTACTATAAATGGCTTGTCAAAATCAAATTTACCCATAATAAAAGCACAAGTCTGGAGCTATATATTTCAACTATGTTACAAGAGGTACACGAAAGAACAATATCTATCCCTGACTGACTGTCCCCGCCACCCAAGAAAAGGGAACTGGTACTTCAAATGTTGTACATATACATGATGATCTTGACTATGATGCCGACAAGGGAATCATCAAGATCTAAAAAGGCTTGCTTTTTTAGCATGCTTTTCTACAGACAGTTAAGACTCTCTACAAATTCAAGATGGGTGGGTGGGGAAGAACTGAGCCAGGAAGCAGCAATCTTTTAGGGTCCGGGTCAGGTTGGGTTGAATTGAACGAAGAGTACTAAAAGACAAGCACTCTTCAGTCTGACAGCCACAGCCTACCAGTAAGTAAGAGAGAGGAGAACCAGAAGCAAACTACTACACTTACCTAATTATATATCCAAATCATCATCTGGGTCCTCATCAGAATCTGGCAGCTCATCGTCATCTGAATCACGAACGTAGTGAATTTCACCCTTTCCAACCTGATCGGCCTCTTCCGTATGCAATTTCTCAGTGAACGAAACAGATGTAGTAGTCAAATCAGTTGTGGACTCAGAAAGAGACCTTCGGCCGTCATAAATCTCTACAGTTTTGCCATTTCCTGAAATAACAAAATTTATTAGAAGATCCCAAAGATGTGTCGAATGATGACCAATTCTAGAGTGAGATTGAGGATTCTGAAATAATAAGCCAAAAAGACACAAATGCCGAGTCAGTACTATCTAATTCTATCTCCATGTTTGACCTAATTCAAGAGCTGATGACCTGATCCCCGTGATTCTGTGAACTCTTAGCATGCATATTGGATGAGAAATATGTATCCATCTAAGATTTCTCATAACAGCAACTGTTCAAACTACTTACTGCGTAACCCAGTTTGGAAGGAATCATACCTTGGTGTTCAAATGGAAGTACAACATTTTCTCTGTCAGATCGTTCTTTCTCTGATAGCTGGAGATTAAACTGAACCTGTTGAAAACAACACATACCAGTGTGAATCATATTAAAATACAAGTATACATGACCTCTGTGTTCGCGGTGCGTGTGTATCCCCCCGTGTGTGTGTGTGTCTGTGTGGGACAGAGAGAGAAGGTGATAAGAAAGTCTTCAGTCAAGTAAATTTGAAAGAGAACTAACTACCTTCGGCAAAAGGCTTTGATTGACAATTTCATTTGCAGAAGAACCAACAATAAATTTAATGCCTGCTTGCTCCACATCAAACTCTTCACACTACATGAAAGTTTGTGTTAAATATTAGATTACTTGCTGCTTGTAAATCAATCTGATCTAAAACACTTCAAGAGAATAGAGAGAGAGAGAGAGAGAGAGAGAGAGAGAGGTCACCATCACTTTAACTCTTCCATTTCGACGTTTTAATCGCAGATGAAACTTTCCTTTTCTAGAGTACTGTTCAAGAGAAAAAAGACTCCCTGAATTGCTCCTTTGTCCATTTACAGATAGAGTCATTGGCTCTAAGCTGGCAACCATAGATGACATATATTCAAGAACTGCAATGGTCTTGACTTCATGAAGGTCTGAATGGATCAACCAAAAGACACAAGAAACTTGCTCTGCCACCAAAACATACATTTAATAAACACAGAGTTGCTTATATACACACACACACACACACAGTTTTGAAGACCTCATGACCACCCCAGATATTTTTAAGTAATATATCAATTTCAAAGATTTGTAGCATTATGAAGAAACGTACAAATGTAGATCAATACAAAGCTAGGTGCAAGGTCCACTAGGAGGCTGTTGACTACTTATTTAATTATTTCCACATTGTGTGCTAAAACGTTGTCAATTGTGTTATTTCAATTTTTGGTTATGCATTGGATCATCCTAAAAGACTGATAGATTTTCAAAGATGGTTCAATGGTTATCTGGATCGGAACTCAGAACTAGATCGGCGCCCACCGACTCCAGTTAGAATCAGCCAATCAAGTTGGCTAATTTGTCTTTATGTTGATCTGTTACAAGCCCCTCTCTTCTAGTGTGTGGATGGTCAGAACCAGGAACTGGATTGGCGTCCACTGATTCCTGTTCGAATAGGCCAATCAAGTTAGCTAATTTGTCTTTATGTTGATCTGTTACAGGTCCCTCTCTTCTAGTGAGTGGCATGGTCAGAACAACTGAAGCGGTGTCCACCGATTTCAAATAGGCCAATCAAGTCAGGCATTAAGGGAAAAAAATAAGAAATATATAGGGAAACCAGCATTGTCAGGCATAAGCAATAACTGAGAATAGGTGATCTTTGAATGAGTCTATGAGAGAGAGGGAAAATTTTATTAGCATTTCCATAGACAAAGAAGGTGCAATTAAGACAATAGATGAAGAGAAGAAAAGCATACCATGGCTGCGGAGGTTGTTTATAAGGCCCGCAACACAAGACAATGATGCATGTCTTAACATTACAGTTACCTGGAGAAAGGATGCAAAAATCAAACATATTAAGAAGAGAAAAGGATAAAGTGGTAAACCATAAGGAAAGATGACTCTGAATCTCTGATACATGTCCAACTTGATGAATAGCATACTACAACTTAAAATGCTCCTGAAAGATGGGATAAACAGTTCTCTCTAAACTATATGGCTATTAGTCCATTACAAATACAGATCGCCAATACGGTTTTCACAAAGT
The DNA here is from genome assembly GCA_002174775.1 of Macleaya cordata. Lineage (NCBI taxonomy): Eukaryota > Viridiplantae > Streptophyta > Magnoliopsida > Ranunculales > Papaveraceae > Macleaya > Macleaya cordata. Next base: position 244,098 of record MVGT01003194.1, read on the forward strand.
AATCAGGTAAAGTTCAGATGATACTTAAATAGGAAGAAAGTCCTTTACCGTTCTGTATAAATGTGATTTTCCATTTGTATAGATATGGTAGAGGAGTGCATCCAATCCCATTTCAGTAGTTTGATTAACCACTATTAGATTGATTATGGTCGCATTTCTCATTGCATCAGATTTACTAGTTCTCAAATTCAATTTTTCATGTGGTTCTACCATACATTAATGTTATGTACAATGTTTCTATTAGCAAATGATTTGAAGTACAAAGAGCAGACATACCGAGTCAATGGCAACAGAAAAGCGAACTTTGCCTTGTCCTACCATTCCTGCAATCAAGAATGAGCACACCAAATGTTTAGAATTGAAAAAATCGGCCCCGTTCATATCTCCAGCCCAAAATTGATTATGTGTCCTCTTCTTATAAAACAAAAATGAAGAAAAATGAATGAACCCAGAAGCCAGACCACCATCATCTATAGTACGAAATTTATAACAAAAATAAGTACTATATTATACCTTTCCCAAGTTCAAGAACAGAAGAGAACAACAAATCCAAATTCCTCACGTCCTTACAAATCGAAGATGATGATTGGGGACTAACCCTAACCCCATCTTTCCAACCAAGAGGATCCGAATAACAGTCCAAAATCCGAAACCTTCACCATGTAAAGTTCAAGTTCATCATATCATTAACAGGAATTCACAAAAAAAATAAGTATCACAGAAAAAGTAATACAACCAATCCCATTTAATGAATTATACTCACCATTTATTTGAAGAGGAAACATCAATCCCTCTACGTTTCAGCAAATCAAAATAGAAGGATGGACTCTTAGTGAAAGCTACCAGCACAAGACCTCTACATTGATTAACAGACCCAAAAAAGCAAAAAATTGATTAATTGAATCAAGCAAACATAATTGAACTTAAAAATTTGATTGTTTTAGGTTAGAAGAAGTGGACTAACTGAGATTGAGATTTTCCCGCTACGATGTTGGAGGAGAGAGAGCAGAGAAAGTGGGTGAAAGCATCAAATCCAAATGGACTGGGAATAGAATCCTTTATGGTCAATGCGGGTGCGTGTTCTCCAGCCAGTACTCCATCTCGCAACGCTCTGCAAATTGTTTCCGCCATTTTCTTTTTTCTTGTTTGAAGCCTGTAGAATTCAAACTGAACAGAAAAAAAAAAAAACCCTAATTTTCCCGGGTCCTGAACTGCTCTAGTTATTAAGATTAGCTTAGCTTTGGGATAACATAAGGTTAGCAATATTGACGCCAGTATTTTAGATTAGGAGCACCAACATATTTTTAAAAATTTATATAGCCACCATCTCCAATCATAAAGATTCCCTACTTGTTTACCGAGCCAATTAGTATAAACTCTGTATACATATTAAAAGGTCGAGGTTTCTATCTTACCAACAAGTCTATCATTTTACTAGATTTTACAATCAAATCACAAAGTTTTACAGATTTTTTATTTCATAAGAGATGAACCCTCACAAGTCCTCTCTATAAAGTTGATCTGGTTTTCAGATAGCCTTTAAGTCGATCCTGATCGACCTGTGGTCTTGTGGATAGTCCTAGCTGCCCCCTTCAAAACGGTGGTGCTCCTAAAAGTAATGCTAAACTTTTAAGCCTAAACTCGAGCTTCCAATTGGACATAATTTAAGGATGATTTCGAGATTTGAATATTCATGTTTCCAACCACTCTATTAAAAAGTTCTTAAAAAGCCTCCGCACGTTTAGGTTCATATGAGATGATAGAAGAGTTAATTTTTATGAGGATATTCACTTGGCCACGTAAATTACATTTGTTCATTTTATTTTAATTTTTTCAACTAGTTGGAAAATGCCAAACTTACTCCATACCACCACAGTCGAATTTGAGTCTCACAACTGTCGTGATTTTCCTTAAATTACATTGCAAAAGGCAATATGAGTGCATGGTTGTAAGTAGTTTAAGGTAAACTTTAAACTGACGATGATCCCTTTTGCCTCTACGGACAATTTTATTTTTAGGGAAAATGCTAAAGAGTACGCACATTTTGGAGGATTTTCTTCCCCCAAACCCATCCTAAGGTTATTATCCCCTCGAGTTCCGTCTTACCCAAATTTTAAGGCATGTACAACCATCCACGTCAGGGAGGGTTCTCTTCCTCCCAAATGTGCTTACGGTGTAGCACTACTCTATTTTTAGTATCTAAACAATTCTTCAATTGATTGGATGACTCACGGTTAAAAACCAAAAATTAAATTAAAAAAAATTTACCGTTGTTTTCGAATTCCAATCAGATCATAAGTTGCGTTAACGGTGGATCATATTCAGATCCTCTCCTCCCTGCGTTATTCTTTCTTCTTCTTCTTCTTCAGTTCACTCAACTTTTCAGACCCTGTAATTTCACGAAAAGTTAAAAAAATTACATTTGGACTCACAATTATTATATCCTTCCTGAAATCCTCCTCACCCAATGTTTCAAATCATCTCACTCACTCTTCCTTCTCCTTCAATCTCTCTTTCTCTCTCTACACTTTCACGTTTTCTCTCTTTTTGCTTTCTTACGAAAGCTTCAAATCGGATGAGCTTTTGTGGCGGACTGAAATTCTGAAACTCGTCTCCCCCACAAAATCTCATTTTAGGGTTTACTCTTTTGTTCTTCTGAGTAGAAGATATGGAGGAGACTACTGTGCAGGAGGAGAAGAAGAAGAACAACAAACAACCTCGGCCTCAGGTGTTGAGATGTGCAGTTCAGAACTACGATTGGGGGAAAATTGGTGAAGAATCGGAAGTTGCCAGGCTTTTCTCTCTGAATTCAAGGATGGGTATTGAAGTTGATAAACCCTATGCTGAGTTTTGGATGGGAACTCATGATTCCGGTCCGTCCTTCGTTGTGGAAACCTGGCACGAAACTGGAAATTCAAGTTCAGATTCAGAGTCCGTGACTTTGAAATCATGGATTTCAGAAAACCCTAGAGTTCTTGGAGATAAGGTTGTGGAGAAATGGGGTCATGATCTTCCTTTCTTGTTCAAGGTATTGTATTATTATCTTTAGAATTTGTATTCATCAATTTTGGTTTTGTCCTTTATTTTTCTGAACTTGTTGTAGATCGACATTTTTTTGCAATTATTGGTACTTAATTGAGTTTCCGAAGGTTCTGCTGAAATCCTTTTGGTGGTGGTGGTGTTCAGGTGCTTTCTGTTGCCAAAGCTTTATCTATACAAGCTCATCCAGACAAGGAATTGGCAAGGGCTTTGCATAACTCATACCCTAATCTCTATAAAGATGATAACCATAAACCTGAGATGGCTTTGGCCCTTACTAAGTTTGAGGCCTTGTGCGGTTTCGTCAGTTTGGAGGTAACTTGATTTATCTGAATACCAGAGATAGATCGGTTAGAGAGCATTTCGTACCCTATATATTTTTTAAAGTTGATTTTATAACTTACCTGTTTAGTCTGTGATGGATCTGGTGCTTATTAATATTAGATATGAAATTTAGTCCAACGAGCAATCGTGCAAATTAACTGTCGAGAACTAACAATTATGTGGCATTTTAGTCACACTCTTAAGACTCGTGCATCAATAAAGCATTAGGAATGTCTTACGTAGTCTTTTAGTATGTGGAAACGTTTCATTTAAGAGTATACCATGGAATGGCAGGGATCCTAGTTGCAACCAGTAAAGGTTCTCGATTGTCTACCATTGCTATTGACATGCCTCTCGCCATAAGGTGGTCTAGTGGATGAGACTCGTGAAGCAAATTTTTTTTTGAACTGGGGGAAAAAATATATTGAAAGGAAAGAGGAATATACACAGGGATGTCAATTCATATGTGCTGAATCAAAGCACTTGAATCACACGCTCCCAAAAGAAAACAAAATCCTGAAAATGAAATTGCCTTGTAATCCCTAGCCCTCTACCCCAATAATATAATAAGCTTTTAACACGCAAGATTACAANGCCCTTTGCGGGACCTGGTTCTTCTCTCCCCTGTTCGTCACCGTCCGATGACTGTTCTCTTTCAAACCTCGAAAGCAGAAATCAATAGCCATGGCTACTGAACCCCATCCACGGCAGAAATCCCCTGCCGGAAAGCAAAGAAAGACCATCTTCTTAGCCTTAGACGCCGTGTTCGAGACCCTGATAAACTCACCCCTTGAATTGGATAGCCGTTCCGCTAACCACACCGCTGCTCGCTCAGAGAATCTCGCCGGTAGGCCAGATGCTAGTCTATCTACTGACTCCCCATTTAGTACATGGAACAACCACTTCGCAGATTCCGGTCCCAGTTTTAGGTGCTCTATGTACCCATGTCCCTTCTCCGAGATATCCAGACCCCCATCTTCACCGTACCACCGGAGATCGAAAGACTTTCTCTCCACGCTCACCACCCGCTTCTCCATCCTTGTCGACGGTCCAGTTTTGAGCTGTTAGCAAATTTGATGTAATGCCCATGGAGATCGGTGCTTATTTGGAGGAAACATATGTCTGTGAATCCTTCGATGAATAGCTCTAACTCCATTTCCCATGAATTATAATCGTATGATATATTGACTCGTGAAGGCCATATTTGTTCTTTTGTTGGGGAGGGACTTGGGGATGTTAATGGTTATATCTAGAATTTGAAGTGCAAGAACTGTCTCAGATTTGTCTGTTTCTTAATTTGATTTTTTATTTTGATGCTACTGCTCCATTGCTTGATCTGTCGAGATGGAACTTCTGTTGTTTCCAGGATGTCTCTTCTGCAGTCCTCTTACGGAATTAAGCAGTTTTTGGAAGTTTCATTTCTTCACATTAAAATTTTCTCCGGTGTGCTTCCTTACATCACAATTACTAGATTCATTTATTGCATAGATATGGCTGTATGTCATGACTGTGTTCTTATTTTACGTGTTTTTTAGAAGTTTTAACTCAGAAATTCATGAGATTGACCCTGAAGCAAATCATAACGGGGTTAGTGTTAGTTCAATGAAATAAAATTTTCGGAGATAGACTTGGGTGTTATCATAGTGTGTGATAGAATATTGAAAAAGTATTGGTAGAATAGACAAACACTACGTAAGCTAGAATCACCTTCGGGTACTCTGAAACATTGAGTTCTCTAGTCTCAAACATAACCTAGGGTTACAAAAAAATTAAAAAAGAAATAAAAAGCAAAAGCAAAAAAGGAAGTGTGCAAAGTAGTACGTCTTGTCTAAATCAAACGAGGACAGCCAGTAAACCACGCTAATGTTATACTGCTACAAATGCATCTTGTTTGCATGCTGCTCAAACTCGGCTTGATTTATTTGTAGGAATCACTACATTTGTGCAGGAGCTTAAAGGTGTGCTTCACAATGTTCCTGAGATTGTGGAACTGGTTGGTAGTGTGGAAGCGGAGCAAGTTTTACATGTGAATGAGCAAGATGGGGAGGAGAATAAAAAATTTGTTCTGCAGCAAATCTTCACCAGCCTTATGTCAGCATGTAAAGATTCAGTTTCAAAAATGGTATCCAAAATGAAAAGCCGGCTGATTATGGAAAACAAGGTAGTGGCTTCTGCATGCTTGACCAAAAAGTTTAGTGTGCTATGATGCTATCTCCTCATTAAATATTTTCTAACCAGACACTAGCAAATAATTGGGATTTAGTGTCTCAAGTTTTATGGCGTTCTTTCTTGTTCAGTGCCTTTTGATGAAGCCACCAGTTTCTTTCTTTCTTTTCTTTCTTTTCTTTTCGTTTCTTTTCTTTTCTTTTCTGTTTTTTTTTTTCTTTTTTAGGATGGCTATTTGACGAGGAGATCATCCTCAAAAAACTAAACAAAACCAAAAAAAAAAAAAGGAAAAGGAAAAGAATAAAAGAAAAGAAGACATAGACTCGTCTCCTTGCAAGGAAATAGAAATAGATCAAAGCAACACCCTTTCCATTTTTTTACAAGGATAATCTGAACAAGGAATTGATGAAAAGTTGTGTGATAATATTAATTAAAGGGAAGTATTACCTTTTTATTTTTATTTTTATTTTTATTTGGATTTCCAATTCAACATATTTATTCCTCTGTGCCATAGATATTGCCCTTGTCAGCACCCCTAAAAGAATAATAAAATGGAGTTCAAATGGAAGAATTGAGTTCTCCATATGGTCACACATTGTCCAAAAAATTCGTCCATTAAGACACCCCCGACCTTATGAAAGTTCAACTTGAATACAAAGTAGTTGGACCATCCATATAAAACCTTTGTTTGATTTTCACTTTTCATATGGTTATTGTATTAGAACGGAGATCGACATGGTGAGGAAAACAAACCAATTGTCCAAATCAATGTTCACTTGGGATCCACAATAAGGTTTGGGGATGGGTTGAAGCAATAGGTATAGATTTCGGCAGTTCACGTAATATGCATAAATTATCTAAATCTGAAAATAAGTGGTAGTGATTTCTTTTTGTGCATCTTTCTTCTTCTTCTTCTTTTATTGTTTGCTTTATAGTTTTTCAAAGTAGATTAGTTGTTATGTAAAAACTTCTCATTTTTCGTCCGATATCAGTCTTCTTGATGATTGCTTAGCATATTTTTTATTTAAATTTTTTGAATATGTTCCATTGCATCAGGAGAGGCAGCTGACAGACAAGGAACAACTTGTGTTACGGTTAGAGAAACAATATCCAGCTGATATTGGAGTTTTATCAGCCTTCTTTCTTAACCACGTGAAGCTCAATCCTGGCGAAGCTTTATACCTGGGGGCAAACGAACCTCATGCATATATCTATGGTGAATGCGTTGAGTGTATGGCCACCTCAGATAATGTTGTTCGTGCTGGTTTAACCTCTAAGCTACGAGATGTCCCCACTCTTTGTTCCATGCTCACATATAGACAGGTAAAGATCCTATTTGAACTATTAGTATCTTTATGCATAACTGATCTTTTTTTGCTAATAGAGAACAGCCATCCATTCATCTATAAATGTCATGAATCTCACCCAACTATTAGTCTCTTTATACTCGCATGCACGAGTAATACGAACTGTTGCAGTGGGTAGGTGGCTATGGCATTTCACTTGATTGCGCATGAGTGGTGAGGCTATGGTTGTGATAAGGTGCTTTTGTCTGCTGGGAAGTTATAAGATATAGTTTTATTAAACATTACCCACTATGGGGAGTAGTGTTTCATCCTTCTCGTATATATGTACTGTTGGTAAATGCAGTCTATTATTCATTGTGCAGAGCTCTCCAGACATTCTGCAAGGAGTTGCCTTGAATCCATATGTAACAAGGTACATGCCGCCCTTTGATGAATTCGAGGTGGATCGATGTAGTCTTCCAGAGGGAGAATCAACAGTGTTTCCTGCCATTCCTGGACCCTCCCTTTTTGTGGCGACAAGAGGAATAGCACAAATTCAATTTGCTTCTTCATATGAGCATAGTGATCAAGCAGTGGTTACTAAGGGCAGCGTCCTTTTTGTGCCTGCTGACACTGAGATAACTGTAAAAACTGCCACCACTGCAGGAATGGGTTTAGAACTCTACAGGGCTGGAGTGAACAGCAGGTTTTTCTTCGACTCCTAAGCACGTAATAGTAATAGTGTTTATTGTTGCTGCTGGATCTCTCTCTCCCCTCCCTTTAGAACAGGGTCTTAAGGAAAAAGTGCATGTAAATTCCGGTGTATACAGTATATCGACACGTAGATGTAATCTATACTACCTAGTACTAGTGAGTGCTTCGTAGAGTTAAATATGAAATGACAGTGAAAAGACGGGTAGAGAAATTTAGCTCGCCTATATGAAGAAAATCCAGGTATAGTTTTGTTGAATCCTTTGGTCCTTGCTCCTTACTAAATGAAGCTCTTTTTTTCTTCTTCTTCCTTTTTTTCCGTGTATGTGTGTGAGACAGATGGAACTATACTAGTTCCAATGGCTGATGGAAAGTAAAGCTATCAGAGCTAGCAGGCCTTGTGATTGATCACCCTTGGTTGTTTATCATCTATTTGTGGGAGAGAAACTTCACACTAGTAAAAGTATGGGTGAAGTCAAGTTTCATAAGACATAAGAGAAGGTCTAGGGATCGTTTTTCTCAGATAATACAAGACTTGATTTCCTCCACAGAATCTCAGATAGACTAGAGCGACAAGTTCTGCTGTTAAAACAAAAAAAAAAAAAATTTAATTGTCTCGTAACCAATACGGGTTTGCAAACCCTATAGTTCAAGCACAATTTTTTCGCAATCTCATGTTATGACTAGTGACGTGGATGTGGATTTTTTATATTTTTTAAAATTTTTTGAAGAAGAAAAGGAATTCATTAAAGAGAATTCAAATCGTGGGAAGCCAAAACTTCTGACATAAAAGGTAGAGGAGAACGTCCACTCATTGGATTGCAAATCTAGCAAGGCAGTGAGCAGCCTTTTGGAGGGTATTAGAGCGAAGCAACTGCCGAGAGTCCAAGATGATACTTTCTTATGCGCCATGGAAAAAGTTGTCATGAATTGCCTTCAGTAATTGTTTAAGGTACAAGGCCTTAGTAAAAAGAATCAGCTCCTGCTAACTGGGTTAATTGAAAGCACTGGCGTTTGCGCTCTCATTCCCACCCCGAGCTAAACAGAATTGTTGTGGAGAGGCAACACTACTGCTGCTCCAATGGTTTCACTAAGGTTTGCAAAGCTTAAGACATTTTTTATTTGAATGCACCGGCGCTCACACTAATTCGCACTGAGCTATGGCCCTAGCCCCCATTGGAGATCCTTGTCAACTGCCAACTTCAGGATTAATAAAGGAACAACTTGTATAGCCTGTGTTCAAAATGTTTACACAAGATAGCACTCGTCAAACTGAATCAAAACCTGAACAGAAGAAAGGAAGCTCTTCCCACTGTATTGGAACTATTTATTATGCTGTGCATTATATGATATAGGTAAAAGACTGTCTAACAACAAAACCCCAATTAAGCACAGTTGAAACATATAGTATTCTGCCAGCAATTCAAAAGATTCAGCAAACTTTTCTTAAAATTACCTACACCAGGTCCATAAGCCACAACCATAGGAATGACCAAATAAATTATCATAACGCTTCTATAAACCAAAACAGAAAAAACTGAGGCTCAAGTCTCTGGTGTTAAAATTTCAAAAAAAGTACCTCATAACAACTACAGATATGAAAAACAAGACCTAATAATATCCATAATATAAGCAAATTGGGGAATACTTAAAAAGTACTGCCAGCCTGTAAACTGCGAATGCAAGGACTATGATGAATCAGATAACATAGATGAAGTATTTAGGGGACGGAATTTATGCGTCCGTCATGGGGTACTCAAACACAACATCTTTCCCAGAGAGCTTCCTGTAAACTCCAGCAAAAGTCTCCAGCTTGTACTCAGTGTTGTTCCTCTCCTTAGGGTCCAAGAATATCTGCAATTAGGATGAACCACCCAACACAATGTCAGGATGAGAGAAAGTCCAAGGGTAAGCAACTTTAAGATATATAGAAAAATAAAATAGAAGTACAACAAAAAAATTAAGAAAAGCTGCTCTCCCCACCCAAATACACAAGAAAGCACATTCTTGTTTTCAGTGAAATCTCAAGTTGTTACCTTGATAATTTTGGATCCATCAAGGCGGTACTTGATGCGCTTTCCAACAATCTCAGCTGGATACACAACATCCTCCAGCATGGCATCATGCACAGCAGTTAGGGTACGGCTGCGGGGCCGTTGAACTGCAGAGCCTTTCTTTGGTGGCCTCACTATTCTTCGGGTGGCAATCATAATAACATCCTACAAGAAGAAGGTATATTGAATTATGGATGACTACAAAATAGTGGAGAAAAGAAAAGTGATTTCATACTGCAATTGTCACTGATAATTATGGTATCAGTCATTATTTAGTAATTTTTTGGACCTGAATTGAGACTTGCTCATGCCTCACTCAAATCAACTAGGCCGAATTATATTAAGTTGAACGAATACTTCTCGTTGATAAGCATAAACTCAATGAATACAGAATATCAATGAAGATGAAATACAACAAACTTGTCAAAAAATATGGTAAAAATAAAATAATAGAAAAGAAAGAATGAAGAACAAATCCAAAATAACAACAGCATACCATCCACAACAGAAGCAGGAAGAAGAGTGGACTTTGTACCAAAACAAGATTGTGAAGATGGACGGACCTAGAATTAAGAAGAACAACACCAAGACACCAAAAAGTTCCTCCAAAGCAGGCAAAATATTTGCATGCGAAAAATTTTGACCTAACTAAATTTTAGATACTCGTCCTCGAGAACAAAAATATACAGTAAGAGCCCAGAAATGTGCATTATTTACAGGAAGGCCTCCACATTATTCCAACATAAAAACAACGGGAAGTGTCCTAGCTACATATTTGGAGGACCAACTAGCGTGTAGCATCTGTTATTAGAAAGGCCTTATGAATTCCAAATCTTTTTGTCTATTTATTTCTGCAAACACAGTCATACCTAAATATTTGTTTTTTTAATGAATAGACCTAAATGGGAAAGAAAAGCTAGTCATGATGCACCTTCCCACTGAACTTCTTTTCCAGCTCCCTCACAAGCCTGACGTGAATTTTTCGGAAAGCTTTTCGCAGTCTGTAGGGAACATGGATGACAACAGCCTTGCGGTTCCCAGATACATCAATTTGACTGCACAGGCAGAAAAAGAAGGTTATGTCCATGGAGATTGAGATCCAGGGAAACAGTTCAGAAAGTAAAATTTCCTTACACTGCAGAATTGATGTAAAGATCCTTCAAATCACTTTTGAGTTCCTGGTTGGTGTTCTCCAAATCAAAGAATGACTGCAACAGATAGAAGAATCAGAACTCAGAAGGTCCAAGCCACAAGATCAAACGGGAGCAAAAGAAGAAATAATAACCTGTGCAACTGACTCCTCAAACTCAGTTGGTTCAGCATCCTTATCTTTTGAGATCTTCCTCCTCGCAGTATACATCTTGATAAACCTGGGTTCAACAACTAAATTTTACTCTAAAACAACTAAGGAAATAAACTTTGATTTCACAAACATACAAACCATTCTTGAAAAAGGGGAGAGTTGATAGATCAAACAATTAAATATAAAACCTAATTAGAACATAACTTGCTATCAGTTAATTAGCAATATAACCCTAACTCTGTTTCTAAATTCTTTACATATCTCCAACATATCATGTTATCATACTATATCCTTTTCAGTTTCCACAATAGATGTCTAATTGCAAGAAAGAATGTTAAACCTTTATATCTCAAGTTCGAGATATAAATGGCAGGGGTGTAATGGTACATCAGCGTGGTAACTAAGTTCGGTATCGGACACTCCCATTCCATATAACCATTGAAACCTGAGTCAGTGTCTGGAGCACAGACCAATTTTTCTTAGGGTTCCATTATTCACAATGAGGGAAACTTAAGAATGATCATCTCTATGATGAAGAGATCATACACACAAAAGATAAAACCATCCCTGTGAAGTCATTCATGTAAGCATACAAAGAATCTCTTGTTTAATAAACCAGAAAAATGAACAGAGAAAAAGAGAATTATTATTCATACCACAAAAATGTTGAATTGAATGAAAATGCAGGCCACAGAATTTCCGTGGAAATAGAAAGTAAAAAACCAAACACTAAACTAGCAAGAGAAAAAAAAGGATTTACTCTTATTGCATCATTATAAATCCCATCATCGTAGATATAAAAAATGATAGAACCCCAAACCAAGATAAACAAAAAATACAAATTTTCTTCAGTCTTAGATTGGCCACCACAACTTATCGCTAAGCCAGAATCACAGGAAAAAAAACCTAAAATTTATAACTCACTAGCTACTCGAAAAAAAAAATCAACGATCATAGAAGATTAGCAAAGCAAACCCTGATAAACAGAGAGTTCAAATTTCCCAAATTCTAACTAACAGAGCAAGATTTTTAAGAAACTTAAACCAAAAGCATTGTAGAATCTATATTTTTTTGTATCAGAAAGAGAAGACCATCGTAGAACTATAAACAACGAGAGAGACAGAGAGAGAGACAGAGAGAGAGAGAGAGAGAGAGAGAGAGAGAGAGAGAGAGAGAGAGAGAGAGGTTTACAGGCAGTTACCTGACGTATGAGCGAAGAACAGTCCGCTCTGCCGCAAGAGGAAATGAGAAAGCCTGAGCTTCGGTTTAGCAGAAAATCACAGAAACCCTAGTTGTTGGTTGGAACAATGGGTTTAAAAGCGGAGGAGGAATGAGTTGGAAGCTTTACCCTAATCAGGTACGGTCCAGATTAAATTGAGCGCATGCAGATGAATGAAATCTTAGCCGTTAACTTGGCTGAGCGCTGGTTCATTATATCAGACTTTGGGCGGGCTTGGGTTCGGCTAGGGCTGACCAATTTGTTTTGTAGGGCTAGGTTTTGTGCTAGGGCTTATGTTTGTAGAGGTCAGCCCTGCTTGGTATGCAGTGAACATTTGCAAATGCGAATATTCATAGTTCATCATGAGTTTACGAGTGCTTGGTGAGGGCATCCAATATAAAATATTTAGTAGGATTTACAGTGAACCTACAAAATAAGTAATGTGATATTTTATTTTTAATTTTTTAATGTATGGATTTTTAATTAGCATCTATAGGAAATGTGAATATTCGCATTACCGATTTTTACTGCATACCAAGCATCAAGATTAGGCTTATATGATGCAGCTCTAACCTATCTGCCCTACTACTACTCGAGCCCAACTTCATTATGCTTCTATATTGGATTAGGATCTTGAGACGCCGCATTTTAACAAAAGAAATTGACAAAATATATCGACTCTTGATTTCAATCATTTAAGTTGTAAATCGTCTAACAGATGAATTTTTTTAACCCCACAAATAAAAAGTGTCACGTCAGAGGATCTACATGCTCCGGGATTGAAACCAATAGTTTTTGTTAGAACTTGGCATCCTAGGATCTGATTCTCCACTCTTGAGAGAAAATGTTGTTACTTCAATGTAGATTTAAAAAAAATCTCATCGTTTCAAAACTTCCTGAGCCCATCAAAGATTTGGGGTGATTTATGGGCCATCTATTCTTACTGTATTTTAATTTTTTATTTTTTTATGGACTAGAAGTTTTAGAAAGACTAACCTAATTTTTAAGGATCATCCTAACAAAAAAAATTATGTGAAAACCATTACTAACTCGGCCAAAAAATCATTAAGAGAATAAATTAATCAAATGACTCCTTAAAAAAAAGTCGGGGCTTTTTAGGGAGTGCCAACAAAATTGGGTTACCAGGGCCTGCCAACAAGGTTTTGGCTGACGCCTTTAGAATTCCCAATGAGATAATCCATTTAAAGTCCAACTGATTTTAGGTTAAAGTCCAATGAGGCCCAACAATATTAGCCCAAGCCCAAATTCCATGTAACAACTCAACCCAAGCCACTTTGTCAAACCCAACCCAACCCAACCCAACCCAACTTTACTTATTAAGCCCAACTCAAGTTAATTAGGGTAAAGACTAAATAGCCCTAAGACAATTTATCAAAGTTAAAGGAGAGTTAGCAAGACTTGGTAAAAGTTTGAGACTTTAAGTCCCTCAATTAAAAAATTTTGAGGTTAGTCAATATTAACAAGAGTTAGTCAAGTGTTAGTCAAATGCTAGTTCAGTTAGTCAAGAGTTAGTCCTGATGTTAGTCAAGTATTAAACCACAAATGCACGATGGCATGGCAAAATAAAGGAAGGAATAACCCAACCCAAGTGTAAGAAAATAGAAAAGAAATTAAGGATTAGATTAGAAACAAGCTAGGAAAGGTAGGGTTAATTAGTCCATCATTAGTTCCAATAATCAAGTAAATAAACCAACCAAATCAAGAGATCATACATATTTAGGATTCATAATTATGTTATTTCCAAAGACCATACTCAGCCACCACATCATCCACGACCCAATTATTTTCTGCCATGTGGCTGCCCGAGATGGAATTCGCCAATAAGCCACCGGGTGCTGATGTTGGACTACTACCCAAGTTGATGAAGGCCTCTGTGTCATAGACAGGACTACTGCTGTTCATCACATAATAATAACAACCCGGTGCCTTTAGAAATGAATAATTGTCAACATTACTGCTAGTAGTACCAGTAGTAGTAGTAGTAGTAGTAGTAGTAGTAGTAGTAGTGTTGCCAGCAAATGCTTGATCAGGACTTGTTGGGTGTCCTGACATTTCAGGAATTGTTGAGATATTGTTCATGATTGAATCTGGTGATGATGATATTGATGATGTTGAAGAGATGCTTCTTGGGATTAATCTTGAATCATTATTCATGAGTAATTGATGATGACTGCTGAAATTCTGAATCCCCTCAAATACTCTGATCAGAGAATCTTCTGTTGTTGTTATTGTTGGTGGTGGTGGTGGTGGTAAGGGTGGTGTTAGAGGCGGCTGCGGTGGTACTGGTGGTGATTGTGCTAATTCTTCCATATTTTGAATCACTCTTGGAATCGAAAAAGATCCAATGGCATCGCGAAATGTTGCACTATTAACGATGTCAATCTTGAGGCGCTTTTGTGCTTGTTTCTGCATCCTTGTTCTCCAGAAGTTCTTTATTTCATTGTCTGTTCTTCCTGGTAGATGTTTAGCAATCCTTGACCACCTAGAAATTAGGTACCCAATTTTGATCGATCTTAATTAATCCAATGAAATCAATATTGTTAAGATAATTAGATTAATCTCAATTAGACATTAGATATAGTAGTAATACTAATTAATGCTCAAAAGCATGCAATTAATTAAATAGCTAGATAGTAATTAACAAGTAGTAGGTGATTGGTTATACATCTCTAATCATGATTTAACATAAAAAAAAACTTACTGAATAATTAATTGAATGAATGAATGAATCACCTGTTGCCCAACTTTGAATGGAGTTGAATAATCAAAATCTGTTCTTCAATAGTAAGGTTTCCGCGCTTTACGTCTGGTTTTAGATAATTCAGCCACCTCAATCTACAACTCTTCCCAGTTCTCTTCAGTCCTAATTAACATTAACAAAAAAAATTTGAACTAGCTTGCTAATTAAGTATTATATAAATCAAAATATCATGTTAAATTATGTGGATTACTAATTACATACTTTTATATCAAGATTCAAGTACTAGGATGATGATGATGATATATACTAGTAATTACCTGAACATTTTGCTAACAGATTCCAACGACCTTCGCCGTGACAAGCAATGTAATGGATGAGAAGATTGTCTTCCTCATGAGTCCATGGGCCTCTTCTTAGCTGATTCTCATCAAGATCTTCTTCTTCTTCTTCTTCTTCTAATTCTTCATCATGAAGACTACTGCAACTCCTCTTTGTAGTAACAGTAAACATAGTAGCCATTGAAATTCAGAGACCCACCAACAGATTTGTCATAAAAAAAAAAAAGTGTTTACCAAAACTAAATAGAATCCTTTTGGAGTATGAATGAAGCTAAAGAATATTGAATCTAAATGCAAGAAGCCCTAAATTTATAGACTCCCATGAACAAGTTCCAACAAGGTTCAAGTCTTCCTATTCATAAACTAGGAATACTAATATTACTTTTCAATAAGTATCAATTATATACTAGCTAGGCACAGCTGGAGTCTTCCTTGCCTTCAATAGTTTTCATGCATTTTCTTTCTTTCTGCATGGAAGTATATAAATCCCCATCATTTTGTGGGTCCAAATTCTAGATTTCTACTTACATGACAGTTCATCAAATAAGTAAGATCAAATTAAAGACCCACCATTCATAAAAAAATTAATTATTGATTACTGGATACCCATTAAAATAAGGAACCTTGAAAGTTGAAACTTACATATACAGAGAAAATAAAAATAAAAATAAAATTCTCATAATAGAAGCTACCTAAGAACTTCCCTCATATAAATCCATCATGTACATACTTTCCATGTTTTTGAAGATCTGTTTTTCTATTCAAGAATCTTGCTTATTTGATCAAATTTCATTTGTACTGTTGACTACAATTATACTTGTCAAATGTATAATATGATATTGTTTATCTTACACTTCATATATAGTAGTGGGCAAGCACACCATGTGTGTATATGTATGTGATGGTCTTCAGATTTAATGACCATGGATCTGTTGACCATTATTGTGGATCATTATTATCAGCATATATACATACCCTGTTAACCCTAGAATTTAAAAAAGAGAAATAGTTCACACCCTTAACTTGTGGGACCCTTATTGAGATGGTGGGTCTCTTTTTTCTTGTTGGGCATATGATTTCAAGGTCTATGGATTTTATGAACTTTCCACCACAAATAATTGTAAATCTCACGGAATGGTATATATGGTCCCCACAAAGAATATAAATCAACAAAAGATGGACAAAAAATTGGTTTTGATTAATGGGGAACTAATTATGTAATTTGTTGATTTACTTCTCCATTGATTTTGACTGACCAAATTTGAGCTCATTTTTAGTGATTTTGGAAAACATTTTCCTGATGTGTGGGCTATCCAAGGATGTCTCCTGCATACAATAACAATGACAATGTTGTAATTCCCTAGGTGGGCTCCTGTTCCTCTATACTCCATCATCAAGATTTTAGTGGACAAAGTATATGCGTATATTTTGTGTCAGTGCAGCTTAATTTGACTGCAAATGAACAGTGGTAATTTCCTACTACGTACGTTTGTCTTGTTTGGGAATTGGAAAATGAAACATTTGAAGAGAGAGAGAGAGAGAGGAGAAAAATAGAAAGAGCGGTGAAGGTGCGAATGGAAAATTTGTTTTGTTCCACAATGGCACAGAATTTGACCTAAGACTTCAGTAAATTTTTGCAGTTTGTCGCACGTCCACCGCTTATGCACCAAAAGTGGAGCACCGACGATAGTTTTAGCAGAATTAATTTTGTTGACCCATGATTAATGTGTGTCAAAAAGACCTCACTACGTGACTGGTGCGAGGATTTGAACAGTAATGAGATGGTGGAATTGACCGTTTTAAGTCCTCGTGTGCGGAATTGACGGTCACAAGATTGATTTGACATGCCCTTAAAAATACCCATCTATTACAGTTCACACATAAGTCATAACATCTCATCTAACGAGAGTTACTTTAAGAATTAAAGAATTAAATGAAAGTTAATTTGAACTAATAATACCTTTATAAATCTGATCAAGAGTTGACACTTCGAGTCTTGGATTTTGGATTGAAATTTATTTGGATTCAGGATTAGGGATGTTACAAGCTTCCACCATCACATGAATATTTCCACCACTAGTGCAGCAGCCCCTGTTTCAGAAAATCAGAACCCAAAATACATAGTAATACAACTTCTGTTGCTTGCTTTGTAACAAAAATAATAAATTAATTTCTTCCAATTATTTCATAAACTGTCAAGAAAAATAGAACAATGGTGTTCATTCAAGTGCTAACTAAAGATTAATAGCTTGGGATTGTGTTAACATTGATGAAATGATGACGAGCTTCTTGTTTGGCATAATGGAACCAAAAGATTACATATTTGAGTACCTTATTTTGATTCAGGTCAGACACAGTTTTACAATATTACATCTCAGACACCTAAAAACTCATCACTGTTGGAGAGAAATACTACTGGTGGACTACTTCAATTTTGTAACCAAGATTCCAACAATTTGATGAAAATCATAAAACTAAGAATGAGCCCTCTGAAAGAAGTAACAATAATGGATCCTGTTTATGTAAACTGGTCATTTAACCAGGACAATACAACTTGTGCTCCTTTATCCCATGAACAGTCCAACATCATGTCATGGGCAACCCCTTTAACACAGACTGGTTCAACGCCATAAAACATGGCCGTTTCACGGAGGCCTTCAGCATCCTACAGATAAAGAGGCAGTTTCATATTTCATGAGAAGCAATAAACACAAAAAGAAGACTGAAACAATATAAATAAATAGTGAGCATGAATACAAGTGTGTGTAGAAGATGCAAAAATGAGGACCCAGCCATTCCAGGCCAAAATTCAGAACAAGTGCAGTTATTAACCTTTAAATGCTTCTGCTATGTGAAGCAATCGTGAATGATTGCGACCCCTTCCTGTGTCACAGACTTCTTATTTATTATCGATCTATAATAAGGTTCCCCCAAATATACAGAGAGCAAGTTCAGCACCTTTATCTCGAAACAACCAAGGCAAAAACTAACAAAAAAGTAGTTTTCCACAGCTACATTCACAATCGGGCCTACATCAATGCGGGAAAAGCCGCAACCAAGGGTTAAATCTTACCCTTGTGGCATTTTGAGCTTTCGAAAGTTAATTTGCATAAGTAACAAAAATACTTGATGGTTTTTTTTTTTTAAGGAAAATTCTAAATGTTATTCATGTGCAATTCCAAGTTTTGGCACTTTTAGTTCATCGAAATAACATTTTGGCACTCATTTTGGGAATGTCAAAATCACGTTGTAAAGGTGGTGAATAATTGGACTCATATGCATGTTTTTATTGGTCATAAGATTTCAAAAAATAAGTTCAGACCTAAAGATAAGTTGCAGGTGCATGATTAGTAGGATTATAGACTCACAACTATGAAGTCATCACTTGCACCTAATACGAGAACTTTAATAGAAGATTTTGGTACTGGAGAAACAGGCAATGATGCATTAAGCTTCTTCAGATCAAACAATGGCATCCTTGAACTTTCTTTCATTAGATCCTGATACCTGCAATAAAATAAAAAGAGAGGAAACTTCAATGTCCATAGACAACATTGCAAGAGTTTTGGAAAGGATAGAAGTAGAAGAAATTTATTGTTTTCAGGCTAAACATGCTTGGACCGTCATAATTACTACTAGCATTCCACGAATATTTTAGTTACGTGCATTTCTGCATACAAAATAGAGAATCACTTAAGAAAAGAATAAACAGATAAAAGAAAAGAGCTCATAGACAAACCTTTGGACTAGATGGTCTTCCATTTCCTTGGAGAAAAATGTTTCTTTACAAAGAGGTAGAGAAGTTGAAAAAGCTTTCGCAGCTAAGCTGATTGTCACCTGGTTAACAGTTCATACAGTTTAAAGCACAAAATGTTTTTCTTGCTAATGAGAGAAGATTAAAAATGGTAGAGAATGCAAGATTCTGTAAAATTGTCCTCATACATCTTTAACTTATACCATGTAAAAGTCTGCCGGTATAAAAGAAAGAAATACAGGTTCTGTATGTTAGAATGAAATGATACAACATAATTAGAAACTCATCATTCAAGATCATCATTATACTGAATATGAGTTCTAATTTGTAGAGAATGCAAGGTTCAAATTTTATTTTGCTTCATTAAGAGCTATGGTTTCTAGTTAGTGAAAATAGAATCATCTTGTTGGGACTTGGGAGTAAAGAACACTACCATGCTAATCCAGTTTCCTTTATGCCCATAATCAAATCATCAGAACAACCTAAAAACCTATCATTGTATTCTCAAAAAGTTCTAAGTGAATACCTTGAAAGCAGCAACAGGCTTAGAAAAAATATACCGCCACATCAACCCACTGCAAAGTAATAAACAATATTTAAGAAGGTCAATTAGGACACAAGATTAAACAGGAAAAAAAAAACATATTGTATGGTAGTCACCTATTCCCTGTAGGAGGTACTGAGCAGAGAAGAACAGCTCCTGCAAGTTTTGGGTGTGAATTCTCCATTCCTATAATAAATAAATAAGCGCCGTGAGCATGCAACAAGAACAACGGCGTTGCAGGGGAAGAAAAGTTCAAAATAAGGCCTTCAGGTGAGGGTTCCACAAAATTCCCCTCCTTTTTGACATTTTGTGTCAGGCATGTGTACATTTCATTTGAGTACTTGCTATTGGTAATTTTCGATCCCATCAAAGAGCCTTCCTAATGTAGCACCTTTTCTGTGTTAGCATGGTTTAAATGATAGTGTCTGTTGGAACTTTACATTTCCCTTCAATGGTACTTAGGGTTTTGATGGAAGGAACTAATAGGCATTAGAAAGTCCTCTTACGCGAGAAATTTTGAGGGTCGTTTACTCTTCTCCTAGGTCTACCCTGTTGTTGTTTTTGCCTTCTTCTTTTTTAATTTGTTCCTAGGGTTTCAACCAGAAAAATCAAAATCTCTCTTTAGGAGCCATAATCACTTCAAAGCATTTACAGATGCAAGTGGAAATGGTTTTGGATTCTTGGAACAATAGAATAGAGAGCATCATGTCATTGGCCGATTGAAATTGGCAATGATGAGATCATTAATAGACTTTGATTTTGGGAGCTGAACAATCAACTTTTCCACTTTTGTGTGTTTGATATGAGTATTTCGTTTTTCCTTTGTGTTTGATACACGCATTATCAGCTGGTTTCTAGCCATTTGATTTTAGTTAGGTATTTGATACAACATTGTCTTCAAGATATGGCAGTCATCCATCAAACAACTATACAACAAATCAAACTCAAATCTAGATACTTTCTAGAGAAAACTGAGCACCCTGAACTCTCACTCCAGTTTTCTGAATTTAAGTTTAACAACACTGAATCAAATTAACAGACAATACAGCGAAACAGATTACCAGTACAATACAAAGTTAGCTGACCTCTTAAAAGCAACCAAGCAAAGTCACCTGAAAACTGAGCCTACAAGAACCAAAATGTTTTACCTGAAAAATCTTCAGTTCTCATATTTGATATGTAAGACTGAACAATAAGTCCTCCAAATGAATGCCCAAGTAATACAGGTGGCAAACTGATTTCTTTTTGGATGAATGAAGCAACATCACTTGCATGTGTCTACTGCACAATTCAAAATGGGAAAGAGCTAAGAAAAAATGTGTCATGTACGGAAACCTATAATACTTTAATGCAAATAAGATAAGTTATAGCATAATTTCATCAAGAAAAGTGAGCTAAAAGTTAGTCTTTGCCAGATAAGAGTGCTAAACTAGTACCTGAATAGTACCAGCAGATGTTCCTTCAGGTGCATCACTTTCACCCTAAACAAGAATGAGTAGTAACATTTAGAATTTGACAATTGCTATATACCATTCAATTTGATTACCAAAAAAGCACAATGCAGCATGAGTCATTCGTGATGTCCATGCTCATTGATCAAATGAAGGGTTCTACTGCACTACTCAACCAATTAAAACTTGGGCTACTAGCTCAGAGTTACTACAGGATAATAAAATTCATCTCACTAAAAAAAATTCATCTAAACATGTTTTATGTACCAAAATAGTTACTACTTCCACAAAACAAATTGAGTACTTTTCAAACCAGTAAATGAATTTGAAGAGAGATAGAGAGAGAAGAGAGAGAGAGAGAGAGAGAGAGAGAGCTAGATTACCTGACCCAACAAGCTAACAGCGTAGGAATCGTAGCCAAATCCGGAAAAGAAAGGGAGCCAGTGTACGGCCCAACACCAAGCTGCATGAAAGCTTCCATGGATGAAAACCAGTGGTGGGTATTTCGATTTCTCAGATGGGTTACTGTTTTGGATGACACCCTTTTGAAATATGACCTCCATGTTCAAACCAGAGTGGAGTTCATGGAAAATTCGAGACTGACCTTCCTTCAACTGGTACGGGACTCGCATTTTGCCAGCAGCTCTGTCCACCTTCAGAACTGCGATGGCGGGCTTTTTTACAGTTACAGTCTTCTTCTTCTTGATAGTGGCACTGGCGGGGCCATTATTGAAGTCTATTAGGTGAAGAAGAGAGTTGGTGCGGACTGAGAGGATGGCAACCATGGCTGGTGTTTGTGGATTGGGCAATTTATTTTTTTTATTTTTTTTGTTTTGTTTTTAAAAGGATGGATTTGATTTGATTTGTGGATAAACCATCACATATAAGACCAATTTACATCTCTAGACGATGATCTTACGGTGAGGAATCATCATCCTAAAAAGGAATCAGGGCTTGATGATCATTTTCACCTGAACCCCACCACAAAGTCTTCCAGTCCCATTTGGCAGTGGCACCCGAAGTCGTGGAAGTGTTGGAGCACAGCAGAAGCGGAAGATTATTAAAAACGGAAAATGCTACATACACCTTGCATTTGCACCTTTGCTAATACCTTTGATTATTTTATTCAAATTAGATCAAAATTAGACTTGCGTTAGATCAAATTAGACTCAAATTAGACTTTGGGTATGATTTTATGTGCAAATCCAGGGTGCCTGTAGCATTACCTATAACTATAAAATAAAAAATAAGAAGAAAGGACTTGGAGATGTACGACCAAAATGCCGTATAGAGCTCCTAGACTTACAATTCTTAGATCTTCAAGAATACTCAAATACTAGATTAAATCTTTAATTTTCTTGATGCTGAACTTTTTTTTTTACTCAATACAAACCTCTCAATTTATAGGATTGCTAACATACTAACTTAGATACATTAACAACACTTATGTAATTAATACAATGAACCGGAAGTCTTCTCTAACAAGTAAACTTTATTTCTAAGTAAGACTCTTCGACTTTCGTTTCAACACAAATACAAATTAACATTTCATCTTCCACCAAACCCTCCCATTATTTGTATTTCCAAAAAACTTTATAATTACCCAAACTAATCTTTATTGCTTTTACCATGTATTGTCTTCAATTCTTAGAGCATTTCCAATGCAATGTGGATGTGGTAAAATAAGAATGCCACATAGAAAAAATACACATTTTTCTAAAAAAAACTCAAATGCTAATGTGAAGATACAATTTTCAGTTGAGTTGTTAATGGAATGGAATACCATTGGTGGAATGGAAAGACACTAGCGTGAAAAACGAGGACATTGTGAAGTTGAATGTCTAATTCTTTTAAATTCTAGACATTCAACTTCACAATGACCTCGTTTTTCACGTCCATTCCACCAATAACATTCCATTCCACTGCCAACTCAGTTTAAAAGTGTACCTTCACATTAGCACTTGATGAGTGTTTTTTTAAGAAATGAGTATTTTTCCTACATGACAGTCTTATTTTACCAGATCCACATTACATTGGAGATGCTCTTATCATTATCTTCACTTCTATGCTTTACCCTATCCAGCTCAAATTTAAATTATAAGTTTGAACCTTCCATACATGCCCTTATGAATTGTATTCTTCATGACACTGCTTGAAACTTGATGATTTTCTTCCATAGGTATTTATCCATTTGCTTCATCAATTTTTTCTTCTTTATCCTTTTGTTTAATTCACCGAGCTTAATCCTGTGGATTCAGAGGCTCCTTTTGTTAACACGAGCTTGATCACATTGGATTCAAAGGCTCCTCATCTTCTCTATATGTTTTTCCCTTCTTCTTATAGGTTTTTTTCTCTTTGTTTCTCTTCGTCTTCTTTCTTCTTCTTTTTTTACAATGAACTTTTTACCAAAAAACCTTTTGAATCAATGGAGAAAACACAATGATCAAACCTTTGGAGCATCAAAAAATTTCTTAAAAAAATGGGTGACAATAAACCATCAAGGGAAAGATAAACTGTCTCTTTTTCCTTTTTTTTTTACTCAATACACTAAAACCAACTTGACTCAACTTGCCTAAGCTTCAACTCAACTCCATAATTCTTTCCAACGCTCTGATACCACTTTTTTGGAGCACAACGGAAGGAGAAGATTATTAAATAACTATAAAATAAAAACAAGAAGAAAGGACTTGGAAATGTACGACCAAAATGCCGTAAAGAGCTCCTAGACTTACAATTCTTAGATCTTCAAGAATACTCAAATACTAGATTAAATCTTTGATTTTCTTGATACTAGACTTTTTTTTTGACTTACTACAAACCTCTCAATTTATAGGATTGCTAACACACTAACCTAAATACATTAACAACACATAAGTAATTAGTACAATGAACCGGAAGTCTTCTCTTACAAGTAAACTTCATTTCTAAGTACGACTCTTCACACAACTAACAACTCTTCAACTTTCTTTTCAACACAAATACAAAAATTAACATTTCATCTTCCAACAGGAAGGTCATCTTTTTTTTTGTTTGTCAAAGATAATTTACAATGATCTGTGGGGGTGTTTGTCTAATTTTATGAAGGGATAATGCTATACTTACAGCACAATCCTACAAAAGAAAAATGTGACAGTTGTGTGTTTCTACACATCTTCGTGTTTTGCATTAAATTTAAAATTGTTCCTTTCTATAGATTATTCCGTAGGTTTTTCGGTAACTGTAGCACTACAATATTATGAAGGGGCTAGATTGTTAGAGGATATTGTGTTTCTCTCAAACCCTAATTAGGGTTGATAAATGGATTATATAGATAAAACAATATGTGTGAAGTTACAATTTTACCCTTAGGTAAATATACAAAAAAATTATATCAAAGATTATACAAACACAATATCGTCTAACATAGATGAGTGATCATCGGATGATTGGCATGGGCATAAATATTTTGTCAAAACTTGGCATTCCACAATCTTACCTTCTAAGATCATCCCACGTGGTAAAATGTGAATGCTTCATAGGAAAAATAAATTTTTGTCCCAATAAAACTCTTTCAATGGCCAATGCTAATATGAAAATAAATTAGAAAGTTAATGTGATGGTGAAACAGAAAGACATCCTTAAAGCAAGTTTAATGGGATATCTCAAATCCTACCTCAAAACGTCAAATTTCGGGTAAAAAAGAGAAAGCAAATCTATAAAAATGGAGTTAATGATGGTCTATAATAGGAAGGACCGAAGGACATTCGAAACAACTAATTTCTCCCTCCTTTTATCACTCTTTCTCACTTAATCTTCGATATATTTCTAACACGTGTCAGCTTGCCCACTTAAAACTCATCCATTGAAGGAATTTCCTTCGATCGATGGACTCTTCTCCAACCATAGGAAAGTTATACGGAATTTTCGTATTGCTAAACGAACCTTAAATTAGTGGTTGGGGAGCCAGGTTTAGGGGTTTGAGGGGTCTAATAGGCTTGCCTCTACCACAAATCAAGGGGTTTAGGTTCCCAGTAAACTTACTCTTAGAACTGTGGTCTATTTCTAGATGACTAACGTAACAATCTCTTCACATACTAGTCAGCAGATGTGAATAAAATCTTATTTTTATAAATCAAAAGTTATTTTTCTGCTGGTCTGATTCATTTACGTTAAATTTTTTATTTTATTTTTTACATAAAATAATTTTGACCAATTTTAAAATTAAATGTCTATAAGCAAAAAAAAAAAGGAAAAAGTATTGGACTCAATTTTTGTCTTCAATGTATATTGAAAATATTCATGCCACATACGAAGCAAGCCACAAGAGGATATATTGTGAAACATGCCACGTAGAAAACATATAAAACATTTACATTAGGGATGTTATAAGAAAGTTAAACTCTCAAGTACGAGGCTCTAAAATGACCCAAATAAACTGATTGTAGTCGTGTCATTGCGTCACGAACTTAAGCACCACCAAAGGACAAATGAGCCGAATATTTTCACCCAGATTCTACATGTTAGGAAAAAAAGAGGTGTGCGACACCTCAATTTGGTGTAATATAGCAGGTCTACTAGATACCCTTATTCATCATTTTCATCTCCCAAGCTAATAATTAAATTCAAATGATTAATGGAGACGGAAATTCAAATGATTAATGGAGTTTCCATCGACCGTCATTCCAGTACCGTATTCACTATAAACTTGCCATCCCCCCAATGTGTGCACTTCTTTGGTATAATCCAAACGTAAGGACACACTTGCATGAGCTTAAGAGCATCTCTAATACAATCGTGAATATGGTAAAAAGTGGATGCCATGTATAAAAAATAGACTTTTAGTATAAAGACACTCCTCCAATGTTAATGTGAAGATAAACTTAGAAGCTAATCAGACGGTATAATAGGTTGACATTGTGAAATCCATCGCATGATTGACTTGACAACGACTTCACATATTAGTCAACAAATCAGAATAAAATCTTTTTTTTTTCTTAAAAAAATTAATAAACACAAGATTTTCCTTTTATTCTCTTCAACAAATTTGAATAAAACCCATTGTACCACCACATTAGTTTTCAAATTTATTTTCACTTCAGTATTGGAGGAGGCTTTTTAGGCCAAAAGTTTATTTTTCCTAAGTGACATCTACTTTTATCATATTCATGATTGCATTGAAGATGTTGTAAGCTCGTAAAACATTACAGGGTTATACAAAAAGAGGAAGAATATTTTGCCCACCAGTATAATGCCTAATGTGTTACCAGCATGCTAAAGGGCCCACAAAAGATGATCCAATGGCGTGAAGAACTAAAGATGATCTCTTAACCATCTAGATCATCCTTATCTAAGCTCCCTCTATTCTAAAATTTATAATCATATAAAATAAATTTGTTTTAAAATAACAAAAATTGGCGGCTCATAGATCACCTAAGTTTCGATGGGGTTAGTGCAGCTCGCCCGTACGGGTCATGTTATTTGAACACCAAAGCGCGGCATTCAAATAATAACACCAGACTATGAGACCCATTTGGATACGATTCAAGAGTTGATCTTTAGTGAGGTTGTTGTCCTTACTATATAAATCATCTTCACAAAAAATCACCCAATTCTAAAATTTCTAACCCCACAAATTTACTCACCGTAAATTTTCAATCAACTTTTAAAAATGTCAAGTTGTACATGGTGAGTAACAAGACCTCACTAAAAATCTGCTATTGAATTGTATCCACGTAGACCCCACCCGCTGGTGTTTAAATAGCATGACCCCACCTGAATTCATCCCTTAGTGCATGTTTGGCTACCGGGAAATCTGGACCCGGACAGAGAAAATTGAAGAAACTTGTTTGTTTCGCTCATTTTCCGCAAAAACTTGGGAAAATTAAACCCTGGCATGGGTCTCCTTACGTGAAAAGCTAGGGAAGGGGTGTTTACCCCACATCCTCGTCAAAACTAACCCATAACAGAGATCGTTTTTTCCCCCAACAGAGTGAAAGCTCGACTTTCCCCTTTGTTATCGAACCAGGTACGCTCTCTCTTTTTCTCCTTCTTTTTCTTTCTTCTCTCCTTCGTCTCCCTCTAACATTCTCTCTGTCTCGATCTCCTTCGCCCCCCTCTCTCATTCTCGCTGTCTTCTTCGTCACCCTATCTCATTCTCGTTGTCTTCTTTGTCCTTTCTCTGTCTCTGTATCTCTCTCTCTCCTTCCTTTTCCTTCTTCCTCTCCATCGTCTTCTCTCCCACTCTCTTTCAGTCGTATTTTGTCTCTCTCCTTCCTCATCTTTGAACTTGGTTGATTTTTGAATTTTTATGGTAGAAGAAGAAAAATAATCTTGGTTGAGTTTTGGATTTCTAGGGTAGGATAGAAAAAATTATCTGCAACTTATTTCTGAGAGAGGAAGAAAAAAAAATTTGTTGATTAACAGTAAAATTTTCTAGGGTTTCGCAATTTGATTATATATGTTCTTAATTTTTTTCCTTAATTTTTCTGCATATTAGTTTCTTTTTTGCAACTTGATCTGTTCATTTTGTTCTTTTAATCCCATTTTCCTACAACTTGTGAACTCTGCAATTTAATTTCTAGGGCAACTTTATGATTTGAACTGCTCTATTAATTTTATTCTTGATATATAATTTGTTTGTTTAGTGTTTTTTAATGGTTTATGGGATGTACTATGTGATCTTCAACTGACCTTTTTTTTTTGGATTCTGCTGTTCTATTGGAGTATAAAAGATGTACTATGTGATCTTCAACTTCATGATTTGAACTGTTCATCAAAAAGGAAGAACATGGTGTTCTGTATTCTTAATATGGTGGTTGGATATGATGGATGAATAAACGCACATGAATGTGCATAATGGATTATGGTTGTGTACCAAATTTAATGTGTTTATTAAGTGTCTTTAAGCTCAGTTTACAAAGGAGACTATGTCAGATTTGAGTCTTGTATGTATGTGGACTGCTGATGGTGTGCTATATTATTCATTCTTATATTTATATAGTGGAATTACTATCAAATTCAATGTGAGTTAGGATTTTGCATTTTTCATTTAGATATACAGCATACAAAAGTAACCCAGGATAGATACAATATCAGACAAATAACATGCAAAGTAAACCCAGCAGAGAGATAATGTCAAACAAACAGCTTCTTAGTTAACCAGTTTCAGAGTTTTCTCAGAATGGGTCACGGAAAATCCAGTCGCCAAACAGAGCTTTACAATTCTACCCCATCGTCCATCGTACATCCTCTTTCTCTTTGATAAACCTAGAGCTCTGATAGTTGCATCGATCTCGGTCGATCAGAAAAGTCAGCAACAAGAACAACTCGATAAGTTAAAACTTGGTGCGAGAACCCTAACTCATTTACGTCTCTTTCTACTATTAGTTTCTCTTCTTCTTCTTCTTCTTCCTTTGCTTATTAGCGTGATCAGATTTTCTTGCTTTTCTTTGATTTTGTTTTGGTTGGAGTGCACTTTGATTGTTTGATGCGTATGTTCTTAGTAGTTGAGTAGGATCCTCTTACATTTGATCTAGAACGCTTTTATTGTTGTATCTCCAATTCTCAACCCATTTCAAATCAAAGTCCTAGGGTTTTAAAACTAATTTTTGTTTTTTAGGATTCTATTTTGAGATACCCAATTTTTTTTGTTGGGGTTTCTTAATTATAAAAGTTGTAAATTTTTTGGATCGATTAGCATGTTAGTCTGTCAATAACAAAGGCCTTGAAAAAGAGATGATTGGCTCAGTGTTTATACATAAGAAAGATTTACAAAACAGAGAAACATAGAATATCTTAGTTGTTACCATCAGAAGGTTCTCTGGCATAGTGGCTTGAAAGTAAAGGAAAGGGGAGATTAAGCTTGTATGAATATGATTATATGAAGATTGTTAAATTGAACATTACAGGTTCGGGTTCTGGTGATCATCGAGTAGTTGTAAAGCAAATGCTTTAGAGAGAAAAGTTGGATCTTTGGTGTTACAAGAAACTAATGCATTGTGCATGTAATTCATAATTTTGAACAAGTTGGTGTTATTGTAAACAAACTTTCTAACTTATAACCCTTTTGTTTTAGTGCGTGCTACCTTTTTTACAAACGCCAGCTGAGCATGGATTCAACACAGGTCCCGTCCGCAGCTACGACTATTGGTCATGGGAATGGTGGGGTCCTCCCAACCGATGATCAGGATGACCCAAAGCAGAACCTCAACCAGGTTATCAACTCCATCCAGAAGACCCTCGGCCTTCTCCACCAGCTATACCTTACTGTTTCCTCCTTCAACGTGGCATCACAACTCCCTCTCCTCCAACGCATGTAACACATCTTCCCGGATTCTCCATTTTTGTTATTTTTACTTTCTTTGATCTCGATATCATCTTTGTTTCCTTTTTTCCTTCTGTTTCTAGGTTTATTGATTTTAGGGCTTATGATTCGCAGAAATGCTGTTGTAACCGAGCTCGATACGATGCAAAAATTGGCAGATAATTGCAACATTCAAGTTCCGTTGGAGGTCCTTAAGTGAGTCTTTACTGTTAGTCTAAATTCTTTTAGTGGTTGAGAATCTTGAGATAACTGTTTTTATTTTATTATCTTATTATGCCTTAGCTGCCTCTGTATAGACTTCTTCAGCTTCTGTGGTTTCTGGTGATGTTTAGTCTAATAGATGATGGGAAGAATCCGGATGAATTTACGAGGGATGTTCTCAATAGCTGCATAGCCAGAAATCAGATCACTAAAGGCAAAACAGATGCATTTAAGGTAGTCTTTATCTCAGTTTACGTTCCATAGGATGGATATAGTGCAAGAAAATTTTTACTTGGTTTGAGACAGTCTACATCCATTTCTCTCCATAGAGTATCTCTACCAAGCAGAAATTTACAATTACGCCCCTGTGCTAGTATAGAAAACCTTCTATGAATTAAGGCACAAAAGAATTGTTTTCTTTTGGTGAAGCTTGTTGTATCTGATCCTCTTTGTGTAGATAACTCAAAGAAGGGAGCTGATGGATAGAGTAACTATTCATGATTTGAACTTCATTAAATTTCTTCATTTTGGTTATAGTCATAACTTCTTCCCCACTTTCTTTTTAAATGCAGGGTCTTCGCCGACATATTTTGGAGGAACTTGAACAAGCATTTCCTGATGAAGTGGAAGCTTACAGAGAGATACGTGCAACTTCTGCTGCTGTAAGTTAAATGGCCATTGACAATAATTGGATCTCTCTTAAGTAGTTCTTCAATCTCTTATAACTCTTGCAAAAGTCTTCCAAAACAATTGTAGTTTGTATGAGGTATTTTGATGTTTACAAGTTATAAGACATGCCACTTTAGTTCTCTAAATAAAATTAATGTGAATATTTGCAGAAGCATATCTTCAACAAACTAAACTCGACTCTCATCGATTATCAATGAAACTAATTAATTAATTCATTACTTCAAAAACTGCTTTACAATGATAGGAAAACCCTTATTTATAAACCTAAGATACTTTGGGCTACAAGAAAATTATAACAAAATAGGAAACTAAATAAAAGAGATCTAATCAAAATAGAAAACAATTAAAAAGAGATAATATCTAAAAGAATCTAAATATTCTTCTCATATCTTGGACGGATACCATGGATCTCACCCATACATGTGCATACATCATACACCCCGGCTTAGAAAAAGTTCGATCTCGAACTTTAGAAAAAAATCAGCACGAAATAAGCTTTTGCCAAATGAACCCTTGCATTAATGTGTTTGTGTACCAAACACACCCTTAGATATGTAAGCCTTTCTACCAAAATTTCCTTCCAGTAACCAATACGATTAAACAACTTCAAAAACCCTACTCCAAAGATATCTGTGATACCAATATCCAACTAATCAAGTAGCCCTACACTTAGGCGCCTTCTAATAAACTGAGTAGTGATGTTGGGAGGTGCTGCCTCTGCTTCTTTCTTTCTCAACTTTATACGATGGCTTTCCTGTAGCCATTGATGTTGTTGTCGGATTTCATCATAACCCGATTCTATGAAATCGATGAAGATCAATCTCATGGACCGTTGATCCGACGGCTGAAAAGTTACTGTCTGATTCGAAATGGTTTTGATCCGAGCCTCGTCGACGTCAGAAAGGGAAAGGAAAGAATCTAGAGCAAGGTTTTCATGCACCGGGTTCTCCACAGGCGGTACATGCACATCTCCTCGTGCCATTGCCATGAACGGGCATATGGAAATCTTCATATGCTTATCCTCTCCATCGTAAAGTGTGTTTATGGGTTTTAGGGATCCCATAACCCATTAGAGGTCTTGCGGCACCTCCGAGCAAATCTTCTACGGTTGATTGTACGCCGTCAACCAAAACTACAACGATTCCTCCTTTGCGGATCTCTAGTACAATCCTCTCCATAACTCAAACCATCAAGAGCGATTCCCGCTCTGATACCAATTTAATGTGAATATTTGCGGAAGCGTATCTTCATAAAACTAAACTCGACTCTCATTGAATATCAATCAAATTAATTCATTATTCATTACTTCAAAAATTGCATTATAATGAAAAGAAAGCCCTTATTTATAAACCTAAGATACATGGACTACAAGAAAATCATAACAAAATAAGAAACTAAATAAAAGAGATCTAATCAAAATAGAGAAAACAATTAAAAAGAGATAATATCTAAAAGATCCTAAAAGAAGTAGTTGTGATATTCTTCTCATATCTTGGACGGATACCGTGGGTCCCACCCATACACGTGATACATTACAGATTCTCATTGTCTAAAGTATAAACTAGTGGGTGGCACATTCATATAAATGTATACATTAGGAAGTCTGATATGCGAACATCATGGTTATGATGCATACAATAGATTGTATCGTATTGTTTTGTAAAAGTGGGAGTAAAATGTGAAGTTGATTTATTTAGTCTTAGTTAAGTAATACTATTGAATGTCAATTAATGTTATAGTTGATTTATTTAGTCTTAATTAAGTAACACTATTGAATGTTAATATTAGAGTTCAGTTATTTTCTCCTAAAGTTCGTTCATTGATATATATATATATATATATTTAATATTCCCTTTTTTTAATCATACTACTACCGTTCATTAGAAAAAGAATTTGCCATTTTGATTTTGTATTTCGCTTATAGGAAGACTTAAAAGGGTAATTTTGTAAGTTTAGAAAAAATGGCTTTACCAAAACTTTCAAGTTTTGGCACTGTAAAACTATCGATAATATCTGAACGAGCCCATGGATTGTACGTTTGGAATTACTTTTGATATTGGTTACTTGAAATTTTGGAGGACAAGTGGAAACTTTGTATGAGGTGGGGTCTTACTAGACCTTGATCAAACTTCTTGATCTTAGAAATTATGAACTATCTCAAATCTGAAATAGAATCTCAAATTCTTTCTGAAGTCAGTTTTTATTGAAGCATACAAACCTTGTAACTAAATTCAAATTCTGATGGTGCCTCTGTTGCTGCTACGCTGGAACTGTGTTTCAATTTTCAAGGAAGATGTTCATCAAATGATGCAAAATCCATTTAGATCATGTGTTACAATTATGTTTTGAGTGTTGTTTGACAGTGGATGCACACCCTTGTATAGTTATGTCTTTATTTGTTGCTGCTCATTCTTGTTAAGTCATACACTCATATATACAATATAACACTGTCCTGTCTCTTGCAGGAATCAAAGCGGCTCGCGCAGGCACAAAGTATTTTACCAAATGGAGATGTAAAAGTTAAGAATGAGCAATAGAAAGGAAACCCAAGCTTACTACTAGCAGTGGTAATAACTTGTTATTTCAATTTCTTCTTGATCTTCACAATGAAGTGTTTTGTAAGATGCTATATTTTTGGTGTCTGTCATATACAAATTCAAAAGAGTATTAGGGTTTAACAGAGATAGATATCTGTCATTGAAAATGAATAATGATGAATCTTCCATGTATGAATTCCTCCTCCCCTTTTCACATGTTTAGGAAAATACCATTGCCATCAGTTGTGTAAAACAGGTTCTCAAAATTTTTTTTTTGGAAGACGTGGCTAACAACCATTGGAT
Organism: Macleaya cordata; assembly: GCA_002174775.1. Classification (NCBI taxonomy): domain Eukaryota; kingdom Viridiplantae; phylum Streptophyta; class Magnoliopsida; order Ranunculales; family Papaveraceae; genus Macleaya; species Macleaya cordata. The sequence continues at coordinate 277,042 of MVGT01003194.1, forward strand.
GGTCTGTGAGCTGGAAGAGCTGGCACTCTTATTACTACCGGCTATGCAAAGCTTAACTATTGAATTCAGCAAAGGACTTAAAACTATTCATTCAGAGCTGATTCTACATCAAACATCTGATCTGATCATAAGTTCAACAAAAAGTAACTTATACATTAATGTATAAGTTGTTGGTTGACGGTATATTTGAAAACTAAGTAAGATCAACATAAAAACTCACAGTAATCAACTCCATAATAATCTCATTACATTACCCTAGAATTTTCAAATATACCCTTTACACAATTTAGAAGCTTGCTGCTGGAGTGATCAATAGTATACTAGTTAGTACTGCTGCAATAGCGATGATGAGGCATACCGCGAGGCGCATTCTTTTCTGGTGGTCACCTCCGCCGCTGAGCTGAGGAAATAATAAAGTTTTACCTCAGTCAGATTAAATCAAAAGATGAAAGGTATCTCAAAATCTCATACTAGTATACAAACAATAGTTGCAAGATAATTTAGTAATAAAATTCTTGAGTTCTTTTCTTTCTTTTTTTTTGTTCGTTTTTCATTTTATTCAAATAATTTTTTTTGCTGATTTTATTAGAATGTATTGTATTAACAAGAGAGATTGCACCACTACTTTTGCGGGGCCTATATGGAGACATCTGCAATTTGATTTTCAGTAAAGATGTTCTCTTCACTATGTTGATGATCATATCTAAAAATTAACCCATTCTAAAATTTTTAAGTGTGATTTAAGGGGTTAATTTTTTTAAAATGAGATGATTTGTTTGATAATGATCTACATGATAAGGAAAATATCTTCACAGAAAATCAGTCTACGTGGTCCCCATAAAAATAATGATATAATAAGTTGTGGTGCAATATCCCTTCTTAAATTAAGTTACAATAAGCCATGGATTTTTTCACGTGGACAACCATAATTAACTCATGAATGTGTTAATTAAAAAAATTCTGATTTGCGGGTAAGAATTCTTATAAAAATTAACTCATGAATCTCAGGAAGCATTGATCGGGTGCTCATCTTCCTTATTTCTTAACAATCCAATTAGCTTTGTAGGATAGCATATTAGCATTATTTGTTCTGGAATACATAGCATATTGTATCGGTAAATTAAAGAAGGATTGTATAATGTACGTACATCAGTGGACACTAGGTAATGAAACAGCTTTCTTCAATTACCAGAAAGACAGGTTGCTTCTAATATGTACTATATAAAATTCATTCTTTTTGGGATGTTGAAGATCTCAATCCAATTCTAAGAAGTTTGAGTGTTGAATTAATATATTGAATTTTAATTTTTATAAAATCCATGAGAAAGAGAAATATTGCACATAAACACTTGAAATATTATGTCCAAGGATAAAAATGTATAAATGTTATGCCACATTCAACTTATTAAAAACATTTCTCACTTCACTCATTTTCAGTTTAATCAGTTTCAGTGCACTCAGTTTCAGTTGGCTTAAAAAAAACAAACAAGAAAAACATATACACTTACCCTTAAAACACCTAGGTAAGCAACTGTTCATGTTATCTTTACTAGATTGTAAATTTTGTATGCAATTTCAGATTTGTTGAAACAGGGTTCTTATAGAGAGAGTGTTGGGGGTTTTAGCTAAAGCTATCAGTTCTCAGTTAAAAACATAACTGTTTTAGGGAAAGTTTGTAGAGTATCCTTTATATGCTTACTTCTTTTTCAATTGTTCTTGATTAAGAAGAGAGTAGTTTTTTTTTTTTTTTTTTTTTTTTAAGCAAACAGAAGAAGAGAGTAGTTAGGTAAGTTGGAAAGGAGGCCAAAATAACTACCTATTAGGAATCCCTTCTGCATTTACATATATATGGAATACATAGTATCTTATCTTAGTTGAAGAAGCAGAAGCTAACTGGAATAAATTTCGTCTTCTGTTTTTTTTATCCGAAAATACGGTTGAGTGTAGCTGCCAAGCGAACTCCACCCTGAGCCAGCCGCAAATTGACGACGGGATACCGGGATAGGAAATAGTCATCTGAAAGAATATCCATGAAAATTTCATCTTTCACTAACTAATTAAGAACACCAAAGCAATTGCATAATAATTAGTTATCACAATCAAGGGGTTATATGTACATATATATAGATTACTCAATTACCTTCTAGTACTGATCCCTCGGTAACTCCTTTGTATGCCGAATCACATGCAGCTTTTATACTCTCAGATGCATATCTGTGTAAAAGACCCAACATTATATGAACAAAAAATATAACATTAATCTTCTTGTTCTTCTTTTTATTCTCTGAGCTTATCAAAATTGTGTATAGAAACGTACATGTCTGGACAAGTAGTCTTATTGAGACTACATTTCTCCCATCCTGGTACTTGGTCTGCCCATGCATCCTGTTATTGTACAAATGTCATAAATAATCTCAGAAGGGCCTGGGAGGGTAACCAAAAGACTCTTTCATCCTTTTACATGATAACGAAATAGCTAGACAATTTTAAGGGGTAATCTTCGTAAAAAAGCCTCGTTTTTGAAACAGTTCGTTTAAGATGTGAATGAGATGTAAAGAGTTGTACCGTAATATTTTGCTGGATTGCATCAATAAGGTCGTCTACATTTGAACTGTAAAACCTTTCTTCTGATGTCTCGATGATGTTGTTATCCCATATCTATATAGATACATGATTTAGGATCAGTAAATTAATTAGAGATAGTTCAATAATTATCAATGCAGCTAACAACAGTTGAATTGATTAGTGATACATGTGTTATCGATAGGATACTCTCAACAGGCGACATAATGATGTGGTGTACCTTGACTGGACATGACTTCTTAGTGACGCCAAGGCCTCACAAATCATGGCCAATCAAATGAAAACTCTCGTCAGAGTAACAACAATTAGAATGTAAGTATGGAAATTTAAACACTTACATGGTGAAGAACTGCTTTCCTCCTATACCAATGGACATCTATAGTATTGCCACCCCTATCTGAAGTAAAACCCACATGTAGTGGCTGCAGTTTTAATATTTGGAAGTTGTGAATCATTGATCAGTAGTGAGAGAGAGAAGTGCAATATGCATGAGTATAAAAACTTTCTCTGTAATCAGACTTGTACCTGGTGAATATCTCCCATAAAATGAGAAAGGAATAAGAGAGCTTCTGTGAGATTATCTGGTAGTTCCAAATCAATTGTGTTGGTATCATTACAATAAAAATGAGAAGCATCCATGGAATTACTATTATAGTAGATTTGACTGTGTTAAAACAGAAAACCTAACTTGAGGAATCTATTTATGTTTAGAAGAAGGCCTTACATTGAGCTTGAGAAAATGATGAACTCCTATAGCTAAGGAGCTGATCAGTGTAATTGTTTATTGCTCCAGCAACACACCTGCCTTTCTCTCCAGATTCATCCTTGCAATCCCCTGCAATATTAGTAATCAAATTTGTTAAAACAGGTGTATCTCTAGCTTAAACAAGGACCATTGTTGGTGTCTTCAGTGGACATGATGATGGTGACTGAAAATATCATACTAGATATGGCATGCTCATGAAACATCATAACTGGGTAGTACTTCATTATAAAATGCTGTAAGGGTGCCTTGTACTTAACTCATACCTAGAGAACAGCACAAGCATTCTACACATTATGTTTAAGACGACGAGTACGTGAAAGTGCTTATGATGTTACAGGTTAGATTTTCTCTTTTATTAGGGGAGTTTAGTCTGTAGGGGACAAGTGAAATTTTGTGTAGAACGTCATAAAGCTCTCACAAGGGCCTCTGGAGGGAACAACCGAAAAGTTTTTATCCTTGACATTTCAATCAAATTAAAAGTTATTTTCATGGGTTAAAATTTGCAGATGCGTTGTTTTGAGGCGCCAGTTAATTGGTTTAAAATGTAGTAAAGATTTCTGTAGCCCATCACATCCACATGTATGGATAAGCAGGTATTTTGCCAAATAAAGGTTTTATGTACATTACACATTTGTTGTAAATTTTCACTAGAAAAGCTACTTGTAATATGGGTTAAAGAAATAATAAGATAAACAACCGCGCCTTTTCCTCTAAACCATTGTCCAATTTTTTTTTTTTCAAAAGAAAATCAATTAATTGTCAAATTTACATCGAAAATGCCAGAAGCGTCGTAGAATGAAGATTTAGCAATTGTTTGTAAAACCATTGTTGAAGGTTTGCAACATTTACAGTTGTAGTAAAGGACACAGTTTTAACGACGATTCCCAAAGGAACCAATATGCTAAAAGGTACCTTAATAATTGATCAAGTTTTTGTGCTTAATCCCACTCTACTTTCATCAACCAAAATGTACAATGTACATACAATATATATGCAATTTTGTTGCGGGGGAGAAACTAATTAAGGAGGAGTTAGAAGAAACTCACTGTTGTACTGATAGGTGCAGAGTGAATCAGGGGTATCTATGTAGTGAAGGGGAGATGACCAGTGATATCTGAACTTGACATGATCTGCCCATGAACAGAGACTTCCCAGATCATTATTAGCATCCTCGGGAAGCAGTTGTTTTACAGCATCTGCTGCAGCTTCATTCAATCGAGGCTATCTCAACAGGGGAAGCCCAGAAAAAAGAGAGATATATCAATAAGAAGAGATTAAAAAAGAACCCAGAAATTTGTTGTAAAAATAAAAGTGAAGAGTGGGTTTAAAGAGACGAGAGAAATAATGAACAACAAATTAAAGGGTACCTGAGCTATCCTGCAAACTGTGAGGTGACCATCTGTTCCCCAACCATGAATCACTGGAAACAACAGAAATATCAGTGGTACAAAGGCTAGTTTTTGGACCTTTGAGATGTTCATTGTTAGTTTCTTAGAGAGAGAGAGAGAGAGAGAGAGAGAGATTTACTACAATATTGAAATAGGAAGCCATTATAGCTTTATATGGTTAAAATTTAAAAGCCATTGTTTTGGATTTTGTTGAGTTGGATTGCAAGGAAATCATTTATGTGAAATGAGGACTGAAATGGAAAGGGGATATCACAAATTTAATTTTGAGAATATTCTTTGATCATCTAATCTAATAACTAACAAAGCGTTGGGAACATGGTTTCTGTTTTTATTTCATGCAATATTGCGTGCTTGGTGAGGAAAAGAAAGAAAAGGAAAGGAAAGAGGAACTCAAAATTGTCGGATTTAACGGATGAAATGGTGTTCATACCTGTAATGCATCAGACCGTTTCTCTCTCTTTTGTCCTAAAACTTTAAGCTGTTGGATTCATGGGAGTGTAGAAGGATTAATACCCACTAATCTAATTGCAGATAGATCCATACAAAGATTTTTTTTTATTTATTAGAACTGAGACGTTGAATCTCAATGTGTATCACTGAAAATTAATCCCACCTTAAATGGGTTATTGAATTAAGATGTAAGAACGGCCATGTTTGGAATATAATTTTAAAAGATCAAATCAAATGGGTTAATTTGCCCTATATCCTTGTAACCTAATCATATGTTGGTTGAATTTTTTTATTTTTATTTAAAGAATTGAGTGATCTTAAAACCCTAAATTAAATCTTAACTGAAATTTGATAGGGTTCAAATTCAAAAAAAAAAATAAAAATATTCCTCCTTGTAAAATGATCAAGACTAGAATAAGGTCTTTGCCCGAGTGGTTGTGCACCCCTCCCATGATCTGGGAGGTCTTAGGATCGAAACTTCTTGAGTGTGGTTTACCATTAAGTTTCTCTCATGTTATATGTTGGAGCCATTTCTTCGTCCGTGGTGGCGACGTCTCTTCGTCCATGGTGGCAACGTATGCACATGGATATTGATGGTTTCATTTCTCTTCGTCCGTAGTAGCGACTCCTTTGTGATCTTGGCAGTGGTTCTGCGATTCTCACACATTTACGTTGTATCTTCGCCTTATCATTATAATTTGGGCAATAGTCGATCGTAAAAAAATAAAATAAAAAAAATAATGTCATCTCACCCAAATTATTCTTAAACCCTCATTTGTGGACGCTTCAATTGCTGTTTGGCCCCCCCATGTTACAAAACAAATGCCAGATGGCTTATGTGGCATGTGGGTCCCATTGCCACATAAGTTGAAAAACCCATCATAACACTTTTGGGAGGGGAAAGTGGTAAGTCCCACCCTGCCACATAAGCCATCTGGCATTTGTTTTGTAACATTGGGGGGCCAAAAAGCTTTACTGGAAAGACAATTGCTTTCTTTTATTTGATGTTTTAGAGAGAGAGAGAGAGAGGGGGAAGAGAGTCAACAAAGCAAGAAAAGCAGAGAGAGAGAGAGAGAGAATGGTTTTACATCTAAATAAACAATCTTCTGAGCTTTTCATCAGGATTCCTATTCCTTTCACTAATAAGTCCAAAAACCACCAGAAAACCACTCATCATCAGATTCAGATTAGTAGAAGAAGAAAACCTCCTCACATCTCCTCTGTTTCCCACGACCATCATCATCTCTCTAAACCACTGCAACAATCAACCACCATTACCACAACCACCAAAAACTGCATTCCCAAACAAGAAGAAGAAGAAATGGAAGAAGACATTAAGAGTGGGTTGAAATTTGTTCGTGGTAAGAAGCTGCTTAGTCAACTCAGTACCTGGGGTATTGGAGGCCCTTGTAACTACTTTGTCCAAGTTTCCGATCAAACCCAATTGCTTTCTGCTATCAGGTATGTAGATGATGATATCAATTGATTTAGCTTTAACTATTAGACCTTTTTATGGAGTTTTCTTTTATGGGTTTCGCTTAGATTTTCTTTTAATTCTGATTTTGATCAAAAGAATACTGGGTCGTACTTTAATCTTTCCAACGAGGATCAGAATTTCTTCTTTCTATTCAACGATAGTAATGTGTGGTTGGTTTTGAATTATGCTTAAAAAACAGATACTGTGGTGAACATTCGATCCGGTTTCTTATCATCGGCAAAGGATCAAATTGTCTCTTTGACGACTTGGGTTTTGATGGTTGTGTAATTCTGAACAGAATTGAATTCATTGAGCGAATCGAACCGGGTATGTATAGAATGGGTAGCGGTTATCCGTTGAATCGGTTAGCTGTACGGTGTTCTAGCGAAGGATTTACAGGTCTTGAATTCGCTGCTGGAGTTCCTGGAACTGTAGGTGGAGGAGCTTACATGAATGCTGGAGCCAATGGACAAGTAATTCATTCTAGAAGAACTGATTGCCTTGTTTTTTCTGTTTCTCATGAATTCTTCTGTAAGTATTGAAGCACGTGTTAGTTTTTGCATGTTTACAGGAGATTTCTGATGCCATTTACAGTGTAGAGATCGTTAGAACTGATGGGAGACATGAAACACTGAACAGAAATGATCTAACCTTTGGCTATCGAACATCATCCTTCCAAGCTATGGAAGACTTGGCAGCAATTGTAGCCGTCACATTCCAACTGAAACCTTCAGAGTCAGCGAGGGAACGACAACAGGCATACTTGACAAGGTAAAATCAAAAAAAGAAGACAACAAATCTTGTTCCAGTTCCTTAGAGAAGCCAATGTTGAATTGAACCTAGTTTTGTTTCAATTAACAGGAGAAAGTTATCTCAGCCACTGGTGGAAAGAAGTGCTGGATCAGTGTTTCAGAATCCTTCAGGTGTGGGATTTTCTGCAGGAGAGCTGATTGAGAAGGCTGGACTGAAAGGTTTCAGAGTGGGAGGTGCAATGGTTTCTGAAATCCATGCCAATTTCTTAATCAATTGTGGTGGCTCAACTTCAAGGGACATGCTTCAACTCATAAACTTGGTTAGAGATAAGATCAACCAGAAGTTCGGGATACAACTCAAGCAAGAAATACGATATGTTCACCCATATAATGGGTTCGATCCAAACAGAAATGATCTTCCCACTTTGTAAGATTTATTCATTCTGAAACAGTTCAAGAACCAAGGGAAAGAAAACAGAAAGCTCCTTGCTTTGCTTGCTCTGAAGAATAAGTTCTATAATAAAAAAGATGTTTCAAGTCAAAATAAATTTCGCAATGTTATTTCAATGTTCCACAATCAATCCATTCATCCTGCATTAATGTTATGACATCACATGCTTTGCTTGGTATTCCCAGCTTTTTGGTTCAGTACCGTAGTGATTACATGAGTAAGGATTCCAATTGGACAGAAAAGCAAGCACAGAGAAACTGAATGTCGGGTCTCGATGTCATTCTCCAGTCCATCTAGAAACACCTGCCTGGATGGATACCAAAATGAGACATGTCAGAGCTGCCAGGAGGGTTAAAAAAAAACATTTTTTACTTTCTTCCTCACTGTTAAAGATTTGAGAAAAGGGCAAGATGTATTCAGAAAGGAGTGCTGACCTTGCAGCATAGAGATCAATAGCTAATAAGTGAATCCATGCAGAAGCTAACGTTATCTCACTAGAGAACATCTTTGCTATACCAGGCAGCTGCAGAGAACTTTAGTTAATTACAAATCAAACAAAAAAAAAGGGGGGTGGAGGGGGGAGGGGAGGAAGCAAATTTGGAACGAAAGGAGTACGAATCAACAGATTAATATTCTTACAGCATTAATAACAAAGAATATGTTTAGAATGCATACCTCTGGCAGCCAGTATTGGCTTGCGAACATCATGCGTATGGTATCAGGTGTCCAAGAAAGGTATAATAGATATGCATATAGAAGTCCAAGAATGACATATGGTATACTACTCTCCATGGATCTCTTAGTCTGTATTTTGAGGGAATTAATCCAATCAATCAAATATTGCTCAAGAAAAAGGAACAAAAACGTTGTATTTTACTCCATCTCAATGGTGTTTATATAAGACCCCAAATCAATCAAAGCTTACTTATCCAGGGAAAAAAAAAAAGAAAAGAAAAAGAAAGAAAAAAGGAAAAAAGAAAGAAGACAAATGAATCACAACTAACCAGCTCAGCTCTTGGAGCCAGAACCATGAGTGTATAGAATGGAAGAACAGCAACTGTTCCTAGGGTGAAAACGCTGCTAGCAATTTGATAACTCGTGAACCCTGCAAAAGAAAAAGCATCCATACAAAAAAGATAAAAAAAAAAAGGAATAAAAATAAGAGTTTGAAAGGCATACCATATAACTAAATGAATTGCAATAGCCCAAGAACAATCAAAATATTTAAGAAAAGGTTCCAAAGTCTTTAATATTTAAAGTTTTCAAATTGCTAGCGCTACTTGTGAATACGTGTTTATCCAAGGCATTACCGAGAGAATAGAGAGCAAGCTGTTAAGAAAATGATACAACATACCTTTTTGTGAGTAAATATTTGCTTAATAAAAATTGGACATAGTTTCTATTATATCAGAGCCAATATTGGGCACATTAACTAGTTTCATTTCTTTGCTAGCTAGGCAGCAAGGTTACGAAAATAAAATTTAACAAATCACCCCAAACTGCTGACCTCTCCTAAAAGTCTCCTGCGATTTGTTAGCTGAAACTTTTAAACATTGTTCATCCTTAAGAAGGTATCAGTCAGGCATTGAGTATAAACTACTATCTTGCATTGAGATTATAAGTCCATCCTAACTAGAATAATAAGTCACTATATCAAGATAAAACAAACTAACCTAAGTTATCTCAAATTATAGAATTAAAATCTGAAGTAAAGAAAAATGTAGTTATCTTGTATCTAGTGGGCTCATGCATGAGAAAGAGTTCAGCAATAATGACTCTTCCAACAATTTCACACAGCATTGATTCATCGAGGTAATTTTTGAATTATTCCTTCACCAACTATTGCGATTGACTTGTAAACGCTGTATAGATGTATTTCAGAGTTTTCTTCTTATTTGACTTGACTTCTTGTTGAACAGATCGGAATGTGATGTCCCCAGATTCAGAGAGTTTGTACACTCAAATAAAAACCTCCATCAACTAGATCTCGAGTATGCTGTAGACCTTGCTCCAGGGGATTCTAGTCTTCTAAAATTGAACATGAATCAGAAGTCTTAATACACCAAAACATACTAGAAACCAAAGACCAGGCATACACAGAAAAACTAATCCTTGAGATAAAACCTCAGGATGAGACTACACATTAAAAAAATTCGATGTTTACGCTCCTTCGAAATCTGCTAAACACGCGAAGGGGGTTATTTCCCATGGAAGTCAAGCTCCAAAAGATGAGAGAGGTGGTTCCAACTCAAGAAGCCTGCCAAAATCGAAATGGGGTAATATCCATTGAACAAAAACAGCTGCAGGAAATGACACCAAATGGTAGAGGCAGTTGGACAATGAAGAAGTGTGAACTCAGAAAGTCATGGCAGATAACTCATTACACTTGGGAGAAATTTAAAATAACTTTCTCAGCATATGAGAGTAACAATATCTTCATTTGTAGGCGACTTCTGATGGAGTCAATTGCGGTCAAATGTAGGTATAGCCTACAGGTGATACTAACAGACAGCGGAGATATTCCTTGTTTATGAGTTATAGCCGAACTTCGAAAAATTGTTCTCTGCTACAGTTTTCATAACAGAAAATATTTTAAACTTCTCTAATAACAATTATGTGACTGACCAAATTCTAACAACTGATCTAGAGAATCTGATACTAACTGCAGTAAAGTTATGTGCTGATTTACAGCAAAGGAACTATAATGCTGTGTGCAGAGAGTTATTACTTATTAGTAAGCAGCCTACACCCTAGCAACATTAAATTATTAATTTCGTTTTTCTACTCGAGCAACACAATTGTAACTGAGAATGTCAAAGCCTATAGTCTTCATCATTGTTTCAACATAAGGAAAAAACAGATGCCTAATCATCTCAGTGAAATATTGACTTCTACATACATTATGAGTATCTGCTTCATAGAGGTTAGAATTCTCAAGGAAGCACATCTTAATACCATCGGGAAAAAAACTGCCCAGTACCGTCACTAATATGTAATATCAAAATTAGAAAATTGAATATTATTCAAAAGTAAGCAAAAATATGAAACAAAAAATGTTTTTGTAGAAATAATTACAGAAACAGATTACGCAGCAAGAAAGATAACTATTCATGCATATTTGCCAACATAATTGTAAATGAGAAAAAAAGAAGCAAAGTGACGGAAGGGTTACATGAAGAAGATACTGCACAGCATTTTCCAGAGGGGACATATCTTGCAACTTCTGATATGATGACAACTCTTGATCCTCCCACGAAACTCCACTTGTTGCTTAGCTTGGTCCTAATTCTTGCCACCCTCCTTCCAAAAATTTCAGCATTAGTAGCTCCAACACCAGAGATGATCCGCCGTTCTACCACATTAGTATAATGAGGTTGCATAGGTCGCCACAACCGGTCAACCTACATTTAGGACCCTATATATGTAAAGAATTTTCATAGGAACGTAACAGACTTAAGTTTTTCCTAAAACTCAACATCAGGTATGGAAAATATAATCAAGTAGGGCATGTTTTGTGCGCTGAATAGTGTAACATGAACTCAAAATAAAAGAATGTGTAGGCAGGGAAAAAATTAGAGGCTTAAGATGGACCATGGTGAATGTTTAAGCCAAATAAAATCATCCCATAATTTCTCATGTTCAAAATGGATACTGTAGCACAACTAAATTAGACCAAGTCAGGGGAAAGTTTGTTAAAAAGACCATATGCCTAAGTAAAGACGAAAATTAAAAGATACTAATCAAACTAAATTCCCAGATGAAGAAGATGAATATCAACACGCGCAAAGTACACATCATAAATTAGAGACTATAAAGAAAACCAATGCCCAAAGGAGATTCCATGAAGCATGGAGATATCCAGCACTCAAGAAATTCAGGAAAAGAAGAAGTAATCACTAAAAGGACAACAAGGGAAACCCTTGAAGTATAAAAATGGATAAAAAATAAAAATTGCTTAAGTAGACAAAGTACTTAGGCTTAAAGATCTAAACTATGGCCCTGCTTGGTACACCGTGAATATTCAAAAATTCACAGTTTATCATGTGTTTGTAGATGATTGATGAGGGCATCTAATAACAAATATTTGGTAGGATTTACAATGAGCTTACAAAATAAACAATATAATTATTTTTTCTAATTTATAGAATTTTAATTAGCACCTACAAGAACTGTGAATTTTCGCACTTGCGGATATTCACGGTGTACCAAGCAGGGTCGATATCAAAACCTGAAGAATACATAATACCTTCCATCAATTGAAACAAATAGTAAACTTTTATCCTTGAATAATTAAAGGTTGAACAAACTAAACCAGACCATGTAAAATCAAAGAGTTCCAAATATACAGTACTCAATCTGCAAAACTCCAGAGAGAAAAAAAACGAGATCTCTAAAATTAAAGTTAGAATGTAACCTATAAACATCGAAATTTGTCAGATACCCAGCACGGAAAAATCAGAAGATTATCAAAACAACATCATAAGATGGCAGGATAACAAATTCAAAGTATGCCCAAATACCCTTGGTCATGTCAATTATGAAATTACTCAAAAAGAGCCATGTAATTACCAAGGTAACATGATAAATTCAAGACATACTAAATACCCACTCAAATAAATCAGAAATTTATCCGGAGGGGCTAAACAACTTAATGAAATGCCAAGCTAAAATGAACCAAAAAGTAAACCAAAAGAAGTAGTCTGGAGAGCCATGAACGAAAAATAAAAATATATCCAAGGAAACAAATCTAATTAAGTTTACATCAGTTTTAAAACCAAATAAAATGTAAATGTCAATATAACATAGAAACATTTCAGGTAAATAAGAGAAGTATTCAAACAGCAAATATGAGATGCCAACAGAACATGGTAAAATTCAAAAAAAAAAAACAAAAAATAGAGAGAGAAAAACCCAGATCAAATAAACCAGAAATTAACCCAAAATCAGCCTTGAGAGGCAATGTATGTAACTCTGAAATTCAAAGAAACCCAACCCAAGTGAAGAAATCAAAGTACACACCAACCATCCTCTGCGATGAGAGAGAAAATTAAAGAAAACTAAACAATAGATTGATTAAACATAAGTATGAAGAGGGTAAGAAGAGACCTTGAGTGAGATTTGAGAGTAGGAAGGGCAAGCCATCTGGAGGGGTTAGTCAGTACTAAGCTACCAAATAAAACCAATGACCGCTGCTTCATTTGTTTCGTTTTTGGCCTCAATAAATACGCAAAGAGAGATGAACAAACAAACAAACAACTGCAACAGAAACAACAGTTAAATGGGATTCCACATCCACTTGGGGGAAGCGTTGCACGGACACGCAACTCATCAGAGAGAAAGGGGTTAAGTGCGCACTCTCTCTCTCTCTCTCCCTCTCACTGTAGTGCTTGTTTGGAAAACCTTTTTTTGTGGTGAAGTTCGGCTCGTGGATGGTGATGGTGTTTATTCCACTATAGATTTCTACCCAAAAATGGTTTTTGAACAGACCGTTTCACAAAATCCATGCCAGAAGCACAAGTGGTAGAACCCACCATTTTTCCTTGGAAAAATATTTTAAAAGGCTTTCCAATTTATATGGTTGCGGGACCTATCATACCAGCCTCATGCATTCGTTTTTGTAAAAGCTTCGGTCAAAAAAGCATTACTCATTTCTACTTGGGGTTCAATGGGATTATGGGTTGACCATTGAGACAAAGCTAGCTTTTCTTTCTACATAATTGTTGTGATGTCCACAAACCGAAAGCGTAAACTTCTTTACACGTGTTAGTAGGAGGAGGAGGAGGACCAAAAGATGGGTCCGTTCATTTCGTCTCCCCTGTTTGATAGTGTTGGTGCTTTGGGCTGGCTACTGTTTTGAGGAGTGATCATCCATTTTGGGTCTCCTTTGCTCTCGCAAGTGAACTGATAAATTATGCAATGTTTTATTTGATTTAAAAGATGAGGATATCTTCGTTATAAAAGATCAGCCTTTGGATTTGTTGGAATTTGAGATTAAATACATCTAATAGATGAGAGAGAAAAGGAACATTATTTGATAAGTTTAATTTTTCATCATATATATAAGGAGTTTTTCGAGTCAGGATATATGTACAGGCTTAAATGTACAGGTTAGGTGTACAGCCTCTTGTGGGGCCCACATGAGGTTGATCTAAGGGCCTATATTTTGTGAAAATGTTCTCCTCATCATGTAGATCATCTTNGAGTCAGGATATATGTACAGGCTTAAATGTACAGGTTAGATGTACAGCCTCTTGTGGGGCCTACATGAGGTTGATCTAAGGGCCGATATTTTGTGAAAATGTTCTCCTCATCATGTAGATCATCTTCACCAAAAATCAGTAAATTCTAAAACTTTTAGCCCCACCAAAAGTTGATCAGAATTTGATTAAAAATTAACGGTGAGAAATGAACGATGAGAAAAAGAGACAACTTTTAGTGGGGCTAGAAGTTTTAGAATTTACTGATTTTTGGTGAAGATGATCTACATGATGAGGAGAACATTTTCACCAAATATCGGCCCTTAGATCAACCTCATGTAGGCCCCACAAGAGGCTGTACATCTAACCTGTACATTTAAGCCTGTACATATATCCTGACTCATATATAAGACATTTAATTGCTTAATGTTAACTTCTAGGTCCCACAAGACAATGCTAAAAAAATTACAAGTATAGTGTTAATAAAGAAAATTAAGAGGATTTGTGTGAAGTTTCAAAAGAAGTTAACCAAATCATATGCACACAATTTGTGAGCTCACACCTGAGGCAAAGTGAATTTATTAAGAGATTGCCAACTCACACTCGCCCAACATGTGTATGGTTCGGGACCTCAGTTGACTTGAAAGGGAAATAGTCAAGTATAATTTATGTGGGTTCTGAGTAGTTCAATAACTAAATCGAAATCGACCGGTTGACTCCCCAAATTAGGTTCAAACAAACAAAGGACATATTCTTCCAAAATTAATAAGGAATGCACATTTACATTGGGCATACACAGCAACAATATAAGGCTTATAAGGTTACGGTTGTTAGCATTTGTTGCGGTAAACGATTGCATGTAAGGCCCTGCTTGGTACGGTGGAAACGTTTGCAGCGCAAACGTTTGTAGGTGTTTGGGCGAATTTTGCATGCTTGGTATGCATATTGCAAATATTACTTATGGTAATTGTTTACCACGTTCCAAAGTTTTTAGGCAAAATGTTCAACAATCGTTTCCGGCACTAAAAGAGTCGGGAACGAATGCAACACCCTAACAAAAGCCAAAATACTCATCATCAAAGCAAAATCCTCTCCAGTAGCGCTCCCCTCCACTTCAACCTGTAAGTTGCCCACCTCTCTCCCTGATTTCTCTCTCAGATCTCCCTCTTTCTCCGATCTCTCCCTCATCTTTCTCTCTGATATCGATCTCTCTTTCTTTGATCGTTCTCTCCCATATCTCTCTGATCTCTATTTTTCTCTCCTTCAACGCAAGAACCTAGCTGTCATTAATGGCAGAGAAAAAACCTAAATTTGCAAAAATGGGAACCATATCCTAGAATTTTGCCCTCAAATTTTGATATTTCACTTTTAAGATCTGAAGAAGGAGAAGAAGCCCTATTTCTACAAAAGATCTGTGAAGAGGAAGAACCCGGACTCAGCATGAGGTTTTTCTTCATGTTCGTTGGATTTTAAGAGATAAAATTACTATCAGTTGAATTTTTGGGTTTTTTTTTTTGTGTATAGCTATCAGATTTTTCGTATCTGATTTTTAGGTTTTTGGGGTATAGCTATCAATTTTTGTGGATTTTCTTTTTATTGTATTTAAGGAAATTACTATGAATTAAATTTTTATTATTGAAACCTATCATCAATTTTTTTAGAATGATCTTAAAAAAAAATCAATTTTTTTAGGATGCATTCTTAGTTTGTTAAAGGCCTCTTTTTTAATTATAATTTTATGATAAAGAGGGTTTTAATTGAACAATTGTTTTTACTTAATTTTTTGATTGTGAATTATATAGAAGATGAGAAAGTAAAACAGAGAATGATGTAATTCCTTTTGCATTAACAGGGCATACCAAGCAGCGGGATATGTTTCCAGTATATTTTCAATGTCTATTCCAAGCAGCACCAAATGTTTACATTGTAAACATCTGCTATGGTAAACACTTGCAATGGGAAACATTTGCTAACCACAAATGATTACTGTGATACCAAGCAGGGCCTAATAAACATTTGCAGACTGCAATCATTTAGAAAAAGCCTTTCAGAAAATCTGTTCCACGGATACAACCTCATATTATTGCAGGTGCCGTTGCTTTGCAAGGGCCATTCTGCTTTTGGTGCATGATAGATAAATAGAACCCATACATAAATCTGATTTACCCTCTAAACAGTCCAAGGAAGAAGAGCAAATCAGCAGATGTGGAGAAGGGCACTCTCATTGCCCTCACTGAGACAATTTTCCTCGACTCCTGAAATTCCTACTCTGTATTCCTTCCTCCAACCCTCAATTTTTGCCCTAAAAAGGACTCCACCTTCTTCCCAAGAAACCCCCAAAGCCTTAAATCCAACCCCAAAAGCCTTAACCCTAGATCACAAAACTGCCCTAGAATCCAACCTTCAAACCTCCCTTGACAATCAAAACACTGATGAGGCATGGAAGTCCTTCAAGATCCTCACAAGCAATTCAAATTTTTCCAGTAAGCATCTCTCAAACTCTCTCATTACCCATTTATCTTCTCTCAAAGATGTCCATAATCTGAAGAGAGCTTTTGCTTCTGTGGTATTTCTGTTGGAAAAAGCCCCACAAGTACTAACATTTGAAACTATTGGAACCCTTTTAAATGCCATGAAAAATGCAAACACAGCTGCCCCTGCTTTTGCTCTGATCAAATCCATGTTCAAGAACAAGTTTTTCCCTCCCTTTAGTCTTTGGGGTAGTGTACTGATTGAAATTAGTAGAAAAAATGGTAGCTTTGTTGCTTTTTTAAGGCTTTTCGATGAAAATTGTAGGATTTCTGTGGATGAGAAATTGGATTTCATGAAACCTGATCTTGCTGCTTGCAATGCGGCCTTAGAGGGTTGTTGTTATGATCTTGATTCTGTTAATGATGCTGAGAATGTGTTGGAAACGATGTCGGTTCTGGGTGTACGTGCCGATGAATCAAGTTTTAGGTTTCTTGCGTATTTATATGCACTAAAAGGACTTCAACACAAGATTAGTGAATTAGATATATTGATGGATGGTTTTGGATTTTCATCCAAAAGGGTATTTTATAGTAATTTGATTAGTGGGTATGTTAAATCTGGCAATTCAGATTCAGTAACTGAGATTATCCTGCGTAGTTTGCGAGAAGGAGATGGCAAAAGTATGAACTTTAGTGAAGAAACTTATAGTGAGGTTGTGAAGGGTTTTCTTAGCAATGGAAGTATTAAGAATCTGGCTAAATTGATAATGGAAGCTCAAAAGTTGGAGTCTTCTTCGATTGGGATTGAAGAATCTGTAGGGTTTGGCATTGTAAATGCATGTGTCAGTCTTGGGTTATTAGATAAGGCTCATAGCATTCTTGATGAAATGAATGCTGAAGGAGGTTCTGTTGGACTTGGGGTTTATGCTTCAATCTTGAGGGCTTATTGTAAAGAGCATCGGACAACTGAGGCTGCCCTGCTGGTTACAGAGTTAACCTCTTCCGGGCTTCAGTTAGATGCTGGTAGTTATGATGCTCTGATTGAAGCTTCTATGTCAAATCAAGATTTTCAATCCGCTTTTTCTTTGTTTAGGGATATGAGGGAAGTAGGAATACCTGACTTACAAACGAGTTATCTGACTATAATGACTAGTCTAACAGAGAATCACCGGCCTGAGCTAATGACTGCTTTCTTAGATGAGGTTGTACAGGACCCACGTGTTAAAATGGGAACCCATGATTGGAATTCAATCATACATGCTTTCTGTAAAATAGGGCGGTTAGAGGATGCGAGAAGGACTTTCAGAAGGATGGTTTTCTTACGATTTGAACCAAATGATCAGACATATTTGTCTCTCATCAATGGTTATGTATCGGCAGAGAAATATTTCAGTGTTTTGCTTCTGTGGACGGAGGTGAGGAAACGGGTTTCAATCAATGAAGGGAGTGGACTCAAATTTAATCAGAGCTTGGTGGATGCTTTCTTGTATGCTTTAGTTAAGGGTGGTTTCTTTGATGCAGTAATGCAAGTTGTAGAAAAGGCGCAAGAGATGAGGATCTTTGTGGATAAGTGGAGATACAAGCAAGCATTCATGGAGACCCATAAGAAACTCAAAGTGGCAAAGCCGAGGAAGAGGAACTATAGGAAAATGGAAGCACTTGTTGCTTTTAAGAATTGGGCTGGTCTTAGTGCATGAAGTTACCAAACTCTTGTGTTTGATTGCTGGTTCTTTTGCTGTGCAGAGCTTGAATAATGCTCGAAAGGTTTTACGAGCTGAGTTTTCTAAGCAAAAGATATGGATTTAGAAGAACTCAATGGCGAAAAATGATTCATGAAATCATGTTGCTGATACAAGCCGACTTGAAACATATACACAAGATATGGCAACTACGAACATGGATTTCCGATTCGAGGACAAATGTGAGAAATCATAACTCTTCTTCCCCACTTTCTTTTTGAACGCAGGGTCTTCGCCAACATATTTTGAGGAACTTGAACAAGCATTTCCTGATGAAATAGAAGCTTACAGAGAGATGCGTGCAACTTCTGCTGCTGTAAGTTAAATGGAACCAACACTCTTCTCATTTCATATGCAATTGTAGTTTGTAGGAGGTATTTTGATGTTTACAAGTTATAGGACATGCCACTTTAGTTCTCTAAATCAGATTCTCATTGTATAAAGTATAAACTAGTGGGTGGCACGTCCATATAAATGTATGCATTAGGAGTCTGATATGCGAACATCATGTTTGTGATGTACACAATAGATTGTATCGTATTATTTGTAAAAGTGGGAGTAAAATATGGAGTTTAACCATTTAGTCTTAATTAAGTAATATTATTGAATGTCAACTAATGTCATAGTTGATTTATTTAGTCTTAATTAAGTAATACTATTGAATGTCAACTAATGTCATTGTTGATTTATTTAGTCTTAATTAAGTAACACTATTGAATCTTTATAATGTTAGAGTTGAACCATTTAGTCTTAAAGTTCTTTCAGTGCTATATATACCCTTCATTAGAAAAAGAATTTGCCATTTTGATTTTGTATTTCGCTTATATTACAAGGAAAAATTTGTAAGTTTGGAAAAATTGGCTTCACTGAAACTTTCAAGTTTTGCAACTGTAAAACTATCGATAATATCTGAACGAGGCCATGGATTGTATGTCTGGAATTACTTTTGATATTGGTTGCTTGAACTTTTGGAGGACAAGTGGAAACTTTTTATGGGATCTTACTTGACCTTGATCAAACTTCTGGATCGTTGAAATTATGAACTATCTTAAATCTGAAACAAAATCTCAAATTCTTTATGAAGTCAGATTTTACTGAAGCGTACAAACCTTGTAACTAATTCAAATTCTGATGGTGCCTCAATGCTGCTACACTGGAACTGTGTTTCAATTTTCAAGGAAGATGTTCATCAATGCAAAATCCATTTAGATCATGTGTTACTAACTTACAATCAAGTTTTGAGTGTTATTTGACAGTGGATGCACACCCATATTAGTCTTTATTTGTTGCTGCTCATTCTTGTTAAGTCATGTACTCATATATACACTATAACACAGTCTTGTCTCTTGCAGGAATCAAAGCGGCTCGGGCAGACAGAGAGTATTTTACCAAATGGAGATGTAAAAGTTAAGAATGATCATTAGAAAGGACAGCCCAAGTTTACACTAGCTGTGGTAATAAATTAAGTTTTTCAAATTCTTCATCATCTTCACGATGAATTGTTTTGTAAGATGCTGTATTTTAGGTGTCTGTATGAATAAATTCAAGAGTATTAGGGGCTAACAGAGATAGATATCTGTCATTGAACAATGAATAATGATGAATCTTCCATGTATGAATTCCTCCTCCCCTGTTCACATGTTTAGGAGAATACCATTTCGTGTGTAAAACCCTCCCTGGATAGATAGATCATAGATGAAGATATGAACAACCCAATGGATGGTGGTCCTCTAGCTAGTAGACCAGCCAATGATGGATAACAACGTATATTGGTCTTTCAACTGTAATTTGTTTCAGTTTTTCTCTTTACTCATGTGAATTGCCAAATAGGATATGTAAAACAGGGTTTCAAATTTTGTAACAACGTGGCTAACACCCATTGGATGGTCGGCTAGCTGGAAGAGCTGGCAGTCCTCCCAGCTAAACTCTTTTCAACAAACCCAACTCTTATTACTACTGATTTTTAATTCAATGCAAAGCTTTAACAATTGAATTCAGAGCTGATTCTACATCTAACATCTGATCACAAGTTCAACAAAAAGTAAACTTGTACATTAATGTACATTGTGATATAGGTTGTTGTTTGAGGGTACACTTTGGAAACTAAGTAAAATCAACATAAAAACTCTCAGTAATTCACACTTAAAACTTATATATTTATTAATGTATATTTGTAATAATATTATTATTTTTATTATGTAAAGGGTTGGAAGTAACTGAAATCAATATTAGAAATTCCAAATACACACTTTACACAATTTAGAAGCTCCAACTGTTCAAGTGATCGATACCAGCAGTACTGCTGCAATGGCAATGCCGGAATCTGAGGAGGGAGAATTTCCGGCTTTGTTGGATGGCCACGGAATTGGTGCTGGTGGAAGGGCATGAACCGAGATCGTGAGGCGCATTCCTTTTTTCCATTAACTGACACCGTGAGGCGGTTCTGGTTGTCTATTTGAGTTTGTAGTTTGAGGTTTCAAGTTCTAATTTCCTAAGTTTACGTAATATTTGGTCAGTCGCCAAGATAGAAATGACACACACATGTATTACTTACGGAGAGAATTGAGATTATAAAGGGTTTACCTCTATGTGAATCCCATATACGAATAAGAGTGTATGAATATTGAGGCTAAAACAGAAGAATCCAATTAGTTCTAACACGTAAGCAACAATCTTTACTATCTTTATCGCAACGAAAATATACTTTAAAATAAAAAGTGTAACTTTCACTTTGGGACGTACTGCTTTTGATTTTTCTTCTCGAGCCATCGGAAAACAGATTTTTAATTATTAATGTCGGAACAGAAACCTATCATTTCCATTGCGTCATTTATCCTTCATCTCTTTCAATTGCTTTTTTTTTTTTTTCTTCTTCTTATCCACTCTACTCCTCTTTTTGATCAACTATATTTCTCATCACCACCCTCATCGTCATCTTTTTCTACTGGATGAAATGGGATGATGAATTAGGTGGATCGAATTTCACCAACCGTCGACATGGGTTCGTAGAAAATGATCCAGATTGCAGAATTTGAGGTGAGTTCTTTGTGAGGTATTCAGTTAGTAATAGAATTCTTGGTAACAAAATTGAGATTTTGGGTTCTGAAATTGATGGAGTCGTGTTAGCAAATCAATCTGAGAGTTGGGTTTTTGTGTAAGAGATGAAGAGATTCAGAAAAAGCTTTCCTTTTCGGTGATTAAGAGTGAGTAATTGTTTTTCATGAGAAAGGTTGTTGGGTTGCAGGGGATTTATTGAGTGAACGACTAGCCAGTGGAACCCAAGTGAAGATTGAGATTGAGTTGTTGAGTAATTAATGGCTATTATGGTTGGGAAAACCAAAAATATATTGGAGGGTCTGGTGAGGGAGGGATCATTCAGATGGATTCTGGGTAACAAGGGTTCCTTTGATGAAGATTTCGAGGAGATGGGTAAATCACCATCCTCTCGGAGGAACTGGATGCCCGAACTCTCTCCCCAAGCAAACTTAGTTGTTCGCCGCTGCTCAAGGTATCTTCTTTTTCTGTGCAAACCAATAATCCAAGTGTTCCTTTCCCTGTTTGTTCAGAATTAAAGAAATGCCATCTTTAGGCTGTTAGGGTAATCTAATGCTCTTCTTCATGGATCAGTTTTCAAGTACAATCACAGTTTATTTTTTTAGTATGAATCCCTAACTTCCTTCTTCTTCTGTTTTTTTTTTTTAATTATCCCATTAAAATTATGTGGGTTCTGTGTGTTTATCTTCAGCAATGATCAAATTTGTTGAATTTTCTCCTTTAGCTTAAAACCTAATGCAGTTGATAAAGTATAGCCCTCCTTTTGTGGGATGTCTTGGTTCTAATTCCTAGTGCGTAGTAAGGTATCCCATGTAATTACTGCAAGTATAACCAGCCTTGATTACTGGCCTTATCGTCTACAGAAAAAGAGTAAAAAAGAAAAATCCAATATATTTTGATTTCAATATGGATTACTGAAACATAAAAATGTGATGCAGAATCCTTGGCGTTTCTATGGATGAGCTTCGACAAAATTTTGATGCAGAGGCGTCGGATTCTATAAAGCATCCCTCGCGGCACGCAAGGAACTTTTTAGAGTACTGTTGTTTCCGGGCACTTGCTCTGTCTACCCAAGTGCATGGTCATCTTGGTGATAAGAAATTTCGTCGCTTGACGTATGACATGATGCTAGCATGGGAGGCTCCTGCTGCTTCATCTCAACGTTCACTGGATGTAAGACTTGTTTGATGTGTTCTATTATTCAAAACTGTGTGGCTAAATACTATCTTAATATAAAGGGCATTCCATATTATTTTTACTCTGCAAGCTTGGCTAAAATCTAAATTCTGATGTTTACTGAAGTAATCAAGTTCCAAAATTTCAGTGCTTTCCTGCAAATGGTTTGAGAGTTCATAATCTTTTGTTTTGTGGCAGTTGGATGAGGAGCGTATGGTTGGGAGAGAGGCTTTTTCTCGAATATCACCAGCAATCCCAACAATATCTGATGTAATTACATGTGACAATCTTTTCGACGTACTTACAACATCAACTGGAGGCCGGCTGCGCTTCTCTGTTTATGAGAAGTATCTTGGTGCACTGGAAAGGTAGACTAGGTAGTGCATTTTTGTGGTACTTGTATTTCAGGAGTATAGAAGTGTTCAGTTTTTTACGGCAGTTTTAAGTTGTCTTCCTAGTAGAACTGTAGATACCACTGACAGATAACTAAGATGTCTTTTGCAGTACTCATTTCACCTGCCTGTAAATCTGCTCAACAAACACATTACTGTCTATTAATATAAGGTTTTGTCATAAATTTTTTATCCATTTTTCAGAATGATGGTTTAAAATAACAAATTTAAGAAAAGGTTCTTTTTGGTAAATAAGATAGAAAAATCTCTGAGAGAGGGTTTCTTTCTTTTCCAAGAATGATTAAGTAGATTGGCACACAGTCTTGATATCAACCTTTGTGGTTTGGGTGTAAATCTAGTGCCAATCCATGCTTCTAAACCTTCTGCGTTGCTTTCCCAACATTTGAGAGAGCTTTTTACATATAGACGTAAAGGAATACAGAGGAGACAGTAATTTTAAAATGTTGTCTTGATGACTAACAGATCAGACAAGCCTCCCTTTTCTTTCTTTTTTTTTTTTTTTTCATGAGCAAGCATCCTGCATCCCTATTTATAGATCTGTTATAATATCTGTACAAGCTGACAACAACTACAATGTTGCCGTTAATGGTGATGAATCTTTACGGCTCTGGTATGGATCTATCGAATAGCTGAAGAGTAATCATATATTAGCTAGAACATTAAGTAGTGTGAGAATAATTGGTGAAGAAGAGAGTTTCCAATTGCTTATTAAAAAAGAAGAAGATAGAGAGCTTCCCGTTACAGTGGGTTTGGATGAATCAACCCCTGTAAGTTTCCATTTTGCCTTCTTTATGGATGGATTACTGCTTATATTCAACGAGAAGTTCCGTGGTGTATGTAGTTGCAGATGTAGTCTTAGTAGATGATTAGAGTGGTATTCAATTCAAACTAGAACTATGTAGGATATCCTAGAAGCTGAAGGTTTTACTGAGAATGAGAATGGAACATATCTGGTGCTATTTTACTTGAGACTTTCCTTGAGAGGAGACGTAATTGTGATCGACAGGGAGGAAGTGTCGCAAGAGGACGACTTCCGTTACTTGGGAATTGGGATTGATTTACCTAAAATATGGTGAGATTGGTGAGGATGTGTTGTGGAAATTTTGGTGGTTCTGAAATGGAGGCTTGCTTTTAGAGTATTATGTGATCAAGGAAAATATATGGTTACAGATGGAGTTGAATGGGAAAAAGGTACGCTTTGCCAGATCATTGCTGAGATAAGGCTCAGATATTGGTGAAATGTAAGAGTAAGAAGACTTAGATTTCTGGCTACCACGATGTAGAATCGTGTTCCTCAAGAGTTGGCAATTGTTAAATTATTTTATCAATAGTTCAATTAACTATATAGTCTATATCCGTTAAAAAAAAATAAGCTATTAACTTTATGTAACACTGTTGGTCCTCCTTAATTGCTTTTTACATTAATTGGCCATCTCATAATTAGCCAAGTCTTTGGTAGTCCAGTTTTGAGTAAAACGTTAAGGGTCACTGGCTAGTTGACATTCAGGTCCATTGTCATGTGAGGCCCTCTACATTTTGAATTATTTTTCATCCCTTCTTTTTTTCTTTTTTGTTTTTTCCTTTTTTTTGACCTCTTTTTTTTTTTCCTCATTCCAACATCTTCACTGTATACTTGAAAATTTAAGTTTTAAGGTGAACTTAACTTAAAAGGTTATCTATCGATCATTCTGTACTGTATGCATATCTCTGTATTGAGGGAAGTCACAAATATTGTTCCTAAAGCTTGAAACCTTTTCCTGTACAGAGCAATAAAGAAAATGAAGACCCAGTCAGATTCGTCTCATCTTTCTCACCTCCGATCACCTAGAGAAGAAAAAATCCTTGAAGTAGATGGCACTGTTACCACTCAGCCAGTTCTCCAACATTTAGGAATTTCTACTTGGCCTGGTGGGGTTTCTAAATTCTAAGTCTTTGTATGCTCTTTGTGGATTTAATACTCTATGAGTTTATGTTTGCATAGTTGTACTAATGTAGTTAAGTACCTTATCCCTGTTGCAGTCTTACATATTTGAAGTGTCCATTGAGTATTTTTACCATTTTGTGCTGTCTAGATCTACAGATTTAATATTTGAGTTCTGCTGTATTTGCTGCAGGGAGATTAACTCTGACAGATCATGCATTTTACTTCGAGGCTCTACGAGTTGTATCCTTTGATAAGGCAAAAACATATGACTTGTCAGATGATTTAAAACAGGTTGTTAAACCTGAGTTAACAGGACCATGGGGCACACGTCTTTTTGATAAGGCAGTCATGTATAAATCCATTTCCTTGTAAGTTGCGCCTATTTTCATGTGCTCTATTTGGTTCATCTCTGTAGTTTGATTTGTTGAATATGTCACTGAGTGCTTTTAGTTTAACCTATTGTTTGGGGTATGTCCTGTAGACCTGAACCAGTTGTAATGGAATTCCCAGAGCTGAAAGGTCATTCCCGTCGTGACTATTGGTTAGCGATTATCCGAGAAATCTTATATGCTCACAAGTTTATCTGGAAGTTCAACATAGAGGGAGTTGATCAAGATGAAATACTTTTGAAAGCTATACTTGGAATCCTGCGGTTACAAGCTGTTCAAGAAATAACTCCTGTAAAGCCTGTTTGCAGTGACACACTTCTTATGTTCAATCAATGTGATCAACTTCCTGGAGGTGACTTAATACTTGAAACACTTGCTAGTATGTCGGCCTCACAGGAGTTGGACAGAACAAACAATTTAAATGCCGGAAATGTGACGCATTCAGAATCGTCTTTGTCTATGATTTCTAACTTAGGGCTTGTGTTCGGAGCATGTTCAACTGTTCCTGACAAAGCAAGACTTCTTGTGGGTGAGATAATTGTAGGGGAGCTGACTCCATTGGAAATAGCTGTTCGTGAGTCCAGAAGTAGCTTTAAAAAGGTGGAACTAGCACAAGCAACAGTTGATGGAGTTAAAGTAGAGGGTATTGATACCAATTTGGCTGTGATGAAGGTAAGGCATTTGGTTGCAGCATTATTTGTTATGATGCTCTATTTTTTTAATGTTACATATACTAGTGGGTGGCATGTGTGTATGCACAGAAACATTATGGTTAGGAAGTCTGATTTAAGAAAGTGAGGATGTTTAAGATATACAAAATAAAATTTCTCTTGTTGTTTCAGAAAAATTGGGGGTAAGTTATTGATTATTTAATGTGAGAGTTATTTGAGTCTAAGTAATATTATTTAATGTTATTTAATGCTAGAGTTTAGTTATTCAATTTTAAGAGTTCATGAAATGCTAAATACACCCTTCATTAGACAAAGAATTTGCAATTTTGATAATACATTTTGCTTATAGGAAAACATATAAGAAATGAAATTTTGGAAGTTTGGCAAAAATAGCCTCACTGTAACTTTGAAGTTTTAATCTTCTGCAATGCTACTTGAATTTGAGTTTAAACCCCAAGAAATAGCCAAGAAAGTCAAACATCCAAAAAGACTTTATGAGCAATTGATGTTAGTATGGATTCAAACGATGTGTATCACAACCACAGTTCCACTGAATCTGCACCCAAGTCTTATGATAGTTACTGCAACATTTCTATTGTTTCTTGGGTTTTGCAGGAGTTACTTTTCCCTATAATGGAACTTGGCAAGTGTTTCTATTTCCTGGCATCTTGGGATGATTCTGTGAAGTCCTTGGGGTTTTGTTTTCTGTTCACGTACATCATTTGCAGGTAAGATGCATATTATGTAACCTATTTTTTGCATGGTGACTGTACCTAGTGACCCCAGTATGCAGTCCTTTTAGCGACCGGATCCATAAGAATAAAACTTGCAATCTTTGGATTGTTCTCCCTGCTTCGTCTTTTACAGAAAACTAGTATGTAGTTATATACAATGCATCATTTTGTTTCTTATCGTTTGTCATGTTTGACAAGGGCATGCTTTTATGGTAACTTGATGCAGGGGATGGCTGGGCCATGCATTTGCTCTGCTGCTTCTCTTTATCGCAATCTTTATGCTGCTTACACGATGGTTTAACCAAGGGAGGCCTGTTGATGAGGTCAAGGTAACAGCTCCCCCAGTAATGAACACAATGGAGCAGCTTTTGGCGGTTCAGAATGCAATTTCCCAATTTGAAGTGCTTATCCAGGATGGAAACATTTCTATCCTCAAGTTGAGAGCCTTGTTCCTGTCGGTTTCCCCCCAGGTCTTGTTCTCTTTTATTTTTGGTCTCACACTAACCTTTTTCTGTTGTTCTACCATTACCCAAATCTCTGAATCTCCTGCAGTCAAGTTTTGTTTTCTGATGTTTATACTCGAGTCTCTTGCGTGGTAATATGTTTGTTTACTTGACGTGCAGGCGAGCGAGAAACTTGCTTTGGCTTTAGTTGTCATGGCATTGGCTTTGGCCTTCCTACCCAGCAAGTATCTATTCCTAATGATGTTTTTGGATACATTTACGAGGAATTCGCCGCCGAGGAAAGCGAGCACAGAGAGATGGAAAAGGAGATTGAGAGAGTGGTGGTTCAGCATTCCAGCGGCTCCTGTTGTGCTTGAAAGACCGCCCCAAGAACACAAGAAGAAGAGGAAATGATTAGTCTACTACTACTACTACTACTAGCAACCTAGGTTATAATCCAATCAATCTGTCCGTCTGTAATCTTTATGTATATATTAATTGTCATATTTGAAAGTTTTTCCAATTTTGGTCCTCGTGGTCTTGGAGGAGGGACTTAGTAACTAGAATGTGGTACATGGGTGACGCTCCTCTCCGGAACTTCATGCTCCTGCTTCGAAGACATTTTTCAACTTGGGACATTTTGTAATTGGCCACCTTAACGCTCTCGCTTCCACTTTCGCTCCTACGTCATGCTCTGGTTACTTAGGGGAGGCATCGTGGAACTATGTAAAAGAATGCAAGTGACTTCGTGGAAATTAATAAACGTATATTTCCTAGAACACCTTTTTTTTTTTAGAATTGAACCACAACCTAAGAGCTTAAAATAAGTTAAAAGTTACTTTTAGCTTTACCCAAAAGCTACTCCAAACATTTGCTATTGAATCCTCGTCCAAATACGTGCCAAAGGCTATTCTTTTCGAGATTTAATACTCATTAGTCATTTTACAAAAACAAAAAAAGTGGGCCCACAAGTACGTGAAAGAGGTGTTAATGTAAATCCCCCATGATTCTTGTTAGCTAGTGTATAAACTATATAAAGATTATAGCGCCAGTCCCTAATTATTTGTCACCCATCCATGCTTATCAAAAACAATAATAATATTAAATGAATTAAAATAAATTTTATTCTCTGTCCCATCAGTAGGTAAACCAAACTTCAAACTCTTTTAGAAAAAGCTAGCTTTATATATGTTTAATGATTAATATATGGGAGGGGTTATTTTTTCCAAAACATTGCCATGATTTTTACGAGGCTTTCAAGGACTAATTTTTAATGCTTATGTTATCTTGTTTATTATTTTCATATAAAATCAACTCAATCTAAAATGTCTGACTTCAATAAAAGTTGATTTAAAATTAATAGTATTTATGAACGACCTATAAATCACTCAATTTTTTGAAGAGTTAGAAGTTCTAAAATATTGTAATATTTGGCGAGGATGATCTAGATGGTGAGATGATTATCCTCACCAAAATTTAGCCATTAGATCATTTTCACGGAACCCTACAGAAAATCTTAGTAACATCTTAGGTAAAATAAGTTTGGCAGGTATCCCATCCCTTAATATATATGTACCTAACAATATATGATACACCTTAATTTAATTCATTTAATTTGATGCTGAATTAAATTGTTTATTTTTTAAGGAAAAGGAACAATTAAAAGTATACAAAATTAAATAAAAGATTACTCTATTTACCAACTTATGTTTTTCTAATCAATGTTCTTTTTGTGAAGAAAAGGTGTTAGGGGCCAAAAAATTGATGAAGAAATAGTGGTGACATTGAAGACTGTATTTAATGTGATTTGCATTTTAGTGGCTCCTGTTAAACACCAAGTCCTCCATTTATATGGACCGACTTAAGGGCAGGTTCAATGGAACCCTAAAACCCATTTTTGAGAATTTTTAATAATCTCTAGTGGGATCCCTACATTATTAGATCCGGCCAAAATTCTTTTTGTTAAGGGATTCTTAAAGGTGCGATGGACAGGCCTTGGACAATTGAATGAAGATTACCGCAGTTAATTGATAGTCTGATGGGGTCGTGGCGATGGATTAACCATTGCGGAGATAGTCTGATCATTGTTGACTCCAACATTGACTCGTATTTAGGGGTTCTCCCCCTCTTTTCCACTAGCAAACTCCATACTAAATATCCATAGAATTTAGGGATTCTCACTAAACTTGACCTAATGACTGTTAGCCATAAGGATAAAGAAAACACAACATACCCATGCAACACATGTACGAAGAATGTGGGTTTTAGAGACACTTGAGATGAAAAAGAGAGAAATTTCAAAAGTTTAAAATAGATACTTCAAATTCTTTTCCCCTCCAAATTTGATGTAAAGGAGGGATTTATTTCTGTTACTCCAAATTCCATTACAGAGGAAGGTTGGAGATGCAAATTAATTGAAGGTTAACCACCAAGTGGGTGGCTTAGTGGCAGAACACTCACCTCACAAATAGGAGGTTGAGGGTTCCACTCTCTCAAGTGGCCAATCATGTAAGAAATTATAGTATTTTATTAGTTTCTTTAACTTAGTGGTGGTTGTGGTCTGTGGCCGGTCCATAAGGATTATTTGGATGCTCAAAGAGATTTGGATCACCCTATGAGATAAAAAAAAAAACAAAAAAATTAATTGAAAGTTAGAACACAACACATGTAATAAACAATCAGACTATTTTATGGTATGGGTCGTAAACACAAGATGTCCAAATCAAACAACCAAAGGGACAAAACTTGTGTAATTTTAAACTGATTTTACACGACATTGATATATAAAAAAAACATTAGATTACGTTTCTGAATGATTTGGACATACGATTGATTAAAGAAACAACAAATTTGGTAATGGTTGGTTCCCAGCAGGAGAAGATGCCTTTGGACGGGTCAAAATCAATTATTTGAACCATGATGTATATACCTCTCTCTCTCCCTTAATCAACCCTAATCTAAAAGATTGGCTACCGCCTTTTTGGACCAACTACGATATGTACACATCAATTTTCACTAGGTTATATGACATTGATCATGTAATTAAACGATCAAAAGTGCTTATCTTTTTCTTTCATACTTATTATATTAAATATAGTACTAAAAGGCTTAAAAATTGGACCCAAAGTGGTCCAATTCCAGTTCCAACTAAAATGCATAAAGCATTCAAAACAAATATACTACTCCATTTAAGCCTGTATGTTATATTAGTTGGGAAAACATTTTAGGTCTAATTTTTTTACTGCATCAAAATTAAGTCATCAAATCGGATAGGTGTGGCATAACTTCAGTAACCGAAACCTTGGTATAGGGGTGACGCTCCCGCTCCGGAACCTCGCGCTCCCGCTCCGAACTACACTCCGGAGGTATTTTAGAACTAAGAACATTTTTTAATCGGCCGCTCCGACGCTCCCGCTTCCATTTTCGTTCCCGCTCCGACCCACGCTCTGGTTACTTAGGGTATAACTCATTTTTGGGTCTTTCAACATATAATTTCTTTAGAATTTTGCTACCCTATGCATCATGTATGGTGAGAAACATGTCATGTAATGGTGAGCTGCATAATCAAGAAGCAAAAGAAATCCTTGAATTTAAGAATGATAGTTACATTTTTTCACCCTCAACTTCATTGCACATGAACACCATTGCAATTTGCAAATAACTTCTTCTACTTGGTTTCTTTTTCTAGAGGCTCACCAAAATTTACTTATTTTTCGTTGTTTTACTTTTACTTGTACTAGTCGTATTAAAAGTTTCAAATCAAATCAATGTCCATAGCCTACAATCAACAAAGAAGTAAAGTAAATAATACTAATCAACAGAAATTTTATTGAGTAAACAAACAATTATATTTACATGAAAACGCCCTTGGTTAGAAAGCTTAATTCGTTCTTTTCAAGGGCAAAATAGGTAAGATAAGTATCTTGATACAACAAAACCATTATCATTTCCGGGCAGTAACTCCTCCTTATTAAAACAACTAACTTCACGGTGGTCTCCGTCGACAATAACGGAACCACCACCAACCCACCGTGTATTCTTATTTAATAGTACGTCAGATTCTGTCAAACCTTCCACCGGCGATTTAACGTTCCTAATATCTCTAACATCCACAGAGTACTTATTATTTGGTCCGGCGCCGGAATCGATACCCGCTGCAACTTTTTTCCAACAAGGTTGCCATTCAGCGAGGATCTCCGGTATATGACGTCCCACACGTGTGTCCCAAACCCTTAATGCTACGTTTCTACTGTTTTCCAACCCAGCTGACATAATAACCGCCGGCGACGATAACATTGACGTCATTGCCGGGATCTGACCAAAAAACGAACTTGGACTTGTATTACTATTATCCCACATCGAAACGAGACTCCCAGTTGAATTCCCTAACCCTAAACTTAAACCCAATCCATCTGGCCTCCATGATTTCACGACATTTCTTCCAGTAGCGAAGTCCGACCAATTAAAATAATGGCCTTGGTCTTCTTCGTAATTACCAGAACCTGCCACTCTGAAATCTTCATCCCCCATGTATTCCTCATCTTCTTCGTCTTCTGATAGATATGTTGATGATGAGCATGATGACTCATCATCTTCTTCATCATCATCGTCGTCTTCTTGGCGGGAGAGTTGTACAGGTTGGGACGACGAAGGTTGTGAAATTACAGTTCTGACCTTACGGAATCTAAAAATTACAAGATTGAATCTGGTGAAGGTAGCAAGGAAGGCGAGAACAAGAGCACCCAATGTCCAAAAACTGTAAATTTGAGAGATTTCTTCAATTCCAGCGAGAATGCTGGAAATAAGAGTCGGATTCTGTAAGCGATGATTTATCTCCGCTTCAAATCCTGTTATTCTGCTGATTACCGGAATTTCCATTAATAACTCCTGATTGTTGCTTAGACTAAATTGCGCAAGACTGGTTTGCTTCTGAGAATTCTAGAGAGAGAAAGAGAGAGAGAGAAATAGAAGGGGAGAGAGGGGGGTTTTTAATGGCAGTTGAGAACTTGGAGACGAAGAAAAAAAGGATATAATATTAGAAAGATGACGTGCCAAGACAATCCTCTATTTACGTCAGTTAAATAAGGTTTGCAAGTCTTTTCTGAAGGAAAGAACTGGATTGGCTCAGTGAATCAGCACGTGAATCAGATCAGGTAAGTAGTAGTAAGCGAGCAGCAGTAGATAATGAGTCAGCAATAAATCCGATCCGCACATTTTTCGAACTGCAATCTAGAAATTATTAATTGAACTTAGTGTGTGGCAGTCGAAGAACTGCCGGTTATAACCAGCCAAACATAGACACGTGTTGACATCTATAACCATTAATTTTCAGTCTGAAGTCTGTACGTCTAGGTGGTTCTTGCGTGTCACTGACTCGTTAGTGCTTTTGTTGGTGCGACCCACAATAAGTAAAAAACTACACCCCTGCCCTTTTCATCTGATTTATTTATTTTATTAATTGGATATTCTCATATATTCTCAAGATCATGATCATCTGATCACCGGCCATGATCACCATCACAATCATCGTTGGAGATGATGATGATCTTAGATGTTCACCGGCCAGGCCAGTCATAATCATGGTAGGTGACACGGGCCCGGGTCGGATGATGCTTACCCGGATCCAATGATTCAGAAATTCTTACTACGTGAAAAACGTTAATTGTTATGAAGATATATAAATATACTAGCATTCCAGGTTCCAGCTAAGACGTTCTTTTGCTAATAACACACGTCAATTCATTCAAAGCAGCTAGCGTTTTACATGTGACCCGTTAATTGAAAAAAAGCATTTGCATTCAATGGTTAGAAAGGTCAGACATTAGAATTTTCTTGCTGTCACAAGCTATAGGTCAAGACGACTTTTGCGTGTTAAAATTGTATAATCATTAGATCCTCGAAATAGCATTCTATTTGAGTTGTGTAAAGTGTAAAATACAAAAAAAAAAAATATATATATATATATATATATATATATATATAACAAATACACAACGGTGATGTTATACTGCATCACCTAGTTTGATTCTCAAATACCGCCCAAACTTTTTTAAAAAATAAAATTTAAATTTTTTAACTGTATATGCCACCATGCGAACTAGTAAATTGTTAGTATCTTATGTTGTTGACAACTTAAACTTGATTCAATTCTTGTTTGTGTATAGTTCAAAGTATCATAAAAATTAAGTTTACCTATTCAAGAAAAGAAAAAAAAAATAACAACAACAACAACATAGTTCATGGGGTGAAAAAAAAAAATTCTAACTACCAGATCCATATCTAACATCTTCCACATAATTAGGAAATCCCATCTACTTATTAGAGCATTGACCTTAAGGATGGATGTAATATTATCAGTCTAATGTTGCTAAATGTGTAAATGGGATTTTTACTATTTTTCAGACTTCAAATCAGAGAATCTAGAAAATAAAATTTATAACTGTTTGATTATTTTTATTTTATTTTTCTGAAGTTTAGATCTCAAAGTGACTTTTCCTTGAGGAGTTAAAAAAAAATGTAAAGAGGAATCACTTAAGCCTGAAGTCTTAAAAAACAAATGACTCCTAATTAATTTATTGCATTACAATATCCTCATTAAAAATTTTTAAAAAGAGAAAAAAAAAATGACCCAAAATCATCTTATTATATCATAATTAGTTTTTCCAACCAACCTTAACCTAAAAATTAAAATCCTTCCATTGCCAGCTGAGCAGAAAAGGATAAAGAGGTTAACAGGGGATGGGGTATGTAGCATGTAGGGTTGCGGGAATGAGTGAGAGCTCTGGTAACACGAGTCAATCTGCACACCCTAAAAAACCCACGTAAGTTGCGCAAGTAAAACCATTCATCCAGTTAATGCAAATCATCGTTTGACTACTAATATTAGGATGACTGGTTGACCGCCACCCAATGGCTGCAGCCACGAGGGGGCCAACTCCATTGGGTGGAGCCGCGGTGGTCTTGGCTGCAGCCATTGGGTGGACCGGGCCCGCGGTGGTTCTCATGTCTTTTCTCTTAATTAATTATTAATTTATATAGCTAGGGTCAACTTAATTGGTTCAATAAATGCGATAAGGAGATGCTTCCATATATAGAAGGATCAGTAATATATATGGCTTATTATATTGAAAGATGTCTAAAAATAGACTGAAAATGTCGAACAATTTAATATCATGCAATGGGTTAGGTACGTAGCTGAAGGATGAGAGGATATGAGTACCTTGCATTTATTTTCAAGGACACTACTCAGCTACAAACTTACAAGTGCACGAGGATCAATCATCAACTATATAAAATATATTTTAGAATTAAGCACGCCCTCTAACATTCTCTGATTTACTCGATTCAAATAAAATTTAAATCTAAATTTGTGCTATCAACAATTATAGGCTTTGATTTAATAAATGAGTTAGGATTGGAAGACATGCTTATTTATACATATTATAGTCATAGTCCTATGTGGACTTCATATAGAGATGATACGTCGATGTGAGGATGATCTCCTCGTCATATCAATCATCTTCATCTATATATAAATCATCATGTTCTAACAGTTCTCATCCTATCAAATATTGGTTTAAAGTTACTTATAAAAGTAGATGGCTGGTAAACGACACAATTTTTTATAAGATTATTTTTTTTTTTTAATGATGTGATTTTCAAGTCTCACCAAAAACCATGACCGGGTTCATAACATGTATACATATAAGCATGTCTCCATCCTAATTAACTCTTAATTTAATTTGGATATGAATTGTTATTTTTTATGGGCTGATTTGTAATTAAGAGCATCTCCAATGCAATGTGGATGTGGTAAAATAAGACTGCCACATAGGAAAAATACACATTTCTCAAAAAAAATACTCCTTAAATATTAATGTGAAGACACACTTTTAAACTGAGTTGGCAGTGGAATGGAATACTATTGGTGGAATGGATGTGAAAAACGAGGACATTGTGAAGTTGAATGTCTAGAATTTTAAAGAATTAGACATTCAACTTCACAATGTCCTCGTTTTTCACACTAGTGTCTTTCTATTCCACCAATAGCATTCCATTTCATTGCCAACTCAACTTAAAATTGTATGTTCACATTAGCATTTGAAGAGTTTTTTATGAAAAGATGTGTATTTTTCCTATGTGGCAGTCTTATTTTACCACATCCACATTGCATTGGAGATGCTCTAAGGATAAGTACATATACTTGAATCTGATTGGTAAATGCAACATATTTGACGTGAATCGTGTGATGCAAGAACGTCATTCATTCATTCATTCTTTGACATTCATGCTAAAATTTTGATACGAGGACTTCAGATGAAAGTCCTCTGGCCTTCCCAATAGATTCTGAAAAATACCAATGTCTTTTCTTTTGACAATTAGAGCTAATAACTTAATGCAGGTAAGGCAATAGTCCCCTTCAAAAAAACTTAATTCATGTAAGGCCTGTACACATTACAGACATTTGACTTACTGGGGAGGGCCTTCCCCAGATACTTAAGGCCTAGTTAGTTTTTCTCCAATGACGTTTAA
Source organism: Macleaya cordata (assembly GCA_002174775.1). NCBI lineage: Eukaryota > Viridiplantae > Streptophyta > Magnoliopsida > Ranunculales > Papaveraceae > Macleaya > Macleaya cordata. Next base: position 312,673 of record MVGT01003194.1, read on the forward strand.
ATTACTAAAAAAAAATTTCCCGGAATAGTCTCAACACAAAAATTTGAGTATGCACAAAATAATGATTAAAATCTTCCTCCAAAAATATATAAAAAAATGATAATAATAAAGGTCAAAATCAAATCTAAAAATAAACAGTTAAATGTGTAGGTGAATTTGAACGCCAATTCAGTCGATATCAAAGTTTTGGTACTTTTACACGCCTGAACAGCATACAGTATTCCTAATCGAAAATATTAGTCGTATATTTAATTAGCCATGCAATCAGCCTTTAGTTTTAGAACTTTGACCAAAGATCTAGGTAATGGGACCAATTTGCAGGTAAGGTCTTAAGGTGCACATGGGACTTTTGCCCAGTGATTATGCATCCCTCTTATGACTGGGGAGGTTTTGGTTGTGATTTGATATTAAGTTTGATTCATGCATATAATATATTGGAGTCTTCTATTCATCCGTTGTGGCGACCTCTCTTTATTTGTTGTGGCAACGTCTCTTCATTCATGGTGATGATTTTCGTATGCTGGTAGATGTTGGTTGTTTCTCTTTGTCCATAATGGCAACTCCTTCTCACATACCTATTACAAGCAGTCAACAATGTATTCAACTTGTAATTTGGGCAATAGTCCCTAGAAAAGGTAAGGCCTTAAGGTCATTATATACATTGATGGTCCATTGTGACAGCTGAAACCGAATGACAGAATTGTGCCCTAAGCTGTTAGTTTATCATGCTGATCCGGAGCGATTTTACCACTCAAATAGAATGACACCCACTAGACTATATTTAAGTTTTGGGTTGGATTGGATTTGTTAATGGGTTCGAATGGGACATGCTTATGTACTGGGCCTTGGTTATGGATTTTGGTCCCAAGGTTCAAGGTGCTACAAACCTCTCTTATAAATCTAACCAGTCTTCAAGATCCTGTACCCAAACATACTATTTAATTTTTCACTTTTTTTTTGGTACAATGCATATTTATAATAGGGAAAATTTTAAAAGTGCCCAGGAAAATGTTTTTGTCATGCCCATTAGATTGGATTTGGTCAATTTAGTTTGACTCTACAATTACGACTGACAGTCTCAGTTTGGTCAAACCACTTCATCATATAAAACTTTCTTCCACATTTTATATTAGGTTTCTCAAAAACCAAGATACACACTCCATTTTCAATTCGATGTCAACTCTCCAATGTAAGATTTCGGAGTCATCTCATCAATCTCTTCATTTCTACTTTCTCTCTCTAAACCTCAAAAAGAGAGAGTTGAGTGGGCTTGAGGGTTTTGTGAGGGTTACTCCAATGGTCAACCTCATTTAACTGAAATGGAAGGTGCCAATAAAATTGGGCCCTGCCAACAACAACAAACGCAATTTCCGGAGGGGAGAAGATTTTAGTAGGCGCCTTTTAAAATCTTTCTTGTAGTAGAGGATGCAAGGTTCTCTGGGCCCAAATCCTGAAAAGCAAAGTATTTCACAAACAAGTCGTCTCTTCAAGTACAGAAGCATGGGTCAGGCCGAGCTAGGTATTAATCTGTCTTGGCCTAGATCAGGGTGGGTTCCGTTGGGCTCAGTTTAGTGCTCAACCAAAATTCCAAAGGAAAATTTCATGAGCTTGCCAAGAGTATCGATTCACATCTTGGACTCATTGGTAATTGTGTTTTTTATGTCACACTTTTTTCTATGTTTATTAATGGTGATGTTCTTTGCATGATCTTTAATAGCATTTTTCTTGCCCAGCGCTGCTATTTGGACCCACGGACTTACAAAATAAATGCCCGATACTTATATGGCATGGTGGGTCCCGCTGCCACATAAGTTGGAAACCCTCTCATAATACTTTTAGGAGGAAAAAGTAGCAGGTCCCATCCTACCACGTAAGTATCTGGCACCAATTTTATAAATTGGTCGGTCCAAAAAGCTTTATTGTTTCTTACCTCTTTATTTTTACTTGTAATTAAACATTGAAGTATTGTAAATTTTTCATTTACAATTTATTTATACCTAAAAACTAGGGTTTCTAGGTGCTTCTAAATTGAAACAGATGGATGTAAAGAAAAAAAAAAAAAGGGTGAAAATGATGGATGCACGTACAGGCCCTGTCAATTGATTTACAATAAGTCTGTTTGGCCAGACGATATGCCCGACGATATGCCCGAAGAGGACGTGGCAGTCCATGTGGATGTCTTGGTGGCAGTCAAAGAAGGAGTTTTTTTCAACCCTGAAAAGACCGTGAAAAGACACAGCTGACAATCTACTGAGTGATTTGTACCGTTGATGAAATAAAGCAATCTAACGATCCAGATTAACCCATCTAAAACTTTCTCTTTCCACTAAAAACTAGAAATCTAAAGAGTTGGATGGAAGAAAGAAGTAGAAACAGTGGAGTGTCCATCTCTGCATCTCTCTGTCGCCGTCGCCGGAGCGGGAATCCAGAACGGTAAGTCACTCTTTTTTTTCATTTTCTAGACCTTTCTCTCCCTAAAATCTTAATCTAGGGCTTTTTTTCCTTCATTTTTCATCACTTCTGATTTTTTCTCTCTAAACCCTTTCAAAACTTATGTTGAAGGGGAGAGATCTTCCTTTTGGAGGATAGATCGAGGAAGAACGAAAGCAGATCTTTGCAAGCTCGCCGTCGCAGTTGCTCCGACGGTAAGTTCTCACATTTTTTTTTCTAACTTTCTCTCTCTAAACTTAAATCTAAAAAAAAACTCTGAAATTTTTGAATTTTTACTGTGATAGTTTCCCCTAAAAAAAATTCAACTTTTTACTATGAGTAATTTTTTATTTAGATTCTTACAAAGTTTATTGTAAAAAAATTTGGATTTTTACTGTGAAAGTTTGGTATAAATTTTTTTTCTCAAAGTTTACTGTCAAAATTAGTGCAAACAAAAAAAAAATTGTCTGTAACTTTCGCTCTCTCTCTAAGTGGTCTTTGGCTAAACGATTCATTTGATGAAGGCCAAATAATATGGATTTTTCTGTTTTTTTTGGAGTTCATCTCAGCTAAAAATGTCCTCATCTTGCAAGAGACCATGTTTTTAAGAATTACTGAGTTATGTACAGGTATGGAGGGGGAGCCCTTAGATGATTTGGAACTAGTAGAAGATGTTGAGGTTTTAGATGATGAAGTGAAAAATGATGCAATTGAGGTAGTTGTGAAAATGAGTCACACATGGTCGTATTTGTGATGTCTCCTCCATTCCATAATGAGTCACACATGGTCGTATTTGTGAAAATGACTTAAAATCTGAATGGGCCTCTTTTTCCACTTTACTCCTCAATCCATTATTATATTGTTCTACAAATTGCTTCAAAGTGGTTTTTGAATTAACATACCCATCAAAAAAAGCATTTACACTCTCACTCCGTTGGGTGGTCGACATACCTGCCCAAAAATTGGTTTTCACAAAACAAGGTACCCAGCGATGTCTTTCTTTATACATAACACTCAACCAAGCATTCTTATGCAAATGATACTTTTCAACCAACCCACACCAGTTCTCTTCAAATTCTGTCGAGGTTTGTGAATCATACACCACACCTTTTAAAGCAAAACTAAATGATTTATAATGTGTGTAGCTGCCTAACTTTTCAGGTAATTTCTTCATCACATGCCACAAACACCATCGATGCCTAGTGTTGGGAAAAACGATATCGATTGCATTTTGCATTGCCCTGTCTTGGTCAGTGATAATCCCATCAGGAGCACGGTTAAACATGCATGCCAACCATGTACTAAATAACCAAACAAAGCTCTCTGTAGTCTCATTTGAAATCAAGCCACATCCAAGCAATATTGATTGCCCGTGATGATTGACCCCAACAAAGGGTGCGAATGGCATATCGTATTTGTTTGTCAAATACGTGGTGTCAAAAGTGACTACCTCGCCAAATTCCTTATACACTTCTCTGCTCCTCCCATCAGCCCAAAATACATTTTTCAAATGACACTTCTCATCCAAATCAATATTAAAATAAAAACCAGTATTCTGTCCTTGCATCTTTGTAAAATATTGTTGAATTGCTTGGGCATCTCCTACCCCGAGTCGTAACCGCCTTACTTTTTCAATGTGATTTCTGACGTCTTTTTCTAGAAATGTTACCTTCTCATACCCCCATGCTTCTTGCACAAATGAATCGTAATTTTTGTTCGCTCTAATACCCACTATGTCATTCAATTCCAGTTGTCTTTTCACACGTCTATCAATTTTTCTGTTGCATCTAAAGAACCTGGATTTGCTTGGGCTTAACCCATGGTTATGGTCAAGAATAAGAATACTGATCTTCCATTTTTCATCAAAGTCTAACATTGCTGATAACTTAGCCTTGCACCCAATTCTATAGCTCGGATAGGGGTTTAAGGGGTTATCTGATGTATTGCCATGTTTTCCACTTCGACTACATGAAAATGTAACATGTTTTAATTTCCCATCATCCTTATCCCTCTTCGATGACCGTTTCCTCACCGGAAAACCCAAGTGTTTAGCATACTTTCGGAATAATTCATACATTTCATCTATGCTGTCAAATTTCATCCCAATCTTTGGCTCAACTACCTCACTTGCATCATTTTTCACTTCATCATCTAAAACCTCAACATCTTCTACTAGTTCCAAATCATCTAAGGGCTCCCCCTCCATACCTGTACATAACTCAGTAATTCTTAAAAACATGGTCTCTTGCAAGATGAGGACATTTTTAGCTGAGATGAACTCCAACAAAAACAGAAAAATCCATATTATTTGGCCTTCATCAAATGAATCGTTTAGCCAAAGACCACTTAGAGAGAGAGCGAAAGTTACAGACAATTTTTTTTTGTTTGCACTAATTTTGACAGTAAACTTTGAGAAAAAAAATTTATACCAAACTTTCACAGTAAAAATCCAAATTTTTTTACAATAAACTTTGTAAGAATCTAAATAAAAAATTACTCATAGTAAAAAGTCGAATTTTTTTTAGGGGAAACTATCACAGTAAAAATTCAAAAATTTCAGAGTTTTTTTTTAGATTTAAGTTTAGAGAGAGAAAGTTAGAAAAAAAAATGTGAGAACTTACCGTCGGAGCAACTGCGACGGCGAGCTTGCAAAGATCTGCTTTCGTTCTTCCTCGATCTATCCTCCAAAAGGAAGATCTCTCCCCTTCAACATAAGTTTTGAAAGGGTTTAGAGAGAAAAAATCAGAAGTGATGAAAAATGAAGGAAAAAAAGCCCTAGATTAAGATTTTAGGGAGAGAAAGGTCTAGAAAATGAAAAAAAAGAGTGACTTACCGTTCTGGATTCCCGCTCCGGCGACGGCGACAGAGAGATGCAGAGATGGACACTCCACTGTTTCTACTTCTTTCTTCCATCCAACTCTTTAGATTTCTAGTTTTTAGTGGAAAGAGAAAGTTTTAGATGGGTTAATCTGGATCGTTAGATTGCTTTATTTCATCAACGGTACAAATCACTCAGTAGATTGTCAGCTGTGTCTTTTCACGGTCTTTTCAGGGTTGAAAAAAACTCCTTCTTTGACTGCCACCAAGACATCCACATGGACTGCCACGTCCTCTTCGGGCATATCGTCGGGCATATCGTCTGGCCAAACAGACTTATTGATTTAATTAACACCAATAAAACAACAGAAATATCTATCATAATGACATGCTAAAGTTTAGTGCATATTTATTTGGATGAATCTAAGCCGTGGATAATGCAGTCATGATGATGCTGCTGCATGTAGCTGTAGATGTTTGTGGAACAACCGCTTAAAATGGTGTGGTGTGTGAAGTAACAGCGAAGGGCATTATGGTCAACAGAAAACAAAACGGTCCCCTCCTTTTTGTTACTGTTCTTATTCTTACACCGGAAAATATTGAAGAAATGTTGCCAAAGAAGAGGACAAGTTGACAAAAATCTCGACCAATTCGAGACCTTAAACGAACCGGTTCAAAACACTAAAAAAACTTCTAATGTTTTTTTTTTCAACATCAAGTCAAGTGGGGCCCGTAGAGCTAACCTACTAGCTAGCCAGATATCATTTGCATTTTTCAAGTTGGTTTCTAAAGATATATCATCAGTTCACTACCCAAAAAATGGAGTCTTAATTAAAGGTTACAAATTTTTTACGGCCTTTAATTCTACACCAGGACCAGCACCAGCACCAGGACCTGGATACTTCATTAGGCCAGGCCAGGCCTTAATTACGATTTATTTCATGATCTCTCATGAGGCTCTTTTATTAAGGCTGCTGTTTTGTTTGTTTGGTAATGTAAAATGTCTTACTTTATGGTTGTCGCCATATTTGTACGCGAAGTATATTCATGCGGCTTTGCTTTTTTTTTTTTTTTTTTTTTTTGCGTGTGTTACATAACTTAGCAGTAAAAATTAGTTATTTGTTTACCATGACTAAAACCACCCTTATTAGTATCAATAAAGTTTTTTGGACCGATATTTTTACAAAATCCATGCCAGACGTTTATGTATCATGGTGGGATCTACCACTTTTTTTTTCTCCCAAAAGTGTTTTGAGGGGGTGTCCAACTTATGTGGCAGTGGGACCCACCATGCCACATAAGTATCGGGCATCCGTTTTGTAAAACGGTCAGTCTAAATAGCAGCACTGTATTAGTATTATCCCACATACACGTAGCGTATGTGAGTTGGTTTTCTCCTAATAAATTTACTTTGCTTCTTTACACGCGTTACGTTATGCGATGCGTTATTTGGTTAACTTCTTCACAAACTTACTTTGCCTCTTACATGCATGTGAACTAGAAAACTACGTGGCGTGTGATTTGGCAAATCCACCTCACACCACTGCCTAAGATCATCACTACAAAAAAAAAAAAAAAAAAAACCCCTTAGATCATTTCTACATGGAGGCACAAACAAGTGTAAGTAAAGTGTTAGAATAAATTGGATATTATGTGGACTCACTTGGTAACGTATCTAGACATTAAGGAGATCATCATAAAAAAAGAAAAAAAAAATCGACCCTTGGTCAACTCCATACAACCCGACCTATTGTCAAGTGTAAAAATAAATAATGTTATGAAACATATCTACTATTTTTTAAAACATAATTTTGCTCAAAAACCCCACTTATGACTGTCAAATACTAAAAAATCCACAAACATTTCATAATAGCCAAAATCCCTTTTTTTTATTTTACCATTTTATACTTTTTAAGGGATAAAATTTCTATTTACCCCACTAGTCAATAAATTTTTTTTTAATTCCGTGTTTACCCTTTTTTAATTAGAGAATAATATCTTAATAAGATTCTATTCCTTAATTGATGCTTAATTGACAATTTTGAATTAATTAGTTTCCTATTTTGTTTAAAATTATTTTTATTTCTTTAATATTTTAAAGATTTTTTCTTCTATAAACTACTATATTTATTGTTATTTTATAACCTAAAAGATAAATAAGAAAAATATTTTGATTTCACTTTTTTTGTTAATAAAACAATGGTTCCACTAGTGCATTATGAATAAAAAAGAGCATTCTCTCATTTTTTTTGTTACGAATCATATTTGTGTTTGAGTTTTTTTTTCTCCTGCAAAATATATTTTTTCTAGATCAAATTAATTTTTTTTTATGCATTACAATTTTTGCAATTTGTATTGATTGACTTAAAAATTTGTTGTTTGATTTTTTTTGTTGTGTAAAAATAATTTTTGTCTATTTGAACATGAAATAATGAGGACTTTTAAAGGTAGATGCGCTTTAACCACTTTCATCTTTAAATCGAAGCTTTATTGTTTACACTTCGTTTGAATATTGCAAAATTTGTGCACGTGTCAATCGTTTTGCATTGACTCTATGTTTCTTTAATTTTTGAAATTTTTCATTGACAAATTAATTTTTTCTTATGCATTATAATTTTTGCATTTTATATTACGGGAATAAAAATTCTGTTGTTTCATTTTTAGTTGTGCAAAAATTGTTTAGACTCCTTTATTTTATTTTTGTGCATACGGTAAAAACATTTTGCACGTTTAAGTCATTTTGTACTAACTATATTTTTTGTTAATTAATTCTATAATTTTGTATTGGCAAAAAATGAGCCATAAAATTAAGTAAATTACTTCATAAAAGTGTTGTAAACAAAGGTTATGACTATAATAGGCAGAATTTGAAAATCTTAATTAGAGAGAAAACTTAGGTTAATTTAAGTATGATCTAACTGAAAGAATATTTTTAGGAAAGATTTAATATCTTATCTAAATTAAATGCTTCAATATATCCTATTACCAAATTTAGGAGTTGGTCAAAATTAGTTTCTTCCATATCTAATAAGAGCAAATACGTCTATACATCTAATTTTGAGAATTTTGAGGGTTTTGACTATTTTGAAAAGTTCATGAAATTTTTGAACAGGTATTTCTAAATTTTAGGTGTTTTAGTCGTTCTCCGTTTTTAAAAAAGGTGTTAAAAAAAGCACGTTGAGAAATACATGGTTTCACTGAGCCGCACCGTTGGCTCGGTGAAACTTCTTTATATAATTTAGATGTTAATTATAGTTTGCATGGCTTATGGAGACGCAATGATTCCCATGCAAATTACTATAAAAAATATGTTGTTAGATGATATGGTGGGGAGAGTTTTACGATTTCAAGGAAGTATGTTCGTATGTTCACTTCTATCAATTCCGCGGAAGAAAATTATTTTAATGTGCAAGGAAGCATATCGTTTTGAATTATGGTGAAAATCAACTATTTGCCACGCTTTAAATCATGTGACTACCCAATTCCGTGAAATTAAATTTAAAATCAGACAGCGTAATTTGTGTTGCTTCCGCCAAACGCATTAAATTATGTGGAATTCAAGCACATTTAAACACAACCTAAAAGTTTTTTTTAAGTTCAATAGTTATTAAAAAATAATTAATGTGTTTATCTCAATTGCGCCTTAGTGGAAGCCGCATATGTCACACAGTTACCATTTGTGAATTAACGTCTTTAGCTCTCATAAAAAAAACGAATAATATCATTAGGGCAAGTATTTTGTAGGATCATCACAGCCACAAATCTGAGGATAGGTCAAAGTGCAACCCTCAAACCATCAGATAGCTCCCTTCATTAATTTGATGATTCATTAACAGTATGGATATTAAAAGGCTCGATGGGTTGTCCACCGATCAAATCAAAGGATAGTCCACCGATCAATGGACTGTCCTTCGAGCTGTTAATGATTTTGTACCGAAAATGATTTTGGGACGACCCAATATTGAGGTGGTCGTTCAAATCTACCATTAATTGTGTATTTGAAGAGTCTACACGTACATTAAAGATGATTGATGTAAACTGCCACCTCAATCTGTCTTCTAATTAGACAGTTTACTGGGTCAATTCCAATAGCATCTCTCATTTTGTATAGGATAATGCTACAGGCACCCCTGATTTGCACACAAAATCATATCCAAGGTCTAATTTAGGTCTAATTTGGTCTAATATGGATCTAATTTGAATAAAATAATCAGAAGTATTTAGCAAAGGTGCAAATCCAAGGTGCTTGTAGCATTTTCTTTTTGTACATACTCAACTAGCAACAACCACCCTTAGATCCACCATTTTATTTGTTTTTATTTTTTTAATAAAAATTATTTTGAATATAAACCTAACAGGTTCTTCATTTTAAACAGACTTAACCCACACTCAAACCGGTTAAACCCTCAGTATATCTGACACTATCTCCAAACATGGCTTTGGGCAGCCCAAAAAGATCTTCTCAACTGTAAATCTGAAGTGATGCCTTTGATATTTTGTTTCTTTTTTATTTTTGTCTTTTTGTTGGTCTTTCCTTCTTATATTTTGTTTCACTGATAGGCTGCTAGCATGCGGTTCGCACAAGATACATACAAGGCATTAATACAGAAAAGTAATATTTTTAAAAGAGTGCTGCTTTTTGACCGGACTATATTACAAGACAAATACCGGGAATTTATGTGGTATGGTGGGTCTCATTATCACATGAGTTGGAAACCCCTCATAACCTTTTTGGGAGGGAAAAACTGGTAGGTCCTACCCTGCCACATAAATTTCGGGCACCAATTTTGAAAAACGGTCCAGCCAAAAAGTTTTATTATTTTTGAAATGTAATCCTTGTACACCTTTATGTAACCTTAAAATTATAGAAAAAAAATATTTAAATAGAAAGCATATTTAAAAAGAATGTTAAAAGAAAGATTCTTGAGTTCCAAACTCTTTGACTATAGCATTACGAGTGAGACCTATGTAATTTCTAAGTAGTATATATAGATGTATGTATGTGTAGGTCCTCGTTTGGAGTTTTCTGTTCGCTATTATTGGGTAACTTTCTCTTCGTTGTTAACGTTCTTACATTTGTGGCAGTTTCATACTCAGTCTTCACCCATTTGTGGTGTTTCAAAGCCATGTAATTCGAGAATAATCCTACTTCTACCCAAAAAAGGAAAGAAAAAAGAAAATAAAAAGATTCTCACTCATAAAAATAATACACGTTTGGTAATTAAATCACTAATTACCAAAAATCAAAAAAGATTTTATAAAAATTTTCAATTAAGTTTGGTGAAGAGCACACAGCCCTATAGATCATCCCGTTCAAGTAACAAAGGGGTGCAATGAGGATATTAGACATTTAGACCGGCATAAATTAACCCAAATTTTTACTAAAATCACATAATTTTTAGTTGAATTATTCCTAAATTATTTAAAACTTATAGTACAAAAATTCATATTATAGTTTGTCGACTCAATAAAATTATCAAATTATTTAGGCTGTGTGTGGAAATATAAATTGGTTGCTCGACAATGAAAGACTTCAATACACGTACTTTATTGACTGACTAAAGGGGTGGCTCATAAATAATTGCAACTATATTTCCTTGTCTTGACTTGACTCTCCTTTCACTGATGACTGACTGATTCCTCTTTTGGTCCTTAATACAAACTAAAAAGCCCTCTTTGAACTCTTAATTTCTCTCTCTAAAATATTAAGAGCTTCTTTTTCTTGATCGTTTTTGGTGGTTTGTCTTCCTTGTTCCTCTCTTCAAACAAATAACTAATAACTGATTCTTTACACATTCTATCAGCTACAAGGAAGAGGGATCGGAACGACACTCCAAAGATAAACCTTCCCTTTCTCTCTCTACTCTCAAACTGGCTTTTTTAATTTATTAGAAGAAGAAGAAGAAGCCATGAAGGAGGAGGAGAAGAAGTAATTTCTGAGAGTGTTTTTTTGTAGAAGGGGGAGGATTAAGAAATGGGTGGAAAAAGAAAGAGGGAATTTTTAGTTAAGGAGGCAGCTGAGTTCTTAAATTATGTAATGGTGGAGAGGTCTCTGTTACCTTTCTTGATTCCTCTTGTTTTGATCGCTTGGTCAATTGAACGTTGGCTCTTGCCCTTCTCCAATTGGGTTTTGCTTGCTGTCTCTGTTTGGGCAACAATTCAGGTCTCTCTCTCTTTGATTTGTTTGTTGGGTTTAATTTTCTCATTTTGTTGGATTTAATTTTTTTTTTAAAGCTTTTCCTGTCTATTTTAGAATGTTGGGTATGCAAAATTTTGATTTTTTTGTGGAAAATTAGAGTGACTGTATGGTTGGTTGGTAGGATTTTGTAGTTTATAATTACTTATTTGCTTGTTCTGTTGCAATTCAAAACAAATCTCTTGAAAACAAACAAACAAACAAAGTATATGTAGTAGATAAAGGGAAGGGGGTATATGTTGAGATAACAGCTAATTGGATTCAAACTTCATCCTTGTAGGAGAGTACATTTATTTTAAAGCAACTTAGAATTACTCAGTTACAACTAACAACCACCCTAACAAAAAGATATATACTTGAAAAGGTATTTGCTATAAACTCAAAAGATTACCAACTAACTGCAAGACTTTTTGCTACTAAAACTCCTAACTTCACTTGATAACCATATCTCAGTCCTTATTGCTTGTGGTATCATTAACTGTACTTTGTCTGGTACATTATGCATGATGTGGGTTATAGATAGTGTTAGCCTGATGCCTCGCTCTTTATACAACGAACTGAGACCATGAGACTTCAACCAAAATGTTTGTGTGGATGATATTATGATAACAGGCAATTATCATAAATAATCTTGTTACCTAGAGAAGCCAAAAAATAATATGTTGTTGCTCTTCAGTCAAGTTTGATCAGGCCAGACATGGTATTTATGAGTTTTTCTGGCTCAAGCTACTTCTTCAGGAGTTGTGGGGTTTCACCATCTTGCCCTTTGTCCTTGTACTGAGGCAATTAGGTTGCGATTAGTATCACTGATATCCTGTTCATCATGATTGTATAGACATATGGTGGTTGGTCACAACTTCATTAAGGAGAAATTCTCTTCTGGAGAGATTTGTAATGTGTTTTTTCCTACTTCTCGTACAGTTGGCAGATCTCCTCACCAATGCGAGTAGTAGGACTATGTTTGACTCTTTTTGTTGGCAAGCTCAGGAGTGTTATGAGTTATTGTACTATGCTTTCTTTAATTTTATTTGAATTATTTTGTCTGTTTTATTATAGTCTGGTGTTCCAAAGATGTTTCTGGTATTTCCTGTCACTTTCAATAATATAATTATTATTATGTTTAGAAAGTTATTATTGAGAAACTAATCCTAATGGTTCTTTTCCTATTTCTTCTGCATAAGATCAAGTTATGAAAGAGAGAAACTAGGGAAATCGTAAAGTTGCATAGCATAAATCATGTGACATATATCTTTTCATCTGTAGTACTGTAGGTTTCAACGCCAGCTTCTTGTAGAAGACTTGAACAAAAGATGGAAGCAAGTCCTCTTGTACACATCGGTACTTTTCTTTTCTATTGCTACGTCTTATGTACGTAAAGATGGTAATACTGGTGCCGTATTTTATTTCATTATGGATGATTTATTATACTTTGTGTTTACAGCCCATAACACCATTAGAGCAGTGTGAATGGCTGAACAAGTTTTTGATGGAAGTTTGGTTTAATTTTCTTAACCCAAAGCTTTCAAAAAGGCTGTCGTCAATTGTTGAGGTGAGCTTCCTGTATTTTATTTTGATAGATTCCTTTTTATTTTCTTTCTTTATTAGAGATGCACTTTTATAATTAGCTCTCCATCATTTTGCTTGTAAAGACCAAAAAAAGCATATACTTCAATTTCCTTGTTGTATAAAAGAAAAAGGGTAAAACCCCACTATGTAAAAGAGCTGAAGGGAAAAATGAAATTGCAATTGTGAAAGGCCTAGCTGGTTAGAACATATATAAAATTAGCAAGACCCCAATATCATCTTATCTACGTATAAAAAACTCAAGGTGCAGACAGATTCTTTTCTCTTCTTCTTCTTCTTTTTTTTTTTTTTTTTTTTTTTTTTTTTCGGGTAAGCTCCACACAGCTTCATCTAGTACATGGGAGAGACATGGTTGATCCGTGTGGACATAGATTCAGCTTCATCTAGTATGACAGAGACCTGGCTTAGTTCAATACTTGGTTCTGGATCAAACTTGTTGGTACTGCTTCGCATTTAACTTTTGCTTAAGCATTTACTATGAATTTCTGGTTCCTTTTCAAGATTGCTTCTCTACTAAGCATGTGGTGGGAAATGAAGGATGATAAAATAATCGAAGGTGGTCCATGAAAGATGCTTTTACAAGCTTCTGTGATTAGTATGGCTACATGATTTATGGTGTCAAGCTGAAATTTTCATCAACAATGATAGATTTAGTTGCAGCATGACACAAATAGAAATCAGAAGATAATCCTTAAGTCAAATTAGGGAAGAAGGAGAAAGAAAAATCCTAAAAGAACAATCAAGAAAACAAGTTTTTGTTAATGAGCCTATATCTTTCAATCCAACTGTTCATCATGCTATTTTTATGATAAGATGTGAGCATACCGGGTTGAAAAGTTTTGCTGCAACCGGCGGGGGGGGAGAATCTTCATATCACAAGTTACTGGACAGAGTTGACTGTCAATTATGTAAAGCTCAAAGTTTGACTTCTGACTAGTGGACCAAATTGTTGGTTTTGCCCAACCAAGAATACTATTGTTAAAATAGTTTCCGGTTTTGGTTGAGATTTACTGATTTAGTAATGTTGATTGTGTTTTCAGAAGTTCAAATAGTCAAGAATTCATGATTGCTGATTGCCCATTCTTACTAATCCAGTATGGATGTTATTAATTAATCTAATCACTGCGGCAGGATTAGCCTTAGGTTCTTTAACCATGGAAGAGATGATTAAGATCCTTGTTTCTGTTTTAGATACAATATTTGTAATGTTAGTCACTTAGTACTCCTCTTCAATGAAGTTGCTCATATTGAAGAACCTTTTGTTTTTGTTTTTGGTGCAGAGACGCTTAAAACATCGAAAACCAAGGTTTTTTGTAAGTTTTTCTTTTGTTTATACTTTATATTTGTTGATGTGTAGTATCCTTAAATGTCAAGGATATTACGCAATACAGTCTTGTTGAGGAAACTATTTTCTGTAGGAAAGAATCGAATTGCAGGAGTTCTCACTAGGTTCAACCCCACCCAACTTGGGGTTGCATGGGACACGTTGGTCAACTTCAGGTGACCAGGTATGGTTTCTGATTTTACCTTCTAATAATCTGTCAACTTCTGTGATTACATTAAAATCCGTTGTTTGTAATGAGCTTAGATGATCTGTTGATAATCTTTAGTATGTGTTAAATTTTTTATTTTCATGATTTATGATGATTCACTGTAGCATCATAATGTTATATAGCAGTTAATATTATGATTGTGGGCACTTCAGTACGTCCTAGCGCCACATCAGTTTCTTCATATGGTGAAATCTTGATATCATAATACCTCTACTATCTTGATTTCATTTGGAATGATTACTTTGTATATGCTAACAGCAAATCATGCGTATGGGCTTTGAGTGGGACACGAACAGCATCAATATTATGTTGCTCGCGAAGTTGGCTAAGCCATTAGTTGGGACTGCTCGGATTGTTATCAACAGCATCCACATTAAGGGAGATGTATGTAAAAGTAGCTTTCTTTTACAAGTGAAGTGTTGCGCTATTTTTTTTAATCTTTTTCACTTTTATTTTATGATGAAGAAAGATAATTATGGGGTTTCAGATCAAATTGATGGCTGTTCTTCTGAAATTTATATTCTGGACAATAATGATATTCAGATTTGTTTCTGTAGTGTCTCCCTGTGCAGCAGTTTATCTGGAGTTTCGAACCACTAAATGAAAAGGCTTTTCGAGGATATGCCTCCAGGCTTGCCCCAATGTGAGGCTATAAGATCTAGTCTTGTAGGCAAACTGTCTCAGTACCCTAACTGGCCTTTTAAAAAGCGGTCCAGACATGATTTTGTTTTCCCCTTATCTGAGCTAAGTTTTGTACACAGTTCTATATTACTTAAACACAGCACTAGAATTAGATTTTTATTTTCTCTAGAAGAGCTCATTGGCACCTGTGCATCAAGATAAGGGCTATGAAGCACGGAATCTTCGCTAGGAAAAGAGTCCTTGTTGGACACTCAAACGCGTGTCCATGTCCCACGTGATTTTTGTTGCCGATACGTTTTGGATACATGCCAAACATGGCACATGCATGTGCCTTTCTCTCACATTATTATTCGTTACATTTCATGGTGGTAGATTAGTTTTTCCTTCATTACTTATTGTTTTCTATTTAGAACCAATTAAATTTTCGGAACAATCTCTTGGTTCAAGCATTATCTTGATACTACATACTAACTAGAATGGACAGAAGATGAAAGCAGAAAGTAGGATGAGGATAATGGATCAGGGGAAATTTAAATTGGTATGCATGAACCACCCAGCTCGTATAAGAAATTGTCCATATAGCTCTTTCAGTGACATCTGAAAGAGCTAACAGGTATGCTTACATTACCAAGCATTGTTGTGTGAGACATAAATCAGCGCAGTTGATGGAACAGTGACTTGATTATTCATAGTTCCTTGATTTCTGGTTATGAGAGACTGAATAAAAAAGAATGAGATCTATAAACCCAAGAAACGCTAACATGGAGGCAGATTCATAGGATCTATAGGTGAATTGTGAACTTGCATTAACTTGATTTATTGTCCAAGGTTGAGGACTCCAATTTTACACAATCCAAAAAAGGCATACTATTAACTCCTTGAGAGTCGTAGTCCAATATGCATTTGATGCTTTATCTTGCTGTGTACTGTAATTCTGGTCCTACTTTTCAAAGATATGTTGGATTGCATTTCTAACTTATCTTTGTTTATAGAAAGATTCCCATGTTGGGTTTTCAGTGGTTTGACTGTCCTCGTGTTCATACTCGATACCTAGACATGTAGATTATGTCTTTGCTGCATTCATAATTCAATGATTTTGCATTTATTATGTTGTATGATTGACTATTTTGCTTCTGGCATGAACGTGAGTTTAACCCTGATTACTGATTGTCATGCTTTAGAATTTAGATTGTGTACAAGGTGTTTTGCGATACATTTTATACTTGTAAGTTGTAACTTTATTAAAAAATTTGCTATTTACAATGTTATACAGCTTCTCTTCATGCCCATTCTTGATGGACAAGCTGTTCTTTATTCATTTGAATCAACTCCTGAGGTGAGGATCGGTGTTGTCTTTGGAAGTGGTAGCCAAACGCTTCCTGCAACAGAATTGCCTGGTGTTTCATCTTGGCTGGTGCGTTATCTTTTCTATTTCTCAAATTTCTTAAGCAAAGCACATTGATAATTCATCAAAATAGCTGGCAATTGATCATAAACCAAGTGACATCCCTTATGTTATCATTACTAGAGTATACGAAAAGTCGAAAACATATTTCCGATTTTCAGTTTCTAACAATAGAATATAATCTCCCTCACACAGGTCAAGCTTTTCACTGATACCTTAGTTAAGACTATGGTTGAACCCCGTCGCCGTTGTTACTCTTTGCCTCCAGTGGATCTAAATAAAAAGGCTGTTGGAGGCATAATTTCTGTAACTGTCGTTTCAGCAAGTACACGTGCCATGGATAGATTGAAAGGAAGCAGTTCTGGAAGGCAAGAGAGCTCTATAAGAAATGGTACTTTAGAAGGCAATCCTGGTGGTGGAGTTCTACAAACATTTGTTGAAGTTGAACTTGGGGAGTTAACTAGGAAAACAAACGCCAGTCTAGGTTCAAGCCCTAGATGGGATGCGACTTTTAATATGGTTTTGCATGAAGACAACGGAATTCTTAAATTTAATCTCTATGAATGGGTTCCAAACAATTTGAAGCATGACTATATAACCAGTTCGGAATTAAAGGTAATGTAAATGATGCTGCTAATTTGGGTTTATTCACTTTAGGTTTTCAAGTGTGTAAATTCATTATTGTATGGAAATATTTTGTCTTTGGTGGTAATATCTCTTCTGGATTTCAATTGATGTGATAATTTCAACTGCTATGCACAGGTGAGATATGTTAAAGATGACTCCACAACATTCTGGGCAGTAGGCCCTGGATCCAGTGTACTAGCCAAACGCGTTGAATCTGTTGGTCAAGAAGTTGAAATGGTTATTCCATTCGAGGGAAATAATTTAGGAGAGGTAGAAGCTTCAATTGATCTGTCTTCTAATAATGTTATTTAGTTTTTCTTTTGAATGACGGCAATGTTGCGTTTGCCTCTCTTTTTCTGCATGGATTGCAGCAGATTGTTAGATAGCAAGTTCTTTTTATCCTTGAAGCTTTCTTGAAGTTGACATTAGTTGTTGAAAGTGTGTCTCTGGGTACAAAAAAAAAGGAGATATTTGTGGAAGAATCACATGGACCAAAATGGAGGAGGAAAATGATGAATGAATTCAATGACTCTCTTGTTTACAGAAATCAGGCATGAGATTTGTAATTGTGAAACTTCTCCAGTGTAGGGGAAAAGAAAGGGAAGTAAGAACCTAATAGATAAAGCTGTCCTTGCATATGTTATGTTGGACTGACACTGATAAAACACTTGAAATTTTGAACTTTGTTAGCTATGACATTCTCCTCTTGAGAAAGTCATAGGTTATTCCCTTGAAAGAATTCCAGTTTTGCCCAATTGGTAAACTTTGAATATTGGTGTGAAACTTGGGTTCAAACTCGTGTTTGTTTACTGACTCGCGCCCCATTTCCTATTGAAGAGAAAAGAAAGTAAAAGAAAAGGCAAAGAGAAGAAAGAACAATCAATATGTACCTTATCTGTCAATTTAAAGACAATTCTGATATACCTTGCTCCTCAGCAAGACAAGATTGAAGTGTAAATTTCATGAAAGAGTATCAAGTACTGATACATAGGTTCTTCTTTGCTGTTCGTTTCTTCCTTTAGTTTCTTTCTGGTATTAGACTTGACAGCTAAAATTAGCTACAGTTATGCACGAAGAATAATAATCATGATTCCGTAAGTACAAAATGAAGATGCATTTAATTGCATTGACCTTTTTTGCTGTAATACAGAACTTGATAAGCTGTCACCTACCTTTTGATACTGAATAAAGCTCGAGTGATTCTACATTTTGATACCCTGTGAATTCTCAAAAGAGGAACTCACTTTCACCTCATTTGCTATATTTTCCATTATTATGTGTTTCCTTACAATTTTTTCCATATATAACGTTGTTCAAACACTGAACCCAATATATCATAGAGTTAACAGTTGAAATTTGTTAACAGATGACGTGTATTTTAAGGAGACATTTCCTTAATTTTAATGATAATCTTTCTTTTTAATTTACAGTTAACTGTGAGGGTTGTGCTGAGAGAATGGCAGTTTTCAGATGGTTCTCGTAGCTTTAACAACTCTTCCCTTATTGGTTCTCAACGATCTATGTATCGGTCATCAGATGTTCAGCCAAGAACAGGAAGGAAACTCAAGTTAACTGTTGTGGAAGGGAGAGATTTGGTTGGGAAGGATAAACTTGGAAAGTCCAATTCATATGTGAAACTACAGTATGGAAAGGTTTATCTTTTCTTTCCTGTGACATCCCACTTCTTTTGCTTTCTGTAAACCTTCTCTTATCTTAACACTATGTGAATAAGATTCTGAATAATCTGTTCAAGGAGACCTGGGAACATCTATTATATCGAGATTGACGACTGATAATGCTATAAACTTTTTTCAGGCTCTCTACAGAACGAGGACGGTAAATGTCTTGAATCCTGTGTGGAATGAGAAGTTTGAATTCGATGAGATAGGAGGTGGTGAATATCTTAAGGTCAAGTGTTACTCTGAAGACACTTTTACAGATGACAGCATCGGAAGTGCACAAGTAAATTTGGAAGGATTGGTTGAGGGCCAACTGAAGGATATCTGGGTACCTCTTGAAAAAGTGAGTACAGGAGAATTGAGGCTTCAAATAGAAGCAGTGAAAAATGATGACTATGAAGAATCAAGGGTATGCTTCTATCTAAGTTAACTATTAGCTCAGTTAGTAAACGTACCAAAAGAAAGCCAATAAATGATAGGATCAGAAGGGTTTCAATGGACCAAGTATTTAATTTGTTTGATTTATATATGGAAACTTAAATTTTAATGCCAAGTTTACCCATTCAAATTTATGCAGAGTGGGAGATCAGGGAGGGGTTGGATTGAACTAGTTGTCATCGAGGGGAAAGACCTTATTGCTGCTGATTTAAGGGGAACAAGTGATCCTTATGTGAGAGTACACTATGGGAACCTAAAGAAAAGAACAAAGGTCAGATACAACTCTAGGAATTCTTGTAGATCTCAATTGTTTTCTCGAAGTCTCTTATATTCAAATAATTTGTTGCGTGTTTCGTAGATTTCCATTATGCATTTTCTAATCAATGTTTCTTCTTTGTTGCCTTGGTATTGATCCACGTACAGATGATTTAACTAACAGAGTAGCCGTACTTAGTATGTAGAGTCAAATCCAAACAAATATCATGTATTATTTTTTACCAATTAAGTTTTCGCATTCAATCGTCCTTCTATTATCTCTGATTCATCTATCGTGCATTCTTGGTCTTCATTATTTTGGACTACTGGTTAATGTTACGAAATTTGAAAAAACACCTAGATGGTAGGTGTTTATGATTTCTCATACAGAAAAACTATTGGAATTTGGACATTGGGAGTCTATTGTCTTTCCTTTTTCCTCCCTTTTATTTTACCAATCACTCCAAGAAATCCAATTTCATGCAGGTTACATACAAGACTCTGAATCCTCAATGGAACCAGACATTAGAGTTTCCTGATGATGGTAGTCCCTTAGAGTTGCATGTGAAGGACCATAATGCTGTACTACCAACATCAAGTATAGGTCATTGCGTTGTAGAATATCAGAGGTTACCTCCAAACCAGATGGCTGACAAGTGGATACCTCTACAAGGAGTGAGGAAGGGGGAGATCCACGTACAAATAACAAGAAAGGTTCCAGAGCTACAAAAGAGATCCAGTACAGGTTCCAACCTTTCGTCATTAAGTAAAGCCAATCAAATCTCTGATCAGGTAAAACGACAAGTTGCAGTCTTAGATTACTCTTTTTCTTATATTATGATTCAAAACCAATATCATACTATGATTGCTCATGAGCGTAACTGCTGTTCTGTGTGTCTAATCAATACAGATTGATTTTTTGTTTAAGAAACACTTGAATTTTCATTTAGAAACCTAAGAAGCAAAGTCAGCATACTGTAGTTTTAAGGTACGAGTTTGGAATGTCAGAACCATACACGTGGTGTGCAATCACGCAAATGGGTTTCCCACCAGTCCACAAGGCTCGCTTCGCTCATTGATACTCAACATCAGAAACTGGTCTGAATGGATAATTTTAACAGATATTCTGTGTCTTCACGATGGTGGGTGGGATTGGTTTCTGGTATAGAAATCTTGTAAGAGAGATGCTTAATCTGTCACGCCCTCACCCACGTGTGCTGTATGCCGTGTATATTTCTTGGAAAAAGAAAAATTACAGCTTATAAGATTGTGTCTTGGTTAAATAAATCTATTTTGTTTCTTTTTAGTAATCTGTCATTGAATGTCATGTTATTTTCAATTTGTACACTGCTTCTGTGCTTACTTTAAGTCTTTACTTGTATGTTATTATTTAAAATGAGAATCAAATGAATGTACAGATGAGACAAATCATGACGAAGTTTCGAGGCTTAATTGAGGATGAGGATCTTGAAGGGCTGTCACTGGTATTGAATGAGATGGAGATCAGTCAAGAAGAACAAGAGGAATACATGGTGCAGCTTGAGAATGAACAGACCCTGCTGCTAAATAAGATTGGTGAGCTTGGACAGGAAATTTTTAAGTCTTCACCCTCGCCAAGCAGGAAAATTTCTGGGTAATTAATTGAATCAAATTCTCTTCTATTACTATGGAATTTTACTCCCCCCACGATTTAGTTTGTATCTAATGTAAATTTGCAGACAGTCAGTCATCCTTTGTCGTTAACAATGAATAGGATACTATACAAAATTTCGTTGCCGCTGTGCCTGATTACTGTTATGTATTGTAAATTGTTCGGCTTTCTTCATTTAGCGGTTAGTTTTACGAATTGTTTGTAAGCAGCCTAATGTCCCACATTGATCACCAAAGTATGGGATTGGATATGAACTCTTGGGCTCCGTCTTCTTGTAAGCCAGTTTTCGGAGGTGAGTTCTAACCAAGGGTTCATATCACACAGCTTGGGATAACAATCCCCAAGAGGACATATATGTATCAAAATCTGTGTACACCAATTCAAATGTCTACGGCTCTCGTGGAGATGATTCAAGAGTTGATCTTTAAGAAGGACGATTTCTCATCATGTAGGTCATGTAGATACAAATGTATACACTGCATTGTACGGCTATCTGGAGATGTTTCAAGGGTTAGATTTTTTAGAAGGATGATTTCTCATCATGTAGGTCATGTAGATACAAATATATACACTGCATTGTAGGTTCACATAGAGGTGATTCAATGGTTGATTTTTTAAAACGATGATATATTGACTGGTGAGAAAAATCATCTCTTGATTTATTTTGGTGTGGGTCTTGTAGGTCACTGTGAAACCTCATTATATTTTTTGATAAAACTCTTTCATTATTCGATGCAATTATCCAATGGTTTATGAGTAACGTGTTCCTTTGATGGGTCTTGTTAACGTGTGCCCTAAGGGCACATGATAAGGATGTTTTAGAAGGGTTTTTTTTGCAAGTTACAGGTCTTCAAAGCAGCTGAATTTTTGTAAGCATAATATTATCATTGTTTATAAGATGCCCACAAAAAAATCAGCTCAATCAGAAATATCTAACCCTCTAAATAAATCACTTTAAATGTCAGCCGTTCATTCATACTATTAAGTCTAAATTAAGTTTTTGTGGTGCTAGAGGGTGCTAGAGGACTCCGCTTGAGCTGATTTTTTCAGATATAATCCAAATAGTATAAATAATATACATATCAAAAAATCAACCCATTTGGACAACTTTAATAAACTAAACAAAACACAAAACCAAAAAACTTAACATGTGCCCTTAGGGCACATGTTAACAAAATCCTCCATTGATTTATGAGTGGCACTCACATCTATTAAGGCATGTAAATCTTCAAATGATTGCAATAGTGATAGGTATTATCAAAAAGTCAAAACCTTTGTAAAAAGGCTGGCTTACGATCGTGACCTAACTTTTAATTGATGCTTTTAATTATGTAGTCAGTCACCATGGCAAATTGGTCCATGAACAACAGGTAGTTTCTTTCCTAGAACGCCATCAATATTTGTAGCACTATAAAAGTAGTTGCTTTAATTTGTTGGTTTCTCTTTGTCCATCCGCTGATGTACACCTCTCCAGACTCACTACTATTTACACACACAAAATAAAATAAAATAAAATAAAACTTTTTGTAGGTTCCGAAACCAAAACCATTTGATTATGTTTTAGATCCACTCACTTATTTTGGGGCACCCTCCAAAACCAATATTTTCTAACGGCCATTCTAAAAAAAGTCCGGGCCATCCAGTTTTTTTTTGGGCGCATCAAGTTTAATTTGGTGTATAGTCCCCAACAAAATAAAGCTCTCAACAAAAGGAGTCGTAGTGACCAGGGCCGAGTGACTATTTATCAAAGGGTCCTGTTAACGTGTGCCCTTAGATTATTTTTGAAGGAGCTTTTTTGTAATTTAGAAGTTTTCAAATCAACTGAATTTTTGTAGACATAATATTATCATTATTTATAAGATGTCTACAAAAAATTAGCTAAATCAGAAATGTCTAACCCTCCAAACAAATCACTTTAAATGTCAGTCATTCATTCACACTATTAAAGTCTAAATTAAGTGTTCATGGTGCTAGAGGTCTCAGATTGAGCTGATTTTTTTAGATATGATCCAAATAGTATAAATAACATACATATCCAAAAATTAACTCATTTGGATAACTTTAAGAAACTAAACAAAATATAAAACCTAAAAGCTTATCATGTGCCCTTAGGGCACATGTTAACAAAATCTTTTATCAAAAACACGTCTCTGTAAAGGGGTGCCTCTTCACAATGGGAGTAGTAGTGACCAAACCCCAGTGAACGGCAACCGTACAAGAGATTGATTTAAACCTTGCAGTCATGATATTGCCGCAAAGGGTCAAGAAACTCAACGCCACCATTCCACTATTCCTAAAAAACTTAAAACCAGGCCTTCTTTTCTTTTCTTTTCGAACTATCATAGATACGAAAATAATGAGAAAAATTAGATTTAATTATCAACTGCTCCTATTGGAAATAGGATTGACTACGGATTGGAGCCATATAACATGGTTTCATAAAATCCATATGATTTTCTCAATCTAAATCGAGCAGGTTTTACATGAAGAAGATTTTGCGTTTTTTTGTGTTTCTAATGGCATTCTTTTCTACATTTATTGGTGGAAAATTTTCTAATGTCTATGTCTATTTTAGGCGATTTCTTTGCGCTTCTTATCCACTTTTTTTTAATGGTGTATCTGTAATAATTTAGACATTAGTCTCTCTTATTAAGAAAAGAAAAAACTACGGAGAGAGGTGCACAGAATCACAAATCCAACTTTTTGAAAAATAAAAAGAACTTTCGGAATCTCGTGCTATTGACAACATTAAACACGGCCCAATGAATTGACTCTCACCTACTTTTTAATCGAGAAAGCTAGTGAGAAACTGAGTATTATATTTTTTTCAAATGAATTATGCACGTGCCTATAAAAGGCTATGAGGAAGGTTATTGCACCCCTCTTATAACGCCCCCTTATAACGCCCCCTCATGTGCAGGGGCGGCCCTAGACAAATTGAGGCCCTAGGCGAGATTTGAAAATGGGCCCTTACATATATACAACATTATATAGTTATGTACTCCAAACCCTCATCCTTACTCCGGGCTTGGGATCGGCAATGTAACGTTTTAGCGCTACATAGGCGGATTTAAAAACTTTTTTTTTTCATAGATAAATAAATAAAGTTCTTATCTTTAATCTTTTAAAGATAAGAATGGACTGTAGGACTATAATGGAAGAATGAAAATGGAGAATGGAGAACTCAAGAAGGAGAATTATAGTCTATTTGGACAAGGGATTTGAGGGAGGGATTTTGTGGGGACCAGGGATTTGGTGGAAAAATCATATTATATTTTTTCTCAAAATTCTTGGTCCCCACAAAATCCCTCCATAAAATCCCTTGTCCAAACAGAAGAATTTGAAAATTTTGGAATAGTTGTCTATATATTATTATTTAGAGTTTTGGTCTTTGTCACTTTCTGCTTTAAGTTTTCAATTTCATCGGATATATTATTATACTAGGATTTTGGCTTTTGTATCTGTGTTTGAAATGGTCAACAAAGGACGGTTTTGGCATTTGTATCTTTGTGTTTGAAATGGTCTAACAAACGACTAGTTTTATAGGACCAACTTAATTGAATAACTAATATAGGGAGTACTAGTATACTTATTTTAAGTGGGGGCCCCAACCATTGTGAGGCCCTAGGCTGCTGCCTAATTGGCCTAGTGGTTGGGGCGGCCCTGCTCCTATGGAGCCCACATGTGATGCATTTAAGGACTGATTTTTTTAGAAGATGTTCTCCTCACTATGTATATCAACATATTCAAAAATCAGTTCTTTCTAAAACTTTTAACCCCTTCAAATTAACCTTTAAAAATTAGTAACTATTTGGTAACTATTTGAATGGTCAAATAGTTACCAATTTTTAAGAAGTAATTTGAGGGGGTTAAAAGTTTTAGAAAGAATTGATTTTTGAATATGTTGATATACATAGTGAGGAGAACATCCTCTAAAAAAATCAGTCCTTGAATGCATCACATGTGGGCTCCACAGGAGGGGGCGTTATAAGGGGGCGTTCTAAGAGGGGGTGCAATAACCTCCCTCAAAGGTTATATATATAAATAAATGAAATAAGTGAACATAGCTATACAGAAATGGGTTTTTTTTTTTTGATAGATGGGTTTATAAAAACGGTGCCCCAAAGTTTATGTGATAGGGTGGGACCTATCATTTTTCCCTCATAGAAGTGTTTTGAAAAGATTTTCAATTTATATAATACTAGAGTCGACCATGTCACATAAGCATCAGGCACAGCTTTTGTAACTTGGGTCGGTCCAAACAACACTACTATTCTTGATAACCAACTCATTACGGCATTAGTTGAGGGTAAGTAAATGTCACCACCCACTAGCGACTATCCCACTTTTTTCTAATCATTTTCAATTTCATTATGCACGTGTTCATATAAATGTTATATCCAAACAAAAAGTATTAATAAAAGCAATAAAGTTTTTTTTGTACCGACCAATTATCTATGTGGTAGGGTGGGATTTACCACTTTTCCTTTTTTAAAAATATTACAAAGGGTTTCCAATTTATGTGGTAGTGGGATCCACCATATTACGAATATTTATTTTGTAAGTCCCGTCCGAATAATAAAGATGGTGGTGTATACTTTATACCTAAAAAAAATTTGTGAACATAATTCAATTAAACAAAGCAAAAAAGGCCGATTCTAATTGGTTCCAATTTGACTCATGATCGGTCCAATCTAATTCGTTTAATCATTTTTTTACTACTACAATTCCTTTTAGATGNGTTTTATAGGACCAACTTAATTGAATAACTAATATAGGGAGTACTAGTATACTTATTTTAAGTGGGGGCCCCAACCATTGTGAGGCCCTAGGCTGCTGCCTAATTGGCCTAGTGGTTGGGGCGGCCCTGCTCCTATGGAGCCCACATGTGATGCATTTAAGGACTGATTTTTTTAGAAGATGTTCTCATCACTATGTATATCAACATATTCAAAAATCAGTTCTTTCTAAAACTTTTAACCCCTTCAAATTAACCTTTAAAAATTAGTAACTATTTGATAACTATTTGAATGGTCAAATAGTTACCAATTTTTAAGAAGTAATTTGAGGGGGTTAAAAGTTTTAGAAAGAATTGATTTTTGAATATGTTGATATACATAGTGAGGAAAACGTCCTTTAAAAAAATCAATCCTTGAATGCATCACATGTGGGCTCCACAGGAGGGGGCGTTCTAAGAGGGGGTGCAATAACCTCCCTCAAAGGCTATATATATAAATAAATGAAATAAGTGAACATAGCTATACAGAAATGGTTTTTTTTTTATAGATGGGTTTATAAAAACGGTGCCCCAAAGTTTATGTGATAGGGTGGGACCCATCATTTTTCCCTCGTAGAAGTGTTTTGAAAAGATTTTCAATTTATATAATACTAGAGTCGACCATGTGACATAAGCATCAGGCACAACTTGGGTCGATCCAAACAACACTACTATTCCTGATAACCAACTCATTACGGCATTAGTTGAGGGTAAGTAAATGTCACCACCCACTAGCGACTATCCCAAGAGTCGTGCTAATCCCACTTTTTTCTAATCATTTTCAATTTCATTATGCACGTGTTCATATAAATGTTATATCCAAACAAAAAGTATTAATAAAAGTAATAAAGTTTTTTGTACCGACCAACCTAAAAAAAATTTGTGAACATAATTCAATTAAACAAAGCTAAAAAGGCCGATTCTAATTGGTTCCAATTTGACTCATGATCGGTCCAATCTAATTCGTTTAATCATTTTTTTACTACTACAATTCCTTTTAGATGAAGTTAAAAGTTTTAGTGTTTCAAGTTTTTCTTGAAAGTTTTTGCTCTAATTGGTTCCAATTTGACCTAATTAGAATCGGTTGAATCCATAGAAACTAAAGAAAAGCCAATCTAACTCGTTTAGTCGGAAGTTTTGGCGCCGATCCATATCGGATCCGGAGAATCATGTTATCAACAAGAAATAACGGACGAAATATTTGTTTTTCATATAAACACGTTTTAAAAATAAAAATAAAACCTTTTTCAAACTGAAATCATCAGTCTTTTCCACTTTTTCTTGAAGAATAAAGTAGAAAAGGAATAATTAAGTTAAATTTAAGAGAAAAACTTCTAATAGATTGTTTGATTGGAAAATTTTAAGTATGAATTTTGTAGGGATTAGGAATTTAGTAGAAAATTAGTTAGATTTATAAAATGATTTTTGATTAGGTTCCTGCTAAATTCTTAGTTCCTACAAAATCTCTACTTGAAATCCTTCGTCCAAACAAACCATAAATTCAATTCTAATTAAAAATTATAATACAGATTCGAATAGAGAAATAACGGTTGCAATTGCAAGTAACAAAAAAAATCGTTATAACGTTTTTTTCAATTAAAAAAAAAAGGAAAAAAAAAACTTGGACGGAAAAAAAAAATGGTGTCTGGTCTGTGGCCTGGTCTGGTCATACTGGTAATGGTGTGAACTGAATCAGCAGTGACAGTGCAGCTATTCAGCTTTCACTAATAAAACTGAATTAAAAGACCCCTTTCTTCCTTGACTTTTTTTTTTTGAGCTTTGCTTTGCTTTGCTTCTCTTTCTTTGTCACTCATGGAGCTCTCTCATCACTCTCTCACTCTTCAAACATCATCAAATTCAAAGTCATCTCTGCTATGCCGGAACTCCGACCTTCTCGCCGGAGACTTGACATTCCGTCAACTACCCATTTTTCATAGAGGTAGAAGAATCGACAGAGAATCATCAATGGTTTCTTATGTTCCAAAAACTCGTCGATCCATGGTAGTTTTGGCAAAGAAGAAAACACCGAAGAAGGTGATCGAAAATGTAAGCGAAGAGATGAATTTGATTGCTTCCCAAAACATGGATTTTGCTCCAGCTCGAAGACGTGTTCGATCGGCTTTCACCCAAGTTCAGCAACAGCTCGATCATGTCTTGTTTAAGGTCCCCTTTTGTTTTAAAAAAAAAAATGATAATAATTTGATTCATCCATCGATCATGACTTATTTTGTACTTTTCTGTTACAAAACTGTTTACTGATAGATCCAAGTTTCTTATGTTTATGAATCAAAAATTGGAATGAATAGATGGCTCCTGCTGGGATCAGAACAGAGGAGGTAATCCCAATTAATTTTCTTCCTTCTTGTTGGATTATTATTTGATTTCACCTTGTCAAAATAACTCTTTTTTAGGGGGGATTTTTTTTATTTTTTTTTCTTGTAGTGGTTTGAAAGAAATTCAAAGGGTCTTGAGATTTTCTGTAAGAGCTGGTTACCAGAGTCAGATGAGAAAATTAAGGGTATCCTCTGTTTCTGCCATGGATATGGTGATACTTGTACCTTCTTCTTTGAAGGTACATTTTATATTTGATTGTTTGATTATCAGAGCTTTATTTCAACAAATTTCTGAACTTTTAATTTGTGGAAGATGGATTTTAGATGATGCTAAATGTGAGTTTCAAATAAGAATTTCAGGAATAGCTAAAGCAATTGCTGCTTCTGGGTATGGAGTTTATGCTGTTGATCATCCGGGTTTTGGACTCTCCGAAGGCTTGCACGGTTACATCCCAAGCTTTGATGATTTGGTTGATAATGTCATCGAACGCTACAACATCATAAAAGGTGAATTATTGGTTGTCTGCTGAAGTTGATGTGAATTTCATTGATTTATCTTTGTTTGTTTGATGATCTTTTCTGCAACAGAAAGGCCAGAAGCAAAGGGATTGCCTCGTTTTCTATTGGGGCAGTCCATGGGAGGAGCTGTTGCTATTAAAGTTCATCTAAAGCAGCCAACTGCTTGGGATGGAGTCATTCTTGTAGCTCCAATGTGTAAAGTAAGCATTTTCAATCTGCCTATAAATGTGTACTAAATTCATTTCCTCAATGAATCTTAAGCCCTTGATTTTGTTAGATCTCTGAATCAGAAAACTGTAAGTTAAGTTTGATTATGATGCTGATATCATTTTTGTTCGAAGTTATTTTGTCAAGTAACTCAGTCTTCCTTATGTTTGAATCAATAAAAGATAATTCATTAGATACAGAAACATCTTAACTCGTACCAACATCAGCACATACAAAAGGATCCAATGTTCTTTGTTTCTTTTTTTTTTTTTCTTCCCATTCTCCGCTTATTCTCTTCAAGTTTCTTTAGGATGGTTCCCATGGCCGTTTGTATATACTAATGTAATTGCTTTCAATTTCATTTAAGTTCTGGTCAGGGTCTCTCACAAAATAGAGAGAAAGAAGGGAAAAAGAAGAAGTGGGGAGTTTCAATTGCATCAAGTTTAAAAGTTTAGTGTTTTGAACACTATCTCCATCCCTGTAATGGGTTTCAAAATCCTGACCCAATTTTTCCAAGACATGGCAGGAGATTGTAGGACTAGGAGACTGATAGGAATCCCTTTTGGTACATGAAAGTTTGTTACAAGTGTCAGTTAAAACCAGTTATTGTCGCTTTCTCTTCGCAAACCGAAGTGAACAAAACACCTGACTACGTAAATACAATGTAGCGTTTCAATATTCCTCTGACAGTGTTGTGGTGCACTCATAGAAGATAGTTTATGTTCAGTCGTCTACAAATCCCATAGTTTGTATCGTCAGTTCACGCACTTAGTAAAATCAATACACTACCCAAAATGATGGTTCATGAGAACAGGGAACTTGAGTTAACTGGATTCAGCTCACCTGTTCATGCAAGATAGAAAGGAAGTTGAAAAGAGGCTAATAGTCTTGTGAAGGTGGCTTGTCTTAATAATGCAACCAAGATCTTAACACTTTCTTTCTATTTCTGAGGTTGCGATTTAATTTTCTGCTATTATTGTGTGATCAGGTATCAGGCTTTACCTCCAAAAGCACAAATGAATCTAAAATAGAAGACATTAGTTGTGATCTCATCTCCTGAACACTTCCTGATCATGAACATAATCAAACAGCAGCATTCATGAAATTTTATCTGTCATTGATATTGTACTAAATTATTAATGGATTCACTGACATTATGTTCAAACAAAGATTGCAGATGATGTGAAGCCAGCACCACCAGTTCTAAAGGTCCTGACTCTCTTGTCTAATATTCTACCAAAAGCAAAGCTGATACCAGAGAAGGATTTAGCAGAGCTCATGTTTAGAGACCCCATAAAAAAGAAAATGGTTAGTTGGTGCTTATTGCATTCTCTAGATAGATGAGTCTGAAAGTTAATCCATTCTCAAGTAACAACGACATTTCGACCTTACATTCATTTTCTGCTCCAGATTTTGTTGGGATTTGATGGTATATAGTAACTTCAGTTTTTAAGAAATTACTCGACTTGTGTTTGATGCTTTCACATATCTTCCACATCAGCGTTCCTCTTATAAACTATACCTCACCTTTTTGCAAAATATCCATTTACATAGAAATTGTTATGATGCTTTGATAAATTTATTTTTTCAACTTAGGCTACACAATGTTTTTTCTTCTTGGGATGCTATTTATATGCCATAAGCTGTCATCCTTTGCACATATACTGTCTGCACCACATTTTCTGTTGAATTCATGAATTACATTTTGGAAGGGACAACCAGAGTAATGAGTAGGATTCATTAGATTGATTCCTTCTTTTTTATTTTCCTATATTTATTTTGCATCAAATTTTCTGTTGAAAGATTCATGGATTACATCTTGGAATTGTGATGGTTACATATAGGCTATCTACAACGTAATCTCGTATTCAGATCGAGTTCGACTAAAGACTGCAATCGAAATGTTGAACGCAACACATGATATCGAGTCACAGGTGGATAAGGTGAGTTGAAATAATTAACTGTTGTGGGAAGAAGGTTTCTTGACAATTAAGGAGTTTTGTTGCTTCACAGTAGTTGTAAAGGCTTAACTGTTTTGACCTGGTAGATAATTAACTTAGTATTAACACCCTTTCTCACAACAGTTAATTATTTCTGTTCGTTGTTCCAGGTTTCATCTCCATTGCTGGTTCTGCATGGAGCAGCAGACAAGGTTACAGATCCATTAGTAAGCAAGTTCCTTTATGAGAAGGCTTCTTGTATGGACAAGACCCTGAAACTCTATCCAGAAGGCTATCACTGTATTTTAGAAGGCGAGCCTGATGAAAGGATTTTTACAGTCCTTAATGATATTGTTTCTTGGCTTGATTCTCGTTCTCCCCTCGTCGTGTAGAAAGCAGCATTTTCTTTGACCCCTCATCATCAATTCATCGTATCAGCAAGAAAGACCCTTTATCTGTTGTAACTTGAACAAGTTTTTTTTTTCACTGGTTCTCTTGTATTACTTTTGGTTCGTATTAGATCTAAGGCATATCTTGGAGGCTATTACTTGCCATTGTTGTTCCATGAAATGTAATCATTCAAATAAACTCATCTCTTTAGAGCAGCAGCAAATAAAGCAAAATGTGAACCTAAGTGATGTTCCTCTCTCTCTCTCAAAACAACACTTGCAATAGATGTACTAAAGTCACAAATCAAATTTTCATTATTCAAATCTATGCGAAGCTGGATAAATGCTACAGATAAACAATAACAATAACAATGAAACCTGAAACATAATCATAATCTGTAGCTATTAGAACAATTAATTACAGCCTCAGCTAGTAGTACTATTGTACAGGGGAAAAAAATGGAAGGCAAAACCATCAAGACGGGATATTTCTGATGCTGTGCTGATCTAACCAAGATATAATTTCATCAAAAGCTTGAAATATATTTTCATCTGGCTCACCTTCAAGAAGAGAATGATAAGCATCTTTAATTAGGTGGAGCTTCTTGTCTGAACTGCTTGCTTTCTCAAACAAAGCCTTACTAACTGACGGATCAGTTACAATATCAGCCTCTCCATGCAGGATCAATATTGGCAGAGAAACCTGTAAAGCATTATATGGGTTGTAAGTTATCCAACTTAAAGGGTCTAAAGCTAATCTAAAAATAATATTACCAACAAAGAAATGACATAAAAGTGCCTCTGTTGAAACAGATGCGCGATGCCTGTCCATAGTGTTTAAAACTTCAAGAAACCCATAACACTGACAATGCAGACATATAAAGCCCAAAATATATTTTAGCTATATTTAAATAAAAAAATTTCTAAATAGGAATAAGGAAAACTATTTGAGAGTAAATTAACAAACTATATGCCGTCATTCTATTGAATAACTTAGTGAATAATATAAATAGATTTTACAGGAGAAAGAATACAAAAGCTACCCTTGCAAGAGTAAGAGGAGATAAATCCCAGAAAACAGAGGAAATCTCCCTAATATGATCAGGAAGAAGGATGTGGAAGGAACATTGATTTGTAATCGAAAATTAAGGATTTGATGACTAAAAATATAGCAAAGATGAACTTCAAAGGGGGCTGCAAAACATCATCCCTCGTTAAAAAAAAAAGGTGAATAAAAATTATGTATAGATTTGGAATTATTGCATCTCTCTTGTATGAGTCCACGTATCTCTAGAAGTGTCAACTTTCCGTGTCTATTGAACCGCATAAGTGCAAGTGTCGTCGCATAGATATGTACATGCATAAAAGAGATACCTCACCTATCAAAGAGAAACGACATACAGGGTATTTCATACCTCTTCCAATCGACGTTCTATTTCTTGGGTGGTCCTCAGTAACTCTAAAGCAGTCTTCAATCGTGGTTTATCCCTGTATGCAATAACATTATATTGTGTCTGCATTGATCAGAGATACAAACAGTTAGCCAAATATTCATATTAAGAAGAATCACAACCTCGTGAAAATGGCAAACAGAATCATATGGATATTGCATCCAACTTCAGAGTTTCTATACCACAAACTATTACTAATATGTGCTGAAACCATCCATATTAAATAGTTAACAAAAATAAAGAGACTAACCAGCTTCTTCTTTTCCAAGTCTCTGAAAGCCATCTCTCCTATATCCTTTTCTGGAACTAACTTTGATTTAGGGAGCACATTAGCTACAGCAATCAGAAGTTGTTTCACACCCATAGGTGGAACCATATCCTCTGCAATCTACATAAAGAACTGAGTTAATTAACTGTAAACAACACCAACCAATAAGACCCCGAAATAAAAACCAGGTTCAGGAAAATACTTTGCACATCGGTGCAACAAGAACAGCACCATCCCATGCATTAGGTTGTTTTAGGTGAACCTTTAGAGCAACCGCTCCACCCATAGACTGTCCAAACAAGAAGCTTGGCAGGTTTTGATACTCCATTGTTTCTGTCATACAAACCCATCTAAAATAAGCAGAGATATCTTTGCCATTAAATTAGCAGACATTTCAGTTATTAAACCCATAACTATCTCAGATTCTTTGATCGGATGTTGTAAACAAAACATTTATCCATGAACACATCAAAAGAAGTAGGATGCCAAGATGAAAAGTACATACCCAGTCAAATTTATCGTGGAAAGTGATGAGAAGTCCATATCTAGTTTCTGTCCATGTTACTTAAAGGTATTATTTTGATTTATTGCATATTTGACTTATTAGAGAAGTATCACCAAAATACTGGAATATAAGCAAAATTTTCAGTTGCACTCCTCGCCTAGCCAAGGACTCTAATTTTGTCAAATTGTATTGCTATTCCTTCTACAAGCTAGTTGATCTATGGATTCTATGTAAACAGCAAAGTGAGCTTCCAATGCATTGGAAGACATTAGTAATTTTTACTGATATCAGGCTTTAGGTGCATATGTATAGACCAATGTTTTCAAATGTGACATTTTCTCGTGATGTGCTTCAATGATGCACTAGCGTAAAGCATGAGGTGTAAGCCTCAAGAGGGGCATAGGTCTCATAGGTAATGAACACTAAAAATAAATAAATAATAATACAACTTTAGGGTTAAAGGAGAAATTTAGAAAAATTATGAAAAAGAAATGATCAATTTCATGTAGAAGAACGTTATTGTTAATGCTACCTAGTCAAGAATAGCTTATTATTATTTAACTAAAATAAAACAATAAAATTTCACCTCTGGATCGGTTTAATCGATACCTAAGCTCTGTAGACTATATTCCAAAACCTCAGAATGATAAGTTCTTAGTTCATTTTTTCAGAAGAACCAACACCCAGGCAGGTTTTATTCATTAATTTTTTTACAGGACAGATGAAAAAGCCTTCTGAATATGCAATCTTACTCCCTAGTTCTCCATATTTTATCAACGAGATTTTCTTACTAATAGAAAAAAAAAAAAAAAAAAAGCATTACTTCTTTTATTATCAGTAATTAGAATATGTTCATGTGTACAGGGGACATCAGCACAAAACTATTGCATTCAAAGATAAAGACACAATTCCATCATAAAAGAAGTGATACCAGACCTTTGACTTTCGAAAAATGCTCGATGACATCATCTACAAGTCTGTCAAAGCTGGGAATATAGCCATGAAGACCTTCTGAAAGACCAAACCCAGGGTAATCCATGGCAAAAACTCCATACCCGGATGATGCTAACTTCCTAGCAATTCCTATAAAAAACAGTTACGAATCCATAAGTTCCAATAAATTTCCAAAATAACTAGAAGATAAATGCAAATATTCTATTACCACCAATTGTCACGAGCTACATGCCTTCAAAGAAAAATGTGCAAGTGTCCCCATAACCATGACAAAAACAAACGATTGCTTTTAGTGGAGAGGTCTCTGGAAGCCAACTTTTAGAGAAAATTTCCAATCCTCTAGGGTTCACCTCATATAACTGTATAAAAGCATCTAAAATGATTATCTTCGCTTGAGAAATTTAAACAATATCATCAGAAGGCTTGTAAAAGGAATCCATAAAATCAATCTATTGCTAAAAAGCATAATGATTAATGAGTAGTAGGTTTCTTTTGTTTATTTATTTTTTGTTGGATTAGCATTTGGCTTGCTTGATCTAACACTTATCCTAATCAAACAAGCGAGAGGTGAGTAAACAGCAAAAGTCAAGGGTAGTTTTTACGTCCATCGTATGAAAGAAAGAAAATTCTGTATGTAAGCAATTACCATTAACATCACAAATATGCATTTAACACTGATTCATGCGTGTAAGAACTCTACTTTGGAAAATTATGCACTTACCATCAAAAGCATCAGAGAAATACAATAAAGTAAAGTATATTAATGAACTCATAAATTGAATACCTCTTTCATTTTCAAACCATCGTATGGGATCTGAAACACAGGCAAAAAAAAAAGAAAGAATTATTGATTATCAATCTGTTGTATTATCAAAGAGTAAACAATAACACTTGAAGAAAGTAGATGAATCATTTGAACCATTATCTCTATGAAATCATAGCCTCACAGAAATATACAAGAAAAGAAAAGAAACTAGAAACAAGAAATAATTCACAAAAGCTCACAGAAGTAACAGATAAGTGTTGTAGCCAATGTCAAATAATTAGAACAAGTGAGATATCAGACATGTATCCTAATGAATGGTGCATACCAATGCAACACAGAGAAGTGATAGGATTGTGCATCTGCTGCTTGAACAGTGTAGTGGATAGATGATTGAGAATGTTTTTATTAATTTAAGTACCATGGCTAAAGATATTGAATCATAAATATAACATTGTCATTTAGGGGTTTATATTCCTAACCATGGAAAGCCAAACAGAAAATCTACAAACAAATCTGAAAATCTTCAAGTTAAAAAAATTTCAAAAAACCAATGATGAAGAAGGTGAAGGCAGATGAATTAAAAACAATCCTAAAAGTTGTATTCCTAAGAGAGTTTATGCAAGCATTATAGAAAAAAAATAAAAAAAATAAAACAAAACAAAACACTTAATGTCAAATAGTATATTTACCTATCATAAATGTCAACTAGTATGTTCTTCGTCGGGTAAGTATGCAGTAAATCTAATTAAATAGTTATATAAGTAGTAATTACTCAAGTAATCATGTAAAACATCTAACTGAATAATAATAGAAACATACTCTTAGCTTATATTTTTTTTTTTTTGCTCTAACAAACAAAGATCATACAAGCTTGATTTTTTCTCTTTTCTTTTTTTGATTAGTTAAAGAGGATACAAGCTTGATTTTCACAAACTGAAAAGAAAATTCAATCAATACATGCATTATAGTAAAACTTTTAAGCTGGCAATCGGAAAAAAATAAAATAAAATAATTTGAACACAAAAAAAAAGGGAAACACGGAACTAAATCAAACCCATGGACCTTTCCAAATAGCACTCTTAACTATTTAATATCCAAAGTGTTCTGTGGTTAAAAGTTACTAGGTGAATGCGGGTTTCCAGAGGTAGGTGGTGTCAAATTGTCAATACTCAGATACTTTAGCAACTCAATTGGCTGATACCTTCATGTCTTGTATTAAACATTATAAACTCTAAGAATCTCATCAATAATTGCATTAGATACAAAATTCTAATTGTTCATTAAAAAAAAAAGTCAGTACTAAACAAAATATGTTTGAGCTAGTAAAAACCTCAGCATTAAAATACCCATCTACCATCTTTTTATAACTAACAAACTAACAATCCCTAGAAACTAATTAAGAATCAATGAAAATATAATGATCAATAGAATAACTTTAATCAATTAAGACGAGTAAACATAATATATTGAATGGAAATCAAAGGATTAAGATCTAAAATTAAACACCTTGAGTAAGCAATGATCGATTCCAAGCTGAATTTCCTTGAAGGCTTCACGAGCGCGGCGCCTCGCGGGAGCTTCATCCATTTTAGCTTTAATGATCTTCAACAATTCTTCATCATCGACGCCTTCAATCTTAATCATTGGCGCCATTAATCTTTCTCTTTTAATCTTCCTCTTTCTATACGATTGTGCACAAAATCTAACCCTAATAAAATCTAAGAAAATTGTTTCAAAATTCTGATGATTATAAACTGAAGAAAATGAGACTACGCAAAAGAAGAAGATAGAGGAGGGGCAATGATGATGATGATGATGATGATGAAGACCATGTATGTATGGTATGATGATGATGTGGATGGTAGGTAATACCTGTATGATGATGATGATGATGGATGTTGTTTCCAGGAAATCTTGGGGAAATTGGGAGGTTTGGAGGCCATTTGTTTTCCGTATTTGACGATGATTAGATTTTTCGTAGTCAAATTCTTAAAACCGAATCTTACTCATTGTTAAGAAGGAATTTAGCAAAGCACATTCCCAATACATACAAGTGGACATCCAATTAAAAGTGGGCAAGAGATTGGGGTGACGTGCGTTCAGTGCGTGATTAGAGAGAGACACGACTCATGAGAGACAGTTTGAATGGTCCATTTTTGGACAGAGTTTTACAAACCCCACTTTGTCATCCCAAAGTATTTGGAGTGTTTCCATTTTATGGTTGGGATCTACCATGTCACATAAGCGTCCCACATCTCATTTGTAAAATAGTCGGTCCAAATAACACTACTGTTAAATTGTAGATGTAGTACTCACGTTTTCTATTTGGGACTAAGAAGCATGGACACTCCTCTAAGAGTGTTGTATTCGTATCATGTCCATGTCGTGTCTTCGTGTCGTGTCCTATTTTTAGTTGAAATTTTAAAAAAAAAAAACTCGTGCCGTGTCCATATCTCCTGCTTCCTAGATTTGGGGATACCTAGGTTGGATCACAAAAAGGATACCCCCTACTTCTTTAGGGTTAATTTGACTTGTAAATGTGATGGAAATAAATTTTTGTAGATGAATTACAATTAACTAATCGCGGCCTCTGTTGATTTGTCTCTTGCACGATAACTAAAATTTTTATCAAACAAATTAGGGGGGCCACACGACTTGAATTTGTTAACCCTAATTTACAAACTTTGCACGCTGCCCAAGTCCCGATCCAGTCCATCCATTAATATTATTGGTGAATGTGGTCCTTTTGTCAATTGACTCCAACCAATATAAGTCATCTTTTCCAGGAGTAAAAAGTTTTAAAAGGACTATGAAGTTGAGAGTCTAAGGAATACTTCAAAGCATCAAATCTATTCTTTGGGCAAGTCTTCTAGGCACCTCACTAGCTATAGGTTCGCTTAATCGTACTGAGGTGGTAGTTCATCTAGCAGTTTGACTCAATTGACCGGTAGGAGTTTGCTCTGACCACATTAAAAACATTAAATTCTTATGAATAAGGTGGGGTGTGAGTCTGAAAAATCAGGTCCTACATAACTCAGAGGACTGACTGACTGTGTCTTGATTTCCAAGTCCTGCAATTTACGACCGTTAGGTTATGTGTTGTCCATGAACATGTAAGGTCATCATCGTTTGACAAAAAGAAAAAGGACAATCAAGAGGGAAGTTGCATGCGTTATTTTTGAAGGATCGTGCTAGACATCCTATACCCCGGTTGGTGGACGGCATAGAAGGCCTCGAATTTTGGGATGTGTGGATATCAAAGATGAGATTCAAATCACCAGATGATTAGAGCCATACGATTGTTTTCCGGGACAAAAAATTCGCAAAATATACAGGCAAAGTAGCATTTTTAATGAAACTCAAGTTATCACTGCCACTATTCATTCCTCATAACTGTCTGTCATCGATCCAACTCCCAACAATCCATATTTATGGGAAGCACATTGGTATCTTATTCTGGGTCTTCATTAAGAAAACATATATATAGGCATTCATCAAAATTAAATCAATATTGGATTATGCACTGCGCAGCAATGGAGATCCCATCCTGGGTATAAGGGGTATCAATCTGAACCAGAACCATTGTCATTATAATATGTTCCGGTCCTGGGTACTTCTATATTCCAAAGAACTGGAACCGAACAAATAGGAGCCAGAACCGGCTCACAAACATGTATTTTTCCTTTACTGTTCATAGTACTTCAAAAAAATAGAAATTAAATACCAGAACCAGAACCAACATGAAGTGAAGCCAAGTTTTTTCTATTAGGTTCCTGTTCAAGGTAGTTTGATGATCAAACCATTGGCACCTCATACTGCCCAGGCCCCATTTCAGAAACCAGCCCAAACTTTAGGTGGCTCATGAAAAAATAAAAAAAGTTTCACTTTCGCCCAATTTCCATACATTGGGTACCTCTTACTACTCTTACAAAAAGAGGGATAAAGGTGAGATTGATCTGTAATAAGATAAGCTTAATATGCTCCTAAAATCTTTTCAACATAAACAAGAATGATGGAGAATACATTCAGAACCTGATTCACGATAAGATATAAAATGAAACGGCATCAAAACCCTACCCAACAATTGCAAGTTCAGCAACCAGAGACCATAATAACTGTCTCCTTTGGTGCTTGGTGACACAAGGATTCATGATGATCGATCACCAACAGATGCAAATTTCATCCAAATAGAATTGCCGTCATAATAATGCACCTTAAATGACTGAAAGCCCTATGCGGCACAAAAAGAGAACAATAGGTCGCTACCGCAACATTTGCTGTAATTGCAGTACTTGATGCCTTTGCTCTGGTGGAAGGAGATTAATTTGCTCTGGTGTAAGGCTCATTACCTGCTGAAGGAGTGCCTTTTCCATCTCAGGTGTTAACTACACCAAATTGAGAGAGAAGATCTATCAAAAACAATTCAACATTGGACAGGTCATGCACCCTAATTTGCCGTGCAGAAAGATGCCAATAGATACGTTAGTTACCTGTGGCGGGCGAGGGTGCTGACTACCAATGCCCATCTGACCAGCAGCCATTGGTGGGCCTGGAAGCTGCAACCCAGCTGTAGGGTTTTCCTGTAAACCAGGCGGCATCCAAGCAGGTCTGTCCACTTGCATGGAACTACCAGCTTGACCACTGAAGTCTGTCCCTAAATGCAAACCACCTCCAACCTGAAAAAGAGAATACTAATCAAAAACCCATGCAAACTTCGAGCAGCCAATTCAGAGGAAAATACCCCCATATAACCTGAGACATGTAATCAAGCAGTTAGTAGGGAACCTAAGGAGCTGGGACCAAGCTCATTGATCCTGTATTTGGTTAATTCCCATTAACAACAAATGCACCATCACGTAGATGGTAAGATGTAGTCCAAATACCAAGTCCCCTTTTGGCCCATCAGTATCACATGGGCTATTTCTGTTTAAACGTGCATGTTTACATACTATTTAATATTTATGCTAAACGAAAGCGAATACATGTGTGTGTGTGCGTGTGTGTGTATTTTATTACAGACAATCACACCTTTTATAGTTTATTCTTTGACCTTTTGCCTTGTATATTTTGAAATCTGTTACGGTTTATGTACTTAACAAAAAACAAAAATCAAATCAGATATACTTCAACAGTTTTGTTATTCAACGTTTATGTGAAGCCGACCCATTTATGCACATATCACCCAATCCAGAACATCATCACTTCTACTGAGATAGCATAATCATCACAAGCACAAGAACTGAAATGATAAGTATACCTGATATAGTGAATGAGGTGGCGGTTGACTTGGCAGTGGCGGCTGTCCCTGTGGAAATGAAGACCCAATGCTACCTGGAGGTTTGTTTCCTGACTGAACAGTTTGAAAATCTAATTAATTACAGACAATTTCCTAAGCAAAACCTGACATAGTGAAATCAGTTAACCATTGGTTTACTTGATTAAAATTTCTAGAATTCCCTTACATTGAAAGAGGGTTGTGAAAGATGGGGCTGAGATACACCAGGAAGCTGGAAACCCATATGAGAACCCATCTGCGAATGAACTTGATGCTGGAAAGGTTGCATTAAAGGTGGCCTAGGTTGTGATGGCAGTGGTGGTTGTAGTGGCAGATGTGCAATGCCGGAGGAGTGCAATGATTGCTGCGGCTGGCTGGAGACAATAGGTAGCTGCTGGGGTTGAAGTGAGGGTGGCTGTGGAACAGAATGAAGTGGGCCTGGAGTCATATTATGCATCTGAGAGGATTGTGGAAGCGATATGGAGGTCATTTGTCCACTTGGGGATGGGTATCCCTTGGACTGCTGCAGTGACTGTAGGGGATGTGTTGGCATGGTCTGAACAGAAGCAGATGGGATGGGCACTGGAGGTTGGTTTGATTGTTGCTTTCTAGCTGGAATGTGGGTCTGGGATGCACTAGCTTGGTCCTGAAGTGACTGGGCCGCTGGAGCGTTAAGCTGCTGACTTGGCTGTGCTGATTGTTTAGGAGGCTGCGATGGTGCCTGCTGGATGTTTGGCATCTAAAGGAGAATGGAGGTTAAGTTTTATTCAAATCCATCAGTATTAAAATAAAATGAGGTAACATCTTAGAAAGACAAAAGGATATACCACTTGTGGAGGCTTCACCATTCCAAGCATAATTTGTGCCTAACGATGACAAAAATATAATAGAAAACAATGATCAATGCCAATAAAAGGGCACTTGAATACTTGCATCCGTATCTAATCAAAAGAACAATAATATATTCTAAAACTTAAAAACTAGAGGAAATAGAGATAAATCATAGCATCAGTACAATACAAATATTAGATTGTGGATGGCATAAAACCTACCGAAACAACACTCGTAGCATTAAAAGGTGAAACACAGAAAACCAATCACTAGAGTCACCACCAAAAGTAAAGCACTCCATCTAGTCCTAAAACTGCAAAATAGATTTCCTTGAATCGGTTAAGGGGAAAACTGAAGGAATAGTATTGTATTTTATCTTCTAAAAGACTCGAGGTTTTTTTCCCGCCATAGTTGTCTTCAAAACTGCTATTTCCCCTTTCCTTTGAAATGTTCCAACAAATCATGAGAGATAATGATGTCTGCAAAATGTAACTTAATCTCCTTTTTTCTATTTCCCCGCTCGTACATTTTCCTTCTGGAATGATCTAAAGGAAAATGGGATCTTCAAAAATATTGCTCACTTGACGAAAAATAGATAGACCGATTGATAAGCCAAAGCAAAGTCCTTTGCTTTTGTATTTAAACGTACAAGTAAGATTTAGGACCTTGACATCCCTTATATTAAACTGATAAAAAAAAAAAAAAACAAACGTGTTGCTCATTAAAGAGTTCCTTATTTCATAGTTTCTTGTTTATTTCTCTTACTTTTAGCAAAGTTTATGTTATCTTGGTATAGTATATTACTTCAATCTCATTTTCAGCCTATTATTGATAGTCCCATATTTTCTTTCCATTTAATTTTCTTCGCTTTTTTCTTACTTTATCAACATAGCCACAAAGTTTCATCTTTATAAATATTGAAAAAATTATCTATTTTAGAGGCACCCCTTTCATTCTTTCAACTCCCATGAAGTTTAATTTTTTTGTTCTCCTTCTGTAGCATCCCATAATCTCTTTAATTACATATCACATTCTACATTTATGTCTTAATGTCTTCGACAATAATAGTTTTTTACTGGCTCCAAATTATGAGTTATCATTTCTTTTGGCAAAATTTGCTCCTTGGTGAGTTGGTTCAATGCATTGGTTTCAAACTGATTCTAAAAATTACCTCGCGATAAAAAAAAACCATGTCAATGTGCAAATGCATGCAACCATAAATAGACAGATATCAAACACAACCCCAATGAGCATCAAAACACAAAACCCTAATTGCAGAGTACAGACCAGAAAGTTCGATAAACTAAACCCTAAAAACAAAAAAAAAAGAGGAGGTACCTGAAAAAGGGCTTTTGTTAGGGCAGGATTGTCAACGAGGATCTGTCTGGCTTGCTGCTGGTTCTGTTCTA
Organism: Macleaya cordata; assembly: GCA_002174775.1. NCBI lineage: Eukaryota > Viridiplantae > Streptophyta > Magnoliopsida > Ranunculales > Papaveraceae > Macleaya > Macleaya cordata. Next base: position 355,574 of record MVGT01003194.1, read on the forward strand.
TCAGAGTCTGTAACGAAAAATATGCCCGTGTTTGGTTTAGGGTTTGAAAGGAAAATCAAAATCAAAGAGAAGTTCTTAGAATGGGGAATACAAAATTGTTGTTATTGAATAGATAACTAAGTACCTTCATCTGAGACATGATTTCATAGAGTTGATTCTTGGACATTCCTGCAAGATTTGATGTAAAACTGTCGCCTGCTGATATCTGCTTTCCCGCCATCATCTTGTTTGGGGGTTTGGTCTACTCGACTGGCTTGAATTTGTTATTCAGATCATCGGCTCAAATATGCAAAATCAAATGTGATCCTTAAATTGCGATCCCCGCGCCCAAAATTTGTTAAAATCTCCGATATCCCAAAGGACCCCAAACACGAAATTCGTGCGTTGAAGAGATTTGTAAAATTTGTTTATACTTCACGGCCAAGGCCCAATAGGCTTTCTAATGTCCAAAGCAAAGCCCTATAAATCTGGGCTTGGGACCCACATGTGATTTGAACAGTCTAACAACATCATCCATATGGGACCGCTTTCAGAATTTTTTTTTTATAACCTTGGTGTCCGGGCCAGCTTGCGCGTACCTCGACTAATTCACAAGGCCTTGTGGAGGAAGCGGCCACCTAAGAATCCCTTTAGTGGCCTTGAGGGGATTCGAATTGGTGACCTATGGGGAACAAACCCCATAGTCGAACCAGTCGTGCAATCCCTCAAGGTTAGAATTTTTTTTTGCTATTAATTACTTACAAGAACAAGCAAGGACATAAATGAGGAGAACACTGCTAATATAGGCGTAGAGAAGGCACCATGAAAAATGCAAATAACCAACTGGCTTGAATTTTTTGTAGAGAAATCGCCACGAGCAACAAAGAAAAAGAAAATAAATCACAAACTAGCAAGCACAAAAGAACCATCAACAATAAAGCATACACAAATGCTCTTGGATTGAAGGATTTCGAGTAAAAAATCCATGACAAGATCATGGTCGTGAGTTTTTACCGCAAAAGCACTCCTTGCGCTGTGGCATGGGGTAACCATTGACGAAGCTAGAAAAAAAAATTTCGGATAGGGCATTCGAATAAAAGATTATGTGCCACACATCAAAATATGAGTGACTTAAAATAAATTTAACTTGTTATGAAGGCACTACAGCCTAAAATTTGGGTTATGGATTGGGCCATCCAAAAGATACAATGGTGACTTTTGTAGCGAGGGGTAATAACACCTTAAGAAAATGTTACATATAGTACTGTACGTCTTAAGCGACACCATTTCGTTTCAAATTTCTAATATATTTCCTCAACGTGAGTTTCTAGAAACTCGGGAAGTTTCGAATTAATAGAAAAATGTAATGAGCAGTAGCACATGGAAAGTCTAGTTAGGATTGAAAATAAGGGGATCATTTGAAGACAAAAGGGTAAAGCTTATGGTTAAAAAAGAAATAGTCAAAATAGAAAAGATATGGTCGTGCGAGTTGGTTAACACTTTTAACCACTCCTAGAAATCCTTGTCGGTAGAACAGTGTTCCAACCTTGTAGATTAGTCCCCGCCCTGATCATGAGAAGGATTGAAACTTAAAGCCAAACAAGTAGCTACAATTAATAGTCAATACAAAGCACAAGTAGTACTGTATTACCTAGCTAGAAAATCAAATTAATGAAGATTTAGGTGGCGTTTGTTTTTTTTTTCTGAAATCTGAATCTGAAATCTGAACCTGAGACTACCTGAGTCATCTGGATCTGAGGTCATCTAGATCTGACTTGTTTGAATTTAAGTGTGTTTGTTTTTTCATCTGAATTCTTTTAATAAATTATGTCTGACTAAGTTTTTGACACTTTTGCCCTTGTTTAATTAAAATATGTCCCTATTAGTTTTCAAGTAAGTGATATTAACAAGTGCCAATCCGTCATAAGTTCCATCATCATTCATCATGTAATGTTAACCGGTAAATAAAAAAAATTTATTTTTTTAGAGGACCATACAAGTTACACATGTACGGCTAGGGTAGGGCTATGAGTTTCTTACATTGGGTCTTCATTAGAAAAAAAAAAAAAAAGTTGAAATGGAAGCTTTATAAAAAAAAAAAAGCATTGAAATGGAAGCTTTATAAAAAAAAAACATTGAAATGGAAGAATTAGATCTTTTTAATACTTGAAGGCAATTATGTCATTTAAAAGATAATTAGAGGACAAAATTGTAAAAAGAACGATTCAGCACATTTCAGATCTTTTCAGTACAAACTTTTGGCTGAAAAAAATTACCCATTTTTCAGACATTTTGCTGACTCAAAATTTGAGTCAGACACTTAAAAAATAAAAAACAAACAATCTGAAATCTGACTCGGCCCAATTCAGACCTCGAGTCAGATTCATACATATTTTTCAGACAAAAACAAACAGCCTCTTAGTAAAGAAAATGATTGAAAGAGAAAGAACCAGTTTAAACCCGTTTCATGATCCAATCAAAGATGGCCAAGTGTACAAGCATTCGGACGCGCTAAATGGAGGACGTTAGGGCAGACAAGTGTCGATACACTATTGGTAATAAGCATGGTATTAAGATCATTTTCCATGCATGCATGAGAACTAATTAAAATAGATATACATATAGCTAGGCTAGGCCGGAGGAGGCCGGGGGCGGGGGGATATAGAGTTGGGTGGGTAGGAATCGCTGGAGGTGGTTGGAGTAAGAAAGAATAGTTAGTAAGTATGAGTGAGACTCAATATTCATGCACAATTAATGATTGGAAAACGTCACCTCGATTTATTATGGACCCACTCGCTAGATTATGTTGAGGCTCGATGAGCCCAGCGTCCGGTGACGTCCCAATGTCGGTACGTGTTGTGCATGTCATTGGATTTAAGTGCACAAATCTCAACAAAACGCTTCAATCATTGATGGCTTAGTTAATCCATAAATATGCTCTATTCCACTGCTTGTTTAAGTGGATAGAAATCCGTAATCAAGCTGAGTTTAGGTGCATAAGTGTTTCATTTGCACATTTTATAGTCACAAGTTCTCTGTATCGTTTGTAACACCTTCTCTAAGTGATGTTCTTATTTTGAACACCCAAAATATAATTGTAGGACTTGTGGAGCTAAAATGTGGGTCCTGCACCTTACTTAAAAAAAACTGACCCAATAGAACAATTTGTTAATATTACTATTGATTGATTAAAACGTTTTGTTTAAATTATTACTTTGCTTTAAATTATTACTTTGCAGAGTTATGCAAAATAAACCATAGTTATTCATTGTGGGGTATTTTGGGAATTTCAACTTCCATATTAAAATTCAATATATATATATATATATTTTTTTCATGCACCATCTTTGTCAAAATGTTAGCTGATCAGATTAAACATAATAAATCTAGAAATGTACTTACTACAGAGAGCTGCTGCTGCTGCTTCTTCGATGCTTCTTCTTCTTCATCTTCTGCTTCAAGCTAGCTAGGAGAAGATATATAAAAACATTAATACCCATTTCCATTAATATTTGATGTTGTTCACCTTGTTATTCATAATTAAGCTTCTTCCTTATATCTTCTTCAAAGAGAGAAGATAAAGCAGTAAAAAAAAAAAAAAATGGAGAACCTTCCACCTGGTTTTAGGTTTCATCCAACTGATGAAGAACTCATCACTTATTATCTAACTCGCAAAGTTTCCGATTTTCGTTTTGTGTCAACAGCCATCACTGATGTTGATCTCAATAAGTGTGAACCTTGGGACCTCCCAGGTACATATACATATTAGCTTTGATTATCAGATTTTAATTAATATTCATCCTTAATTGTTTTATTGTGTTTCATTTTTGTTTTTCTTATTGTACGTACTTCATTCGCCGTCTAAAATAGTGTTGGTCATGTAATTGTAATTTCGATCTTACAATTCATTTAATTCATGAAACAATTTTTTTCCTTTCATTATTTGAATTGAGGTATGAATATCTGATTGATCTTCTGATCTCACTTGTTGTTGCATACATAGCTAGTTTGAATAAATTAAGAATATATAACAAGTTTTTTGGGGAAGTTTTGAACCAATTCTTGATTAGCAAACCCAAATGATTAATTTGTGGATTTAGTGTCTTTAAGTTTTCAAGCATTTTAGGTATTAATTGGAACTAATTAATTAATCAACAATTGATTTTGATCAATTTCTCTTCATTAGGCAGAGCAGTCATGGGGGAGAAAGAGTGGTACTTCTTCAGCTTGAGAGATCGAAAGTATCCGACCGGCCTCCGGACCAACAGAGCTACTGATTCAGGATATTGGAAAACCACAGGCAAAGACAAGGAGATTTTCCATTCTGGTGTATTGGTTGGGCTGAAGAAAACCCTAGTGTTTTACAAGGGTAGAGCTCCTAAAGGAGAGAAGAGCAACTGGGTCATGCATGAATATAGACTTGAAACCAAGTTTACTTTCAAGGCTACTAAGGTGAATAGCTCATAAGACAACTAATTCTATAATATAAATGCATTAGCATACTTTAATCATCACAAATAAATCAGGCCTTGGATCATTCCATGTACACTCTACACACGAGTGTAATTATGGTGTAAGAATTAGTGGTGTATATGGCATGAAAATTTTCATGATTTTTTGTTTACATGATTGTGATGCCATTCTGTGGGACCTCACATTCATATATATACAAGGGATGATAGAGATCATCTTCACAAAAAATAAAAAAAAAAAAGTCAAATTGTTCTTAAACTTTTAACCTCATCAAAAGTTAGTTCTAAAGCTCTTAACACAATCAAAAGTTCTTAAAATGGATGGTTCATTACAACTACAATTTCAACTAACTTTTGATGAGGTGGTTAAAAAAGACTTACTGGTGTGGAAATATCCTGAAAAAAAAAATCACCACTTGGGTAATCTACATGTGCATGGGCCAAGAAAGCAATGTAACCATAGTGTAAACAAAAAGGAGTGTAAATGCAGAACCCTAGCTCCCCAATACACACTTCCAATTGATTGTCTGTAGTTATATTCATTGATGATTTTATTTCTAATTATTTCACTGTTGTTTCTGCATTCAGGATGAATGGGTGGTTTGTAGGGTCTTCAAGAAGAGTTCAACAGCAAAAAAACCACAGCAGATTCCATCCATGAATCATGAGTCACCTTGTGATACCAATAACACATGCTCATTGGTAAATGAACTCGGAGATATCGAGTTATCGCAGTTAAATTGCCTAACAAGTTCGTCAAGCGGTTTTAATAATACAACTTCGAACACAAACAACAACAATGATGGCAATAACATCGATATGAACATGATGAACTGGGTCTCCTCCACAAGGGATGTGATAACAAACCATCCCTCATCACTCAATAATTGGCCGGTGCCGCCTTCAAGCTTGTTGATGAATTCAAACTATTCAATGAACTCAATGATCTTGAGTGCACTGCAGTTGGGGAGTTTTCAACCACGAGAACCTAGGAGTAGTAATACTGATTTAAACTACTCTTTGGCAGCACAGGGCGGCGGGGATCATCGCTTTATGGGATCAGATTTAAATCCAAATTTATTCCCTTCTTCTTCTTCTTCCACTAATAATAAGATAATCCTGGATTCTGCCCAGCAACAGTCATTCAATCTGGATTCTATCTGGAGAAGCTGTTGATCATGACGTACAAGATGCTGCATGATGGCCTAATTAACATCCAACTTATTCCTTCTCTCTTTCTCTAGCTAGTAGGTGCGTAAATGGGATCGACTCAATTATAAATGTGAAAATTAAGCTAATTCACTACTCTTCTATATGCATGTAATAGAGTCTATGTATTATGATGTCCTCTTGTAAAAGCAAGTTCTATATATGAATTATCATGTGAACATATATATATATATATAAGCTAGCCCATCAGCAGAGGTGAAACCTAGCTTGTTGGGTGTTCTATATATTTCCTCAATAATATTTCTTGTCCTGTTTGTTGGAACTAAGGCATATATGCCCAATGCATTTGATGCGCTTCCGTAGTTATAAATTGGTTTTTGTAGGGTTGAAAAGTAATAACAATGCTAGACGTATGATGGAATTATGTGACGGACCATCAATTGTTGCACCACTAATTAAGTTTGCCTATTTAATTTTCCACCACCCATGAATTCAAAACGAGGCCAGGGGCTCTACGGAAGACAATCTAATTCACCTGCCATGGGGTTTATATGGAGATAATTTTAAAGCTAATTTTTTATGAGATGCTTTTTTCAATATGCAGATCATCGTCACTAAAACTCATCAATTAGTCAATTTATTCAAAACTTCTAATCCTATAAATTAAAAATTGATTGAAAATCAATAGTAAATGAATCAGCAAGGTACAACTTTGTCCAAATTTCATCCTTCTAATGCTAGAAATGGTAACAATAAGAAGCGTAAGTCGGAGAAAGAGGTGATGTGCTTACCAAAAATGAATTACATGTCGTAGAAAAGTTAAAGTATAATTGCGTCTTCGTCTTCTTTAACGTAGCAATGTGACGGCAGGAACTTTCTAAATTTACATCTATGTTTAACTTCCCAAGTTCTAGTTAAATTTGATAAATTCAACCGTGTATTCCATTTTTCGAACATAGAATTTAGATTTAACCCCAATTCAACCTACAGTTTAACTTCCCACCATATAAGTCAGTATGCTAACAATATGTAAACACTATACTAACAATATGCAAACACGACCAAATATTATATTATTTTATTTTTCTAATATCCCTATTTCGAGAAAAAAGAAAAAAAATATAAAGAGAAGGGAGAGTGAGAAATTACTCATCTTCCTTGCTTGTTGCTTCAATCGTTTTTGGTGGTGTTTCTGGTGCCTGGCTGGCTCGAAAATCTTGAGCCGCAGCAAGCCCAAGTTCGATATGGAGTACAATAAGAAAGCCAATCGAACTAGGGTTAATTTGTTACTTCTGCAGAACTCAAAGTCAGGGTATTCGAGGGTGCCAATTTGATGGTGGGGTTTACGGTGGGATCCCTCAAATTCAGAAGCAATATTATATATATATATATATATCATTCTCTTCTTTTTTAAGAAAAATAAAATGTTCTGTGATCTTGGTTGTGCACTTAACTCTTTGTTCTTCAAATACGAAATTGAGTGGTATAACGATGATGATGTGTTCTTCGTGGGGGGTGTTAATTGGTGGAGCTTTTTTTTTTTTGTTCCGTTGGTGACTACCTTTGTTGTGTTTGTTGGTGACGATCTCATTCATCTATTAGAGACGACATTAATGGTAATTTCTCTATATATTTCACATAATTTCTGATGCATCTTCGATTCTCCAAGAAAAAAAAAAAAGAGACAATATACTTTAATTATAGTTACCAAAGAATCGTGAATATTTCTTTCTCCACATAGCTCCCATATAATAAATCTAATAAGAATAGTTTTTCAGACGCAAATCTTTAAAAAAAAAAAAATACATTCTCAATTAATATCGAGTCAAAAGACTTCTGACTTAACTATCAACCTTAGATTCCATTTGGTCAGGCCACTGTGAGCCTCAAATCTGGTAAGAATTATAAGTGATTTGATCAAGCCAAAAATGGTGAATCCAAGAATTGGCTCTTATGTTTGGCACACATCAGATTCATCCTTCTTTTTGACAATGCGTAACTAGAACGCCAAAATGACTGGCCTTCGATTATTGGCCACACACACTAATGGCCTAAAGCCAACCTCAGAATTATTATTGAAGCCGTAATAGAGTTATATTACCACGTGCTTTATTAAAAAAAATATCTCATGACCGTTGGATGAAACTTCACCTGTACAAGTTGCTACACATCGAAAAAGAACTTAAGGCCTATCAGGTTTTTTTCTCTCAAATTAAACGGCTAGATATTAATTTGTATGGGATGTACAGTGTCTGTCATAAATCCAACGGCTAGAATCATTTGTATGGTTGATAATATTTGGAATCTTATTATTTAGGTTAAACAAGATGCGGGACGCGTGAAACACTTAAAAATGTGTTTCTCGCTCTTTGTAAAAATCCGCTATATATACTCACCTCAACCACCAACGTTTTCTTTTTCTTCTCGCCTGACTCTCGTTTCCTGTCCATTTCTTTTTTCCTTTTTCTGTTTCTCTGAAATCCTCCATTGGAGGACAGTAGAGAGGTAACCAAGGTAAAATCTCTCTCTCTCCTCTTTCTCTCTCTTCTTCTGGATCTCTTTCTTCTTTTGGATCTCTGTTTTATTTTTTCTTGTCGAGAAGATTTTTGTTTCATTTTTTTTTCGTCATCTGGAATTAAGGATCTTGATTCATCAATCTTTCTGGATTTTTTTTAGATTTATTTTAAGTTTTTTTTAATGTTTATTTTGCCTGTTTTGTTTATGTCTTGGTTCCTGTTTTCTTCTTCTTTTTTATGTACGGAAGCTCCTGTTTTTTTATTTTCCAGAACAGATCTTATGATGTTCTGCTTTTCAATTTTTTTTTTCGGGTTTTTGTCTTCAATTTCTGTTGAAATCTGATAAAGCTTCAATTTTTGCTACGATTTTGACCTAGATCTGTTCAGATCCAGGCCAAAACATCTTCGATCTGTTAAAAACTTGTAAAAAGTCTTAAATTTAGTATGAGATCTCTGACTTTTTTCTTTCATCTGAAATCTCTGCTTGAAATTTTTGTCTGATAATCCTCTGTTTTTTCCATAACAGGCGTTCTTCTGCAAATCTCAATAATCAAAGATGAAACATTGCGTATTTCAGCAGAGCGCCTTTGCTGCCTGTGAAGAGTGGAGGAGCTCCGTTTCGATCTCCGATCGGAAAGATTCCGTTGTCTGCCCTAAACCTAGACGACTTGGACTCTTAACTAACGCCATTAATGACCCTATCAGACCTTTTAGATGCCATTTTAGGTAAATTTTCATATATTATCTTCTTAATTTTCAGGATTCTTCAATTTATTTCTCAACATCTCCCCCTTAAAAATCTAAACTTTTTTTTTTTCAAATCTAATCCTTAATTTCATCGGATTTAACAGTCACCAAGCGGAGCTGTGCGACTCAAAAGCAGGGACGGAGCTTCTGGATATCATCCTCGCCAAAGTATTCCTCTCCCTATATATATATATTCCAGTTTCCAAGCAAAGCTGCATCTTTGGTGGCCATCCAAAGCAGCTACCTTTTTTATCGTTTATGCGATTCATAAAACATTTTTTTATTCATTTATTGGGTGGTCCAGATTGATCAGCTCTATCTCTTGGATTTTACAGAGATGGTGGTTGTTTAAATTATCAAAAAGAAAGTTTGCTTCTTCTTCTTTTTTCGTAATATTTTCCTGATGATATATGTTTATTGTTTACAGGGTGGGCAGATTTCCTCCTCTCCCCCATTTTTCTGTGGGTCTCCACCAAGCAGAGCAGAGAACCCTTTAATCCAGGACGCTCGTTTTGGGAACGAAAAACTTTTATCTCCAGTTTCGCCACTGTCGATCCCAGTTGTTGTTTCGGGATCGTCATCATCGTCTTCATCATCCTCATCCTCATCCTCATCAATGAAAAATGGCGGAGGAGGAGGATGTGTTCGAGCAAAGTTCGGACATAAACCAGCCACAGTGAGAATAGAAGGGTTTGATTGCAGGGATCGGCGAAATTGCGGCATCCCTGCTGTAGCTTAGACTAGAAAATAAACAAACCCCATTATGTAGAAGAATGAAAATCAAACAACACAACCAAAATTACAGAGAAGAGAGAGAGAGAGAGAGAGAGAGAGAGAGAGAGAGAGAGAGAGAGAGAGAGAGAGAGAGAGAGAGAGAGAGAGAGAGAGAGAGAGAGAGAGGGGGGAGGGGGGGTTTTGGTTTTTCTTTGAATTAGAATCAGTGTAAATATGTTCCTGTTGAGAGTCTTGAGATCGTCTTTGTTATAAGATCTCTGGTATGAGATGATGTTTGTATAGAGAGGTGGGTGGGTAATATGTAAATGTAATGAAGATGTTTGATGAAAATAAAAGGAGTGAAAGGTTAAAAAAAAACAGCCTTTACTTCTTCTTAATCTTATGATGATTAGTTAAAGTTAGTAGGTTAGAATTAGTAAAGTTTTAGAGGAAAATTAGGTTAGAATTTTGATGAATTTTTTTAAGTTTACTCTTTTGATGTCGGCTTGAGTCTTTGTAAATAATTGATTTATACTTGGGGGTTATTTTTTTTAATTTGATCACGTTTGAAAAGTCAGTGCGAAGGCCAGTTCAAGTTTGGTTGGCTTATTTATTTCCTCGTTGGATCTCACGATTATTATGGAGTAAGTAATATTGTTGGGACTTGCAATGCGTGGGATCTTTGACCGTGATGTAAGATTGGACCGACATGATAACAACTTGGGAGGTAGGTGGGTCCACGTAACAAACAACCTTGTTTTGCTGGACCACAAACGTCTTTGCTTAAGTTGCATTATTTTTTTTTTGAAAGGTGCTTAAGTTGCATGGGTGTTGCTAGCGTCAACACTAAAATTGGGGTCGACAATTGACATGGCGGTAACATTTGAGGTGGCGCTGACGTGGCCGCCTCAAACTATGTGCAGCATTTTGCCATGTCATGTTTAAATTTTTTGATTTTTTTATCAAATTTTTTAATTTTCTGTTTTTTTATTTAAAATTAAAAAATATTCAACATATTTTGGGTCTTCTTCTTCCTTAGATCTAGAAACTTCATAGTGCAGAACTCATCTGCAAAAGATAGAAAGGGTTTCTTACTAGATGTTGATTGGAAATAAATGGAGCGGATTCCAAAATCCCTAAAATCTTCCATCAAACCAGATCTAAGTTAATCCAACATGGCCCCCATTTTGTCTCCAATTACAAACCCCCAAAACCCTTGAAACAATTGAAGAAAACAAATCTACAGCAGCTCTGTTCCACTTTTTTTTCTTCTTCTTCCATGAACCCTAAAATGCTGCTCTCGGGCAGACTTGTAGATCTAGACAACGGAGGGAAGCTTGCTTGATCTAGACGAGGAGGGAAGCTCATTTAGCGTTAGAGAAAGGAGGGAAAAACAAGATCTAAAATCCAGATTTTTATAGCTTTTGTATAAAGGTATTGAAACCTTGGAGGAAGATAAAATCAGATTTTTACAAGCTCACTTGGCGTTAGGGTTCATGGAGGAAGAGAAAAAAGATGAACAGGTCGAGTTGTTGTAGATCTTTTTTCATACTATTTTAGGGGTTTGTTGTTGGGGATAGAAATGGGGCCGTTGGATCAACTTTGATCTGGTTTGATTAATGGTTTTTGGGATTTTGGGACTCCGCACAAAAAAAAATTGAAAAAAAAAAGTTTTAAAAAATTTTGAAATTCAATTGCTTCATCATCAATGACGTGGCACAAATGTGCACATAAGTTGAGGCGGCCATATCAATTGTTACCGCCACGTCATTTGTTGAGCCTAATTTTAGTGTTACGCTAGCAGCACCCAAGTTGCATTATAACTTTTTCTAGATGGACAAGTTGCATTATAGCTTCCGATTAGTTGTTGGAGTGTGAGACGACGTTTCTATTGGCACACAATCTGTGAAATTTTTTGTGGAAATGATCATCAAGAAGAATTGAACAGGTGAGCGTCATACTATTTGACCGTCCTTCTGATGGTTACTAGATGTATATATTTTGATGAAAAGTCTTCTATTTTTTATTTTATTTTATTTTTATTACTTCGTCTTAACAAATTGAATTTATTCATTTCTAAACTATGGAACGGATGTTGGGATGAAGTTTAAAATGCTTAGAGAACTTGAAAGTGGACCCTACAAGTAGCAACCTAATTTTAAGACAATGACCATTTTTGTGTGTAGGTAATGGCGATATGGGTATGCCCTAAAATAGGCTCAGAGGGTAGGCTAATTAGGCGGTCCCCAAGGCCGTTGAACCAAAGGCCTCATTTTTTACTTGCAATGCTACTTTAATTGTTTTTGTTGTAAATAAAGGATATTGTGATATATCTTGGTGGATTACCACCACTAAACCACCATCACTATTATCACCATTCACTCCACCACTAGCATTATTATTGCTATTATCACTACCACTAATTTCATCACTATTTCACCTACTACTACCACCACCAATATGGTTATAAATAGAGGTAATTGTTACATGTAATTGCATCCTAAAATTCTAGTAAGAAGAATCATTTATTGGTAGTCTCTAGTTATTATTTCTTTCTTGATAATTATCTTGCTTATTTCTCTCTAACTATTTCACCTACTACTACCACCACCAATATGGTTATAAATAGAGGTCATTGTTACATGTAATTGCATCCTAAAATTCTAGTAAGAAGAATCATTTATTGTTAGTCTCTAGTTATTATTTCTTTCGTGATAGTTATCTTGCTTATTTCTCTCTAACTTATAACACGTTATCAGCACGAGTGTTCTAAGAAAGGTTTGTGTTCTACCTTCATAATTAAGGTTTGTATTCAACAACGTTTTCTATCATAATAGCGTGGTTTTCTGTAGTGTTCTGAATTTCAGCAACGTTTTCTGATAGAATAGTGTGGTTTTTTTCTATACTGTTTCTTTAATACTCAGCAACGTTTTCTGTTAGAATAGTGTGGTTTTCTGTACTGTTCTAAATTTCAGCAACGTTTTCTGATGGAATAACGTGGTTTCAGCAACGTTTTATGTTAGACTAGCGTTGTTTCTTTAATATTCAGCAACTTTTTTTTTGTAAAAGTGTAATTTTTGCATATTGTTTCATGCAACCTATATATACATGGTTTGGGTCTGCAATAGATATATATATATATATAGATAATTAAAAAAAAGGGGACTAAATCACATTGTTGTATGTGTGATACAATCAATGAATTACATTGTAGTATATGTAATTTGATAACGCTCTATACATATAGACATTTCTTCACATTGTTGTATATGTGAAAGATTCGAAATTGGAAAGCATTTATCAGTATATTGTTTAAAATAGCCTCTAATACGCGTATTTTTAAACAGATAACGAACCTTGCTAAGCTTGAATTTAAAGCTCTTGATGTAAGCGGAGATAATTATTTATCATAGAAATTAGATGCAAAGTTGCATTTACAGTCAAACAAGCTTGACAATGCTATTAAAGAGGATGGTATAATAACCTCTGAAGACAAGGCTAAGGCATTGATTTTTCTGCGTCATCATATTCATTATGACTTGAAAGCAGAATACCTCTGTGATGATGAACCAATGAATTTGTGGATATCTTTAAAAGACAGATTTGACCACAAAAGGATGGTTATTCTTCCAACTGCTCAAAGTGAATGGATGAACTTACGTTATCAAGATTATAAAACTGTGAAAGAATACAATTCTGCTTTATTTAATATTGTTTCTCGCTTGAGGTTATGCAGAGAAAAAATAACTGAGGTTCAAATAATTGAGAAAACTCTCTCCACTTTTCACGCAAATAATATACTTTTGCAGCAACAATACCGTGAAAGGCGTTTTTAGAAATACTCTGAACTTGTAACTTGCCTACTTGTAGCAGAAGCAAATTATGTCCTTATGAAAAACCACAACCCTAGACTAAATGGTTCAATGGCAATTCCTGAAGCGAATGACAATTATAGGTTTAGAGGAGGTCGTGGTAAAGGCCGTGGAAGATGGCATGGAAGAAGAAGAAATAATGGTAATAGTTATCACCCTTATAGAGGTGGAAACAATGGAGCTTTACAAGGAAATAAGGGGAATAAGTGGACACCATCATCTAGCAAAGAGAATTACAATCCTCAAAATAAACTCAATAAAGACAATAATGCTTGTCACAGATGTGGCAATGAGGGACATTGGCAAAATATTGCCGAACTTCTAAAGAAACGGTTGAGAAGTTCAAAGAATCAAAGAAAGTGGAAACAAATCTAATTGAAGATTGGAATAATGATCCATTGGACATCACTCAATTGGATACATCTGATTCTTTTGAAGATCAGAATGGAAATCCTATTAGCAATGAACAATTCGAGGAGATGTTGGGAAATCCACCTTCAATAGTGTAATTGCTTGGTTACTTTGCGACTAGTACTTGCTTAGTTGTCATTTTTTTTACTTTTGAACTATTTACATTTACAAGTCATGTGTGTTTAAATTTAATTTTTCTCGTGGAAAGTCTAGGCCATGAGTGTCTGGTTTACTTTGGAAACATTAATTATGGGTTTGTGAGTCATATTTTATTATGGTATGTTTTCTCATAACTGTTTTATTATTATTTTTAGAGGAAGGTTATTGCACCCCCTCTTAGAACACTCCCTTATAACACCCCCTCATGTAGGGCCCACATGCGATGCATTCTGGAGCTGATTTTTTTAGAGGATGTTCTTCTCACTATGTATATCATCATATTAAAAAATCACTTCGTTCTAAAACTTCTAACCCCTTCAAATTAATGCTTTAAAAATTAGTAACTATTTGGTAACTATTTGAGGGTTAAATAGTTACCAATTTTTAAGAAGTAATTTGAAGGGGTTAAAAGCTTTAGAATGAGATGATTTTTTAATATAATGATATACATAGTGAAGAGAACATCCTCTAAAAAAATTAGCCCCTAAATGCATCATATGTGGGCCCCACAAGAGGGGGTGTTATAAGGGGGCGTTCTAAGAGGGGGTGCAATAACCTCCCTCTTATTCTTATGCTAGAATTAATATTCATGAATTTTATTTGCTTTATGTTGAAGGTATGAACATACAAATGGAAATGTTTGGTAGATAGTGTTACGACCCATACAATTTTGAAAAATCATAAATTTTTTTCAAATTTAGTATTTGAGACATATAAAGTGTCAATTATAGCTGAGCCAGCACATATAATTGAGGGTTATGGAAAAGCAAACCTCATGTTACCTAATGGTACCCAAATCAATATGCATAATACGTTATAGTCAAGCAATTCAAGGAGGAATTTGCTAAGTTTTAAAGATATACGCATAAATGGATACCATATTGAAACTCGGAACAATGACAATAAAGAGACATTGTGCATTACATCAAATGTTGGGAGCAAGAAGCTCACATTAGAAAAATTCTCATGTTTTTCAGTTGGTTTATATTACACCACAATTAATGTAATTGAGTCTCATGCAAATATGGCAAAACAAAGAGTTTATAATCCCGCCTTATGTACTGTTTGGCATGATCGTTTGGGCCATCCTGGACAAACCATATTCAAGCGAATCATTGACAATTCTTGTGGGCATACATTGGAAAAACAACATATTGGCTTACCTAAGAATTACTTGTGTGTTCCTTGTTTCGAAGGAAAGCTTATAACTAGACCATCTTATCTGAAGGTTAAGAATGAATCTCCCACTTTTCTACAAAGGATACAAGGTGACATTTGTGGTCCTATTCATCCTACTAGTGGACCATTTTAATATTTCATAGTACTTATAGATGCATCAACTAGGTGGTCACATGTTTGCCTATTATGTACTAGAAATCTTGCATTTCCATATTTTTTGGCTCAAATTATCAAACGTAGATCTCATTTTCCAGATAACCATATAAAGTCAATTAGACTGGACAATGCTGCTGAATTTACCTCACAAGTTTTTAATGATTATTGTACATCTTTAGGAATTGAGGTAGAACACCCTGCCCCACATGTGCATACTCAAAATGGGTTAGCCGAGTCATTTATCAAACATCTTCAACTTATAGCAAGACCCTTACTTATGCAATCTAGTTTACCACTTGATACTTAGGGACATGCCATTTGCATGCGGCATCTCTAGTTAGACTTAGACCAACTGGTTACCATCATTTGTCACATATACAGCTTGTTAGTGGTAGACAACCTAATATATCACATTTGAGAAAATTTGGTTGTGTAGTACATGTTCTAATTCCACCTTCGAAAACATCTAAGATGGGTCCCCAACGAAGTTTGGGCATATGCATAGGTTTTGAGTCCTCATATATAATAAGATATCTTGAACCAATGACAGGGGATGTCTTTACCGCAATATTTGTTGATTGCCAATTTGATGAGACAATTTTTCCGCCGTTAGGGGGAGTAAGCAATAATTTATTAATAAAGAAAATATTGCTATAGAACGGCGTGAATGGCGTAAATTAACATAGAATATACCCACTTTATCTCATCAAGACCCAAGAACTTCACAATGTGAAAATAAAATGAGAAGAATGATTCATTTGCAAGAAATTGCAAATCAATTACCTGATGCATTTAATGATGCGGCAAAGGAAACAAAATCGCATGTGCTAGCTATGAATGTACCAGCCAGAATAAATGTTCCAATTGGACAAAGTCCAATAATGGCGGCAAATGAATCTACCACGCGTCAAAAGCGTGGCAGGCCTATAGGTTCCAAAGATAGTGCTCCTAGGAAAAAGATAGCTAGTGAAAAATCTTGTCCTGATAAAAGCCCAATAGTGGCTGGAGCTCCAGAAACAAATAATAAAAATGCACAAGTTTCTAAATTCATTGAAATGCCTATGGTTGCCCCTGATGTGGCACAGGTACCTGAAAATAATAAGATCTCGATTTTTCATGCATGTTCAAGTGAATTATGGGACAGGAAAGCGTTTGTCATTGATTACATATTCAGATATGCAGTAGCTGCTGAGATATCAAAGGACAATGATGATGAAAATGAACCACGTAGTATAAATGAATGTCGACAAAGAAAAGATTGGCTAATGTGGAAAGATGTTATTCAAGCAGAGTTAAAATCTCTAGAGAAACGTGGTGTGTTTGGACCTATAATGGAAACACTAAAGGTTATAAACCCTGTTTGTTTTAAAAAGGTGTTCGTAAGAAAGCTAAATGAGAGAAATGAAGTTGAAAGATACAAAGCCCGACTTGTGGTACAAGGTTTTTCTCAAAGGCCCGGTATTGACTATGAGGAAATATACTCCCCAGTTATGGATGTCTTTACTTTTAGGTATCTAATTAGTCTCGCAGTTTCTGAAAATCTCGATATGAGACTTATGGATGTTGTAACTGCATATTTATATGGAAACCTAGATACTGACATCTATATGAAAATCCCAGAAGGGTATACAATGCTAGAGATAAAGTTAAATATCATTTGTTCAATAAAACTAAGACGTGCATTATATTGATTAAAACAATCCGGAAGGATGTTGTATAACCGTCTTAGTATATATTTGACAAATGAAGGATACAAAAATAATCAAATTTGCCCATGTGTTTTCATTAAGAAATTTATAAAAGGATTTGCTATAGTAGCAGTATATGTAGATGATATAAACCTAATTGGTCCTCCTACAGAATTGGAGAAAACTACTAACTATTTGACAAAAGAATTTGAAATGAAAGACTTGGGAAAAATGAAACGTTGTCTTGGCTTACAAATAGAACGAAGTTCTAATGGGATTTTTCTTTATCAATCCCGATATAATGAGAAGGTCTTGAAACGATTTAGAATGGACAAAGCACATCCACTCAGCACACCCATGGTTGTGCGAAGTTTAGATTTGGATAAAGATCCATTTCGACCAATGGAAGAACATGAAGAAGTTCTCGATCCAAAAGTGCCATATTTAAGTGCCATTGGAGCACTTTTATATCTAGCACAATGCACAAGACCAGATATTACTTTTTCTGTTGGTTTATTATCAAGATATAGTTCTGCACCTACGCAAAGATATTGGAATGGTGTTAAGCACATCTTGAGATATCTTCGTGAAAAAATTGACATGGGATTATTTTATCCTTCTAATCCTACCAACAACCCCCATCTAGTTGGTTATGCAGATTCAGGTTATCTTTCTGACCCCCATAAAAGCTGTTCCCAAACAGGTTATGTGTTTATTAATAACCATGCAGCTATATCTTGGCGATCAACAAAATAGAGTTCTGTAGCAACTTCTTCTAACCATGCAGAGTTAATTGCACTTCACGAAGCAACACGAGAAAGTGTGTGGTTGAGATCAATCATTAGACATATACGAGGAAATTGTGAACTACCCCTAGTCACAAATGAGCCAACAATAATTTACACAAATCACTTTGTAATTGTGTTGTCGGATTTACATTACCCACAAATTATTTGTTTTGTTGACTTTGTTGAATGCATAGTACAAAATTTAAGTTGTGCGAATTTAGTAAAAAATATTATAGCAGTGTCCTATTAAATATCAAGAAAACTAATTTAGAAATTTCGTCAAAGGCTCCAAATTTTATTGAGACATCTCTGTATCCCAACACCTAATTTGCAGAAAAGGAGAGTAAGCGCAAGATTTGAAGATGGTGAAGTTTGAACCTAGAGGCAAGAGCATCAACAACAACTGAAGTGGCTGACCCAAAAACAAACAAGAATCTAACATTATCCAAAGAAGATACAATTGGTTATTATGAGTAGCTAAGATGCGGTGGCCAGCCAATATAGTTGCCACTATATAGCAGTATTCAAAAAGGTTATGATAGCTTGAGTGTTGCTTTCAAAAAGGACATTCTAAAGCTTATAGTTCCATTGCCCAGTAGACTGTCTCTTAAGGATAGCCAATCCATCTGCTAAAGTTTATAGTCTTATTCAGTTGACTAGCACGAGTGTTACTGTGAAATTATGGGTTGTTTTATATCGGGGACAACGTAACTGAAATTACAACTTGCATTATGGGGCAGAACTGCGAATAGTAGATCTAGCAATAAGTTAAGAGTTTGGGTCGACCTTAGACGAGTTGGTGGTTGGTGAATTGTGATTATTAAACTCTAATCTTGATTAATTTGACATTTGCGATATAAAAGCAAAGAAATGAGTTAGGGTTGACTGTAATTACCTTAATAGGGTTGACGAGTAATGAGTCAGTTCAATTCTAATGCTGACTTGTTTAACTAACTGGTCGAGTTAAGATAGAGTTTGATGAGTCAAGTTTGGATAAAGTTGACAAATTGGGTCATATTTTGCAATTTGACCCCTCTAATGAATAGTCTTAAAGAAAGCGACATTATAAACGGATCGCTCGTGGTACACAACCCATTTTAGACCATGGCGTGTGGTGCTTGGTTCTCAATCCGGGGTGAGTTATCAATTTAAAAAAGTATAAAATATAAAATTTGAATAGAGGTTGAAGATGGAGTGAGCCAAACACCCGATTAGCTCAATGCGTGTCCTCCAACAAAATGTGGGTGCCCATAACAACCATCTTAGCAAGCAAGTGTGGTTTATCCATTTGCATGATAAGATTCATTTTCCCATGTACACACAAATTGCACACACTTCCGAGGGGACTTTCAAATTTCGAAGTTATGGAATATTCTCCGACTCCGAAGAAGGGTCCCACCAGCACCGACCGACCAACCGATGGTCCCCAAAATCCTTACACATGTCATGATGACCTCGATCGGGAGGACTAGTACTTGTATTTTGTTTGTAAAAGCAAGCACGCCCATCCGCAGATCTTTGCGGTCACTTGCCCCACATGCAAAAAGCCCAATCAATCAACGCTCCCTTCTTCCCTTCCCTTGTTGCTTTCCCTTCTTCAAAGGTCATTTCACTTTTGAATCTGTGATGCTTTATTTTTATATATCTATCCGTGCCCAGTCACGCTCTGATAAGATTGAGACCTAGAGGTTGTGTTTTGACTTTACAGTTTTGAATTAATCTTAAATTTTAACATTTTTTTTTTGTCAATCTAAATCTTATTTTATGAGATCAATAGCTCGATTAACCGCTGTAAATTTGAATTTTCAAGTTTTACATAGGTCCTGTTTGGTATGCAGAGAAAATTTGCAGAATGTAAATTACCACAGCTGTGGTAGTGGTAGTTTGCATGGACAAACAGGACCATATGTATCCTAACTAGTAGAGGAATACCATACCAAGCAGCTGATTTATCAATTTAACTAGGAATAACTGCATATGCGAATTTTTCCTGCATACAAAGTAGAGCCATAGATACAATTCACCAAAAAACTTAGAATTCACACATCTATTTTCACGCATGAAGATCGTACGACTATGCGCTTCAGTGCAGAGAAAAGGTGAACGCCTAGTCCCAGCTGGTTCGATTGTTTTCCTAATGATAAACACAAGGCTCCTCCACCACCTCCTCTGAAAAAAGGAATAATGGTACTAGTACACTCGAACTTTGAAATAAAGTTTGATACTCAACTTTGTAGAGTCTACACAAATATGATCTATAGATTGATTTTTTGTAAATGTGTTCTCATTACCATGTAGATTATTCTTACAAAAATCATCACATTCTAAAACTTATAACCCCATAAAAAATTGATTGGAAGTTGATATTACAAATATAACCAATTTCTTCACTGTTAATTTTTAATTAATTTTTAATAGGGTTTAAAATTTTAAAATAAACTAATTTTTTGTCATCCGGTGTCAAAATTTAAAATCAAAGTCCGAGTGCACAAGTAGAAGGCTGGGTCAAAGTCCACTTGTACAAGTATCATTATTCCTAAAAAAAGAAGTATCCCCTTGTTGGTTCATAGTTATTCAAAGGGGGACGGGATCTACACAAGGGCAGCTGTGACTGCCAAAAAAAAGGAAATAGAAAAACAAGTGGCTGTAAGAACAGATCTCCACTATTGTAAGGGCAAGTCAAGTATCATTATTTTGTCCTTCATTTAGTTGGGGAGACATGGAGTTATAGAAGACCTAGCTCATTATCTCACGGGTTTCTCAATTATCCTCATACTCTCATCATTTTCAATTTATCCTCTTCTTTCTCGCGATACTTTGACATTAAAATACTGCCAATCCACATCTCACCAACTTGTATGGTTGAAGCCCAACCCAATAACATTTGTTAATCAAGATGGCCCATTAAAAAACATAAACTACCAAAAGCTTAGAGTCGTGTTATAGGCGTCCTCCAAAAGTTTATTGACAAGCCCGGTTATACGCACCCTCGAGTTTGCATTTTTTTTGTTGTTGGCAAGCTATAATCTTATTGGAATCTATAATTCAAAATCAAACTTTTTCCGTTTAAAAACTACGAAATATGTGGGAATACCTAAAACGGAATTGACTGATAATTTTTTGAAAAATTGGAAGACCTAATATCCTCTTCTATCAAATGGAAAAGAAAGTTTTACATGATGAAGTGGTTTAATCAAAATAGGGACTGCCACTAGCAATTGTGGAGTCAAACTAAATTGATCAAGTCAAACCTAACGAGATTGCCAATAATATTTCGGGTGGTGCCTTTAACTAGGGCAAGTTTTTCTGACCTATTACACTACTTTGCATATCTTACATAGAGGTGATCTAAGGACCAATTTTTCATGCTAATCTTCTTTATATAGATTTTGTTTGACTTTGGGTATTGGTTTTAGAGGAAAACAAAAAAATGATAGACCCATATAAATGTCATTAGATCACTTCAAATTTCATGCACTTAGAACTCTCGAATTTGTGTGAGGTCATCAGACCACATGCATATAAAAGGGTTGCTAGGGAAAAAAAATTCCACCATTTGATAAACGGGTTAGGATAGTATTGGACTTGGAGTTGACTAATTCTAACTTGCTAAACTTAACCTAACCCTAGCCCTAGCCCTAGCCCGTTTAATTTCACGGTTGCAAATTATCGCTGATTTTTAGTGAAGGTTTTAGATGGAATCACGAATAAAATAGACAAGCGAAACGACAAATTGACCCCAAAAAGAAAAGAAAATTAAATGAAAAGAGTCGGTTTCTCTGTCTAGAAAAACACCCGTCACATATGCAGCAACTAAAGATCCCAAATCCCCAAAGTATATTGCTGTTCTTCTTCTTCTTCCTTGGAAATTTAAACAACAGTTTCAGTTTGACAGCCTTCAACTCTCTGTGAGAGTTATAATTATAGCTACGTTCCGTCTCCATTACGGCACCCCTGATCTTAATTCTTGGTTCAAACATCAGCTAGCGATGATTCCCATGAATATGACGACGGTTTATGAAGGAGGTATAGCCAGCAGGAAGAGAAACAGAAACAGAAACAGAAACGAAGAAGAAAAAGAATCGTCGATTAAGATGAAAAGAAAAGCAGCAGAAGCAGCAGCAGCAGCAGCAAAAAAAGCTCCGAAGAAGAAGATAAAGAAGAGTTTATTGGTTGATGATGAGAGAGAAAAGAAAGTGTTGGTGGTGGAGGAGGAGAGAGGAGGAGAGAAGAAACAGAGGGGATCAATTATTAATGGAGGAGATTCTGGTGATAATGTTCATGAATCTTGGAGTAATGTTGGAGGAGAGAAATGGGAATTTGAGGTTTTGATGGGTAGTAGTTGGGATTATTATTATGATGAATTATGGCCGCCCACTAGTTGTTATTGGAGTAGTAGTAGTTGTGTTGTGGATGAACAGATGTTGTGGGCTGGTTCGATTTGGTTTCCTTTTTGTAAAGAAATAGAAGAAGATGAATTGATAAATGAGGCGGTTTGGGAGGATGATTTGTGGCACATCAAACATATTACAGAAATCCCATCAATACCCCCCATTAACAAAACCAGTTACTAGAAGATGGTGATAGACAATTACGGAGGAACAAAAAGAAAGAGATCTAGAGAGAGAAAGAAAGATCTAGAGAGAGAAAGTGATCGAGTTTAGGTTTAATGATTTTCTTTTCTTTGTTTTAGTTTGAAATGTAAGGTCTGAAATTTTGTATGTAAAACTTGAAATGGTGAAATGTGCGAGTCTGTGACTACCTTGCATGTGTGATTTAAACATCAAACCTTGTGATCAATGTTATGAAGCACTCTTGCAAGCAATTGGCCCAGCACCACCACTCCTAAATAACGAGGCAGACACCTCCTCGTGGTCACTTACCCCAAAAGGAAATTTCACGGTGCAATCACTATACGAACATCTCAGTGGTAACCAAAATTTGGACTTCCCATCTGCAATAATATGGAACTCAAAACTGCCCCCAAAAATTTGCTTCTTCATGTGGCAGGCGTCATTGGGAAAGATCTTAACACTGGACAATCTCAAAAAGAGGGGGCATCAACTGCCAAATGCATGCTTCTTATGTCTACAATGCGAAGAATCACCCGACCACATCTTATTACATTGCCCATTCGTCAAATCTATATGGAATCAAATTCTCCCACTCTTTGGTTGGTGTTGGTGCTTCCCCAAAACTGTTCTCGATCTGGCATGTTGCTGGTCCTCAAATGGCTTTTCCAAATCAGGGAAGCTAGTATGGCAATTTATACCGGCAGCAATCTTTTGGACAATTTGGCTAGAACGAAACCGCCGTGCTTTTGAAGGGAAGATCAAGGATTCAGATAGGCTGACATTCGAGGTCAAATCACTAGTTCACTTTTGGACGACCTCGCTATATTCAGAATTTAGAGTCCCTTTCGCATGTTGTATTTTCAATTGGGATGCTCTGTTCTTGTAAAATATCATTTCATCCAATTCTCCCCTTTTGAAGCCATTTGGCTTCTCCACTTGTACATAACATTCTTTATTCCTTACATTTTATTTAATCTAGTTTTTCTCTCAAAAAAAAATTTTTTTATGTTCAGACATTCTCTGTTCGACTGATCTTTAATGGCCTGCTTGTTCGTATTATACTCATATTTGCAGAATCTTCCTGTTTGTGATTTTGTTTCTTTACATATTGTTTTCTGGCATGTCATTTTTCGTTCCTTCTTTTACTCAAAGATCTTGCTTTTTGGTTCTAGGTTTTTTTTTTTTTTTTTGCTTTCTTTGTTGAAGTAGGAATGAGAACGAAACCAGAGCGGTCAAAAAAATGTCTCTCCTTCTAGAATGCCTAAGGAGGAGCGAGGGTTGTTCTATAGCAAGAGCATTACCCCGTACCACGGTTCTAATTACTAAGGAAAAGTAATGCTATAGAGAAGTTTTTCTTCTAGGATCTATACGGAGATGATGCTAATTTTGTGTGAGCATGATTTCCTCACTATGTGGATCATAGCCACTTAAAATCATATCATTCTAAGACATCTAACTCTCTCATTTATATGGTGAAATTTTGAGCTTTCTATTACACCGTTAAAATTTAGACAGTAATTTTAAGGGAATTTAAAGTTTTAGAACAGTATAAATTTTGTTGAAAACGATTTACACAGTAAAGAGATCATCTTCACCAAAATTAACCCTTAGATCATGTTTTAGACCCTACAAGAAAAATCTTCATAGCGTTACTCAGAAAGAGAGAAGCCAGGACCGCCAGGTGTAGCGTTACTGAGAAAGAGGCGAGGCCAGGTGACTGTTTGATGCATATGACCGTTTTCAGTTTACATAGAGCCAGCAAAACTGGGCTCGACTTGGGCATGAGATCCTGGTTCTCTTTTAACGCTTGGGAAGTATTGTTCGGATAGAGTTTTCCCCCTTTGTAAGCCCATTTAAAATGACAGTTTACACAGGCCTAGCGAGTGGGGTATATTTTTCAAATTTGGGAGTGCAACATGGAATCACAATTTAAATTCCTCTAATCCAAAAATTACAGAGTTTGCGACTGGCTGTCGTATTTGGATAGAACGAAATATTAACAGAGTTTTCAATGAAAGAAAGAGCACAGTTGATGATGTTATACTCAATGCAAAATCTCTCCTATATCTCTAGGTTACAACTAAGGATATTTTCAGAGGGTAATAATTTTGAAGATCTAGTTCTTCATTGGGAGGAAGTTCTTTTGTTGTAAAATTTTATGAAGGGGAAGTGACTTATTGTATTTTTGGATTTTGGGATATAATTCCGTTCTAGTGTTTGGTTCGTTTTTATATTACGAATTACATTCTTTGAGAATGTGAAAATTAAAAGAAAGGTGGATTTGTGATTCAGCTCCAAATTAATCACATGTGCAAAAGTGATTCTATTTTAGTCATTCAAACATTCTAGACTATTATTATTTGAAATGACTTAAAATGAAGTAATATAAATAGGAGTGCATTTTTGTACTTTTATCTAAACTAAACATAATGTGCAACCAGTACGTCACATGAAATGCTAAAAAGCATCTCTTAAAAGAGTAGCATGGAAGTTGCTATGTGAAAGACAAGAAAAATTACTCAGAATCTTGTATTAAAATGGTTACAGCTCTTACCTTACAACTTAGAAATCCTGATGAGTTCAACTCCCTTTGGAGTGCACTAGGGGTTTATTCCCTAATGTACTAGGGGAAAATGTTATAGGAACCCTGAAATTGCACCCAAAATTATGCCTCTTCATTTTAAAAGTGGTATGAGGAGTAGGAATGGAATTAATGTTTGGTCAAAATTTGTTATGATTGGGTTTACTTCAATAAAGTAACTAGAGGTATTCCCGTAGCATTACCCATGCACTAGGTAGATGTTATAAACAGAAGGAACACACTACTCTGAAAATTAGTTGGGTGCTCTAAGAGGCCTTCAGCATCTCAATTAATAATAATAATTATTATTATTATTATTATAATTATTATTATTATTATTATTATTATTATTATTATTATTATAATAAATTATTTTAAATATACTCTTTTTTCTTGGCTATTAGAGAGTAGCACATGTGCTAAGTACTCTTTTAAGTGTTGTATACTTTCATTCCTCTTATTTCACACATTTCTCCGTCTAACTTGTACTATTTTTCCTTGTGAGAAACGTTAATGTGTAAGTCACTAATAATAGGAATTTCAAGTGTTAATTATCCAATATAATCAAGAGAAAATATAATAATATATACATAACATGTGACTAACAAACACAAATATCAAGTATTTACCTTTCATATATAAATAGTTCACATGAATGTAAGCACACTTGGGATTTTTAATGCAAGTGCTTACCACTAGTGATTATTCTGTAGGAGTTAAGGACGGCAGAGCAGAGGTCCTCTATATGGATCACTCAATGAATGCTAGGGAATGAGTTTTAAGCAATTTGTGTCTCTTTCTACCTTTGTCTGTAGCTAACAGCCATTGGGTGGTTCATCTAGTTGGTAGACTCGGCGGGCCTCCATTGATGCAGCGAAAAACGAAATCTTAAATCACTTTTAGAACTCGAAATAACTCTTAAATTATGAGAAAACTCAAATTGTATTAAGCAAATAAATTAATAATAATACTTAAATTGTCTTGTACATCTTCTTATATAAAAATAAAGGTTAAAGAAATTTCTAATGAGGAAACTACTAATTAACAAAAGAAAATTATTCAAATAATAAAAATTACTAACTAAAATATAGAAGTTACTAAATTTCTAATTAACGTCGATCGGACCCATAAAATCTGTCCTACATCATCTATTATTACTTTAATCTTAATCATAAAAATGAGAGTCCGCCCAACAAAATTAAAAGACATAATTTATTATTGATAATTAAAAAGGTCACAATATTTATAGCCGTAGCTCTTAATTGTTCATCACCAACAAAACATACTACATATAATAGATACATCAATGCTCATCATCCTTTTCGTTAAGTTGGAGATCCGAAAAACAAACAGCAAATTGAAAAACAAATTTCCCAAAAAAGAACCCGAAGAGTAGAATGAAAAACCTAGAGAAAGACCAACCAGTACCCTCATGGCAAGGGGATTCACCATGGACATACAGGGGGTCCTAGCTAGCTAAATGTACTTAGAAGCTAGGGGGCTTGTAAGCAATGAAACTGATACATTGCACTTGACGTACGTTGTCGAAGCCGATGATCCTGATGAAAGAGTCCGGGTACGCCTTCTTGGCTTCGTCGAGCTCCTTCAAGACCTGCAAAGCATCGGTGCATCCAAACATAGGGAGCTTCCACATGGTCCAGTAGCGACCGTCATAGTACCCTGGGGTGTTTCCGTGCTCACGGTACACGAAACCCTTCTGCATAACACATACGTGCAAATATACAATGATGAGTATGTGTACGGATCATATTAAGTATATGTTTAACATAAAATTTCATTTTTTTTTTAATGATTATGTATAATTACTTACCGCGTCAAATTCTAGGCAGGGAACCCATCCTTTGCGGAGAAGGTACTCGACTTCCTTGGCTAAGGCCTCGAGAGATAGAGGTGGGAGGTAAGAAAGAGTCTCGAACTTCTTCAAACCAGATGGAGGCCACACCTGATGAATGAATTTCAAGCAAATTAGCTAGCTTAATAAATAATTCATTATCATATTGAAAGGGTATACAGAATCATCTTCATAAAAAATCAGATCATTTTTTAAATTCTTAATTAGCCTTTTCAAAAAATTGATTGAAATTTTACAGTAAAATGGATAATTCAAAACAATTGTGAGGATGAGCTATATGCATGATAGGGAATTTATCTTGATAAACAATCAGGAATCAACTGTTAGATCATCTCCATGTAAATTAGCCCCCGATAAACTTATGTGATTGACATGGTATATATAATAGAAAGAGTGGTGTAAGTATGTTATACCTGCATGCACTGGACTCGGCCACCATTGCTAGGCAGGGAAGTAATGTCGTTGTTCTTGCGAGTGACGGGGAAAGCGGCGGTCGACCGGAGGCCGGAGAAGGGGGCAACAACGCTAGATTGAGCCTGGGGGGCACGGTTAACAGATGCAACAGCAGAGGATGAGATCAATGAGGAAGCCATTATTCTTCCTTTAGCTTACACAAACACAGACGCCTAGTGTTCTCTGAAGGGGTCTTACTATACTTCCTTATCCTATATATAAACTCATCAACTTAACAATTTTTTTTTTTTTCTCTGGTAGATATTTTACTTATCCCTGTGGTTCAAATTCAAAAACAAGTAATGTGAACAGATTTTGACCGTTGGATAAAAAATGGAGGGTGAGATCACTATATAAAATGAGAAGAAATTTGGATTGCACCCTTATCGTTAGGCACCCCTATCGGTGTGACACGTGGCAGTACTTCATAATCTTATCTTAATCGATTTTGTGAGGACATGAACGAGTGATGGCCGTTTGCCTGTTTTTGTCAGTGTTTTATAGCCCTTCATTTTCTATCGAAAATGCTCCTATCAATTTTAAGCTGTTGGAGATAACATAATTAGGTATTGCAAGTAGTAGGATATTTATAATGCTACTGTTGAGTTTTAATCACAAATGTGGGTCATCATATGGAGTTACATCAAGACCATCAATCAGAACCTTCCATAAGCACCATAAGATGAGCTAAAACTATCAGTATTAACATAACTATTAGGTGGCATGTTTGTTTTTAGTTAAGCATTCGAATTTGACTTGTGCAAAAATTACCTTGTATTATGGTAGATCTTCAAACTTAGAAGTATTAAAATCAACTCATCTAATTTGAAAATGCCTTTGTCTCAAGTTCAAATAATTTTTTTTAGCTAAATATTTACTCTAAATGGGAAAAGTACATTAAAAATACCTTAGTTTGGGAAATTGCACCTAAGTTATTATTTTCATATTAAATACAAAAACAACACCTTCCTTCAATTTTTGTCCAAAATCTTCCAAAAATACCATATTAGCTTTTTACTGTCTAGACCCTTTATTCTTCAATCTAGACCCAATTCTAGACTCACATATGGGATCATTTCATCTAAAAAGTAAGGGTATTTTAGAGTAAAATAAGGGGTGGGTGATGTCTTCAATCTAGACCCTTTATTCTTCAATCTAGATCCAATTCTAGACCCACATGTGGGATCATTTCATCTAA
The DNA here is from genome assembly GCA_002174775.1 of Macleaya cordata. NCBI lineage: Eukaryota > Viridiplantae > Streptophyta > Magnoliopsida > Ranunculales > Papaveraceae > Macleaya > Macleaya cordata. The sequence continues at coordinate 384,104 of MVGT01003194.1, forward strand.
AAAGTCAGGGTATTTTAGGGTAAAATAAGAGATGGGTGATGTTTTGGTTTTTAGTTTCAAAATAGTGATTTGGGTGTAATTTTTTAAAATTAGAGTGTTCTTTCTTTATGTAGCTTTCTCACTCTAAATATCTAAACCTATAGTAATCTGACCTGGAATGGGAGCAAAAACAAAAGCAAAATGATATCGTTGAAGCAACAAATTAAAAAATACACCTAATTCTGAAATGCTTTCGATGCATAAATGTAAAGAATGTGGTTCAAAGAAGAAGCGCGAGATTCTAGAACTGAACGTCACACTTATACCACAGGTCTACTTACTAACTAGAAAAAAAAAAGTACAAGAATTCAAAGAAGTCAAATTCAATTTTTTTCAAGAGCGTTGCTTTTTGGACCAATAGACTTACAAAATAAATGTCTGACGCTTATGTGTCATAGTAGGTCCCACTGCCACATAAGTTGGAAATCCTCTCGTAACACTTTTGGAAGGGAAAAAATAGTGAATCCTACCCTGCCACATATGCATCTGGCACCAATTTTGTTGAAGTGTCGGTCCAAAAAACTTTATTGTTTTTTCACACGGGTAAACTTTACATAAGTCAGATCCAAAAGTCTGTCTATTTTTTGTGAACTAAAAATTTTTATGGAGGCTGTGGGAACAAATAAGGAAGAAAAAAGGAGAGGTTGTTGTTGGAGGGAGTTTTTGTGAATATAATCTCTCGGCCCATTTACATCTCAAACCACTCGATCTTTGCTCATAGTATGAGTGGAACTGGTGCTGTAATAGTGAAGTGACTGTCACCGGAAAATGTAGTGGTGGTGGTGGTTCCGATCTTGTGGTGGTTAAAATAATGTCCAAAAGCGTTTTTTTTTTTTTTCGTATGTTCAAATAGCAGTAAGGTCCCATGCATATTTGAGAGCTAGGTTGCCTAGGGAGTTTTGCTTTTTGCTCATGTTATTTTAGGAGTGTTTTATTTACTCTATTGTCAATCAGACTTTGATAGACTGGTATTGCAATGATCGTAGGTATTGTATTTAGGTGGATCGTAGCGAAAGCTAGTTTTCTTTGAGCTCACAGTCTCTTCGAGGCTAGGGCCACCTGCTCCAACTAATGGGCCCACGTCCACTGGCCTACCTCTATTCGGGCCCTACCTCAAGAGCTCTGCATACAAGTCATGCCATCTTTTTTTTTTGGTGAGCAAGTCATGCCATCTATATGTACAAGTCTAACTCGTCCCGAATCATCTTATTAAAATCTTGAAATTTGTAAGTTTTTTTTAGGCTTCAATTTTAGTGTAAATTTGCAACTAATTTTTTATGAGGTTGAAAATTTTATAATTGGATGATTTCTAGATTTAATAAAGTACAAGGTGAGCCCCAGATGAGTCCAGTTTAGTGGAGGCATTTTGGATGGGGAATTTGATCCATTCTCTTAAAATAAAATCATGTTATATATTACTAAAGAGTCATTTTATAGGCGTCCTCCAAAATCTTATTGGCAGGCCCCAGTTGTAGGCATCCCTACCCTAAATTTGCATTTGTTATGTTATGGGGCTTTAAAATTTCCCATTACTAAATATCCAGGGGCCTAACTTTTGTAGCACAGTGTATGGTCCAGAAAATATGCTCGGTCCATAGAAGTAGCAAAACCACCACATACACGTGAACAAAATTCAGCCCATTTATTTGCATATGGGCTTTTTTGGGATAGTATCACCATTAATGCTAACGCCTTAAAGTTCAAATTCACAAAATTAGCATTTTTGTTTTCGTGAGCACACAATTATCATTCAAAAACAAGTACTAAAATCATAATAACTTTCTTTATAGGGACTTTTTTTATTCAAAACCCCTTAAAATTATGTCATTAATAGTGATTATTACAAATTATAATTATTAATTAATAATTAGTAGTTACTACCTACCCTATTATTAATTAAAAATAGATTATAGAGACATAAAGTGTTGTTTGGCCTACAAAATAAGTACTTAATATATCCAAGATAGAAAGAAAAAAAAGAGATATTGAAAAAAATAAAAATAAAATAAAATAAAAAAACATTAATAAGTATACGTCATTAGGTACTAAATAGGGGAGTCAATCTTCTTTTAGCGAGATCCTTAAAAGGAAGGAAAAAAAAGTTGTAAATTAGTGGAAGAAACATCCGAATAAAAAAAAATCATCGTAATAAACGGAAGAATCCTGTGTGAAAAAAGATCAAAAGTAAATAAGATAGGAAGTAAACATTCACATGTATATAGTAAATGACATACAAAATAATATACTTAGCACGGGCTTGTATTTAGTAGATGTTGTGACCCTTCATATATTTTTGATAAACTTGAACCCTGCTTTTTGTCATTGTCCTTCGGAGTAGCCGCAAAATTAGATTGTAGTGATGATCTTGTGATGATTTGGAGGGCAAAATTAAAGAGATGAGAGAGAGAGAGAGAGAGAGAGAGAGAGAGAGAGAGAGAGAGAGAGAGAGATATATATATATATTTGAGTGTAGCTGCTTCCTCCATATTTATAGTAGTATTTTGGATACCCTTTGGGAATGAAGAGTTGTGACTGGTGAGTGACAAAAGCTTTACTTAGGTATCTATTGTTGTATTAATTGTAAAGGGCTCAAGTAACGGTTCAAGTATATGGTAATTGTATTGCAAGAATAAAGGGCTCAAATACTTGGGTATCTTTTGATTAGCTTTTTGATAGTCGGGATTTGTCTGGTTTTTCCTTCTTGTTGTGGTTGTTATTGTTTCAGATGACTTTGCTTGTAACTTTTTGGCAGGGATCTTCGGCATTCCTTATGCTAAGGTTCTCTTACTGGTGTTAATAAAAAAATTGTATTGCAAGAGTAAGGCGCAATGGTTGTCACATTCATGCAACGGTTCAATGAAACGGCTGTTTAGATGATAATCGGCATGACCTTTAAAAAAATTGCGGAAGTGGAAGGTATGTTTGGGAGGCTATTAATCTTTAAGGGCTAAACTAAAGCAGTTAATAGTAATGACCTTTGAGTCCTAATAATCTTTCGTGTACGTATAGTTGTGGCTTTTGAGTTGGTGATGTGGCGTAGTAAAAATTGAGAGAATCAACATGTTAAATATGGGATTGCCACGTGGCGTTAGTGAGGTTCAATTATAACATAATAAAGATACCTTTTTTTCAGTCAAATTAGATTTACTATCGAGGACACCCTCAAAATTCCATTCGACTATCTATTCCTAAAGATTTAGAGAGAATGTTAAGAAAAAAAAAAAATGAGATGAACTGATTTGTAGTTTGGGGAAAAAAAATTCGATTTTTTTTTCGTTTTATAATTACAAAACATGTTACGAAACATGTGGAAATATCTGAAAAAGAACTGATTAGTTATTTTTTTTTTTGAGAATTAAGATCCAATACACTTTTCCATCAAATAGGGAATAATGTTTTAGGTGATAAAATAGTTTGACTAAAATATAGACTGCCACTAATAATTGTTGAATCAAACCCAATTGATTTAGTCCAACGTAATAGGGCCTGCCAATAACATTTAGTACCTTTAAAATTTCCCTTTAATAAAAACTCAAGTATTAAATAAGACTCAAATATGGCCCTAACTAATAAGCCTGACCAAAATCAGAGACCAACCTAACTATCAAAAAAATTTCAGAGACCAACCCAACCCTATGCTCAGTTAATGCCCAGCCCAGAGTGGCAGGGCCCAAAAATTTCAGTGTTGGGCAAGGCTCTGTCCTCATCTTCCTGCCCAGCCCATTTTGATCCCTTGTTGGATTAAAACATTTTCATTCTTATTAATAGAAGGATCAGAAGAAAAATTGGACCTCTGAACCTACTCTTTTTTTTTTTAAGGTTAAAATGGGCAAGGAATTATTGAAAAAAAAAAGGCAACAAGAATATGCAAGAGAGATACAATGAAAGTCTTATAAAACATAAAATTATAAGTTAATGATTAAGGTTAAATTAAGACCTCTAATCTTACTAAAAACAGGCTCACATTTCCAAGAAAAAAAAAAGTCCTCTTTATGAAAAAGAATTTAAAATTACACAATGATTATGGTTAAATTAATTAAGCTGAAGTAAAATCATGTAATTACAATATTGCATTAAACTACACAAATCTTTATCCATGTCATAATAGTGTACATACCTCAATAGCAAAACAGTAGTGCTCTTTGAACCCACCAAATGATAAAAGTTGTGTGATGCTTATATGGTTTGGTGGGTCCCATTGTCATGTAAGTTGGAAACTCCTTCAAAATACTTTTGAAAGGAGAAAAGTGGTGGGTCCTACTATATCACACGCCAGATTTGTAAAACCATCCATCCAAAATTAATTTTTGATAGAAATATGCTAGCTACAGTTGCCTGCCTAAATGTATAGGGGTGTATGTGGCATCAAGGGAGGCTATCGCTAACACTCCTCTACCTTGATATTAAGAGGGTGTTTAGCAACCACTTAAGAAGTTACTTTTTGACTTATGTATGGTAATCTTTTTGTAAAGTGACTTTTAGAAGTAAAAAAGTTACTTTTTTTTTTAATAAATTTTTTTTTATTTTCTACTTCTTAGAAGTTACTTCTCCTCGAGCATCATGTAACAACTAATAGCTCATCATATTTTTAAACTTATAAATCAGTTGTTTACAATACAAACTTCTCTTTATGTTTTACTTCTTAGAAGTACGTTTGCTTCTTCTTTTTTGAAGCAGAAGCATTTATACTTCTGGTTGCCAAACGCCCTCTAAGGGAAATGAACCACGAGCTTGCCCATGGTTGTTAAGCCTCCTCTAAAGGGAGGTTTTGGATTTGAGTCTCTCGGGGTGCTTAATTTGACTTATCTCATCATATAATTTCTCTTGTGATGTCTCTAATTGTTTGTGTGGTGCTTCACTTCTTTTCATATAAAATGCGGACGAATATTGCAAATGTCCATTTGGTAGGAGTTGTGATCGTGTACAAATTCAAGACCTCAGAATCTTCGATCTTGATGGACCATTCAATGTATGCTGTCATGTATGCATGTTTTATCCATATTTATTGTTCTCTTTTTGGTTCTCTTTTTGAACAATGATTTATCAGTATTATTCTTTTCTAGCCTTTTTTTTTTTTTTACCTGCTAGGCTAGCAACGATTGGGTACCTGGCCTATCCAATTACAATAAAGTTTTTTGGACCGATGTTTTTACAAAACGGAAATAATTGAGTTACAGCAAATTCCTATAGAATTTACTACAGAATTTGCAACCCTACAGAATTCCTACAGAATTCCTATAGAATTTGCAAATTACAATGATATGCATCTATTCGTAATTCGCACTATATCCTAAAGTGATATGCATATCACCGTGAATTGTGCTTGCTATACATAATTTTGTAGGAAATTTTGTAACCCTAGCACTATCGTTTACAAAACTTATGTCAGACGCTTATGTAGTATGGTGGGACCCACCACTTTTCCTCTTTCAAAAGTATTTTGAAAGAGTGTCAAACTTATGTAGTAGTGGGACCCACCATGCCACATAAGTATTGGACATCCGTTTTGTAAAACAGTCGGTCCAAATAGCAGCACCGATCCAATTAATACGTGAAGCCAAATATGCAACTAACTCCAAATTAAAACAGAGAAACAGAAAGAAGGAATTAATTCGGAAAAAAAAAAAAACAACTCATAGGCTGGGCCTAACATTAATAGATGAAAAAAAAAAACAACTCATAGGCTGGGCCTTAACATTAATAGATGACTTTATCAAACATTAATATATTGAGCTATCAATGCACTCATAATTTACCTTTTAAATTTTTTTTTTTTTTATAAATTCCAGTGGCACACATGTTCATCTATCCACATTTCGTCTTTGCATTGTCCACCTCTAATTTATAATTGATATAATACCAAAATGTTAAATGCTAAAAAGCAAAAAACCAAAATGGAGTTATATATACCGGTACAATATTGGCCTTTTAAATAAAAGACAACAAAACTTAGCATTGAAATTTGGTAGGTTAGAATTAAGTTTGTAAACAACTAGCAAAATTCACAACCAAACTCGATCCAAACCCGAGCCAGATCGAGGTGTATAAAACCCTGCCAAAGATGAAGGGTAGAGGGGCATTTTTATGAGTTTTGGTTCTATTCAATGATTAAATTTTGTTAGGATCAATCAGACCACCTAAGGTGGGCTTTTTTTTTTTTTTTTCTTTTTCTTTTTTTCTTTTCAAGCATGTGAATTTGATTTGTGTATTATAGAATCTGATATGTTTTTTTATAACTAAGTGTTCGAGTCAAAACTTTTAAAGTAAGAATTTAGCGGCTGGGTCTAGGGTTCAATTCTCACAACAAAGGGAATAAAATTTCAATTAATATTGAGTAGATGTGTCCTTCTACCTCTGGATATTTCCTATGCATGCAGAGCCAGGCTCTAAATCCTTGAGCATGAGCTAGTACAGTGTCACTTTAGGACTTCGATATTTTAGGGCCCATAGTTTTTTTTTTTTTTTTCTTAACTTATATATAATGAAATTTCAAATACAGTTGTCGATTCCTAGTGTCACATTTTTCAATTTGTTAAATTTATACCTCTAAAATCTCAGAGCTCCAATTCCTAGTGTGGATTTCTAGTCCAATTGTTTACGACTAATGATATTGAGAATTTTAGGATTTTCTATGAGCCATGCTACCATATAAGCTATCCTAGTTTTTATAAAATCAACTATATGCCATCCCAAGATCATACTGAGCCATCTTCATTTATAATAATAAAATAATAAAATTTTATATTTTTAAAACTATTTTTATAAAAATTTTATTTTAAAAAATAAAACCTCATAAAATTTCTATTTTCAAAATAATTCTTTCTCTCTCTTTAGATCCATATGATTTTTTTATTTTTAATTATGTATTAATTTTATTATAAAATATTTTATATTTTATATTAAAATTATATGATGGCTCATAGTGAATAACGGTCAAAATTAGGTCAAAATTGATTTTTACTAACATAAATTTCACATAGGATAACTCATAGAGAATCCTAAGTTTCTCAATATTATCAGTCTTATTTACTCCCAATTGTAAATTGTACTATTGTGAAACTAAAATCGTAAATAATAATAATAGTAATAATAATAATAATAATAATAATAATAATAATAATAATAATAATAATAATAATAATATATAAAAGTAGACCAGCAAAAACTTTTTGAGGGACCAGTGCCTCAAGTACTTAAAAATAACAACTCCAGAAAACAAATTGTAGGGCTTTTAAAACCCTCAAACAAAAACTTAATAGTTTATATTTTAGACTAGTGATTTGAATTAAAGTTTGAAGTGGTGATATCCATGTCCGGATCAAAAAACAAACCCATTTTAGAAAAAAGTAAAAAAAGAAAATGTACTAAAATGAGAAATTTAGGGTTACAAGCTAGAAGAAAAGGTCAGATTATATTATTGTCACCTTGTAATCTTTGCCCAGAAAAAAGGGAAACTAACAAAAGATTTTAACAGAGACAAGGAGAAGAAGCTAAGATACTAAAAGACAGCAAAAGTATGAAAAAAGCCAAATAGAAGCTCAAATAGTTTCAGCTTTATGACATAAGACTGACTTTAAGAGACAGAGATAGAAAAAATAAAAGGCTTTTTGGCTTTGGAAAGACAAAACCCGCTTTTTCCTCATTTGGGGGGATTGAATATTAGGGTCTTTAAAAGACCTCACGCCTTCTTCTTCCTTATGACCACCTTAATTCTCAAATCTCAATGCCCTTACTTAGTTTCTAATCTTAGCTACAATTAATAAAGACATAAAACTACTTCTCTGCTGCTTTCTCTCTCTACTTTCTCTCTCTAGCTAGTACTCTTTCTATTTCTACATATTTCTCATCATGCATGCATGCCTGGGATGATGAATGTTTGAACTTTGAATTGATAAAATTGGTGGATGATTCTCGTGCCTTCACATGCAAGATTTCCCAAAAAGGTGTTAGAATTTAAAATGGATTATTCACTGTGGGTAACCTTTGTGTTGTCTTGTATATCAAAAACATTATTGGAGTTGATCGAAATTAATTGTTTAAGGTACACTGGACTGATATGACTACTCTGGATTAATCTATTAGTAAATTCATATTTTACAGCATCCAGTGCTATATATATGTGTTTTAACATTATATATTATATTAAGCATGTGACTTTGTACAATGTAATTGAGTAATTATGGTACTATAAACTTTGGAACCCACGTTATCTAATTAATTGATGGCCAATGCATTTGTTAAACCTAGGAGGAGTAGTGCTGTTTCAACCGACCAAATTACAAAAGTTATTCTATGTGGTACGTTCGGTCCTACTATTATGTAAGTTTGAAACTCTTTCAAAATACTTTGTGAGGAAAAAAATAATGAATTTCACCCTACCATATAAGCATAAGGTACTACTTTTGTAAAATCATCGGTTTAAAAATTATTTTTGATGAAGGATCTTGGTTGTGTGTGGTTGGGGTGGGGGAGGACTACATATTCGATAAGATTTAGTGCCACATGCCATCCTATCATTAACTAAAATTTAATAAATATTTTCCAAAATGAATAATGTTAAATTTAAAGCAACTCCTATAATGCTCTTTACACCAAACTATAAAAGTAGTGTAAGCGACTTAGTGCACGGTTGGTTCAACACCAATTCAGCAGTACCCTAAAATAGAGCCTTTAAGTTTCGCAGTTATAAGCTTTTAATAAATGAATATATGGATGATACCTAGACCAAACCTAAATTGAGATTATTTTTTTTTATACTAATATTGACTCTATTATAGATCATCAATGGCACTTTAAAGTTGATGTTGAGATGACAACCACTTGCAAATGCACACTCATAGCAAACAAAAATAAAATAAAAGAAACAATATATAGAAAAAAAAATAATAATAAAGAGTTATTGGCTTCCATTTTGTGATTATTTTTAAAAAATATTATAATTCAAATTTGTAATTTAATAAAGAGAAATAGGTTTTCATCATTTTTTTAAAAAAAAAAGGTTTTAGGAGGCATGTTTTATAAGTTTGCTTCAGGCCCGGTGGAAATCTCAAAGTCAGCCATGTGCCCGAGACCACGATCCAATCCATTAGAGCTTCTACAATGCCATGTGCCGCCAAAATTTGTTGTGTCTAATAGGAAGCACACATATAGAAGTCAAAGATCTTCTTCAATACAAATGTACATTCAGCTAATGTGAAGCATTCAGCAAATGTGAAGCTGATGTGGTATGAGAATTGAAAGACATTTTCAAATTCATCATCTAATTCTAGAGGTTCATCTGGAGGATGTTTTCAATCCTAGTTAGCAAATATCATTAAATATATATCTTACTTTTTTTCTCTATTTTATTGTCACAATTAAAAATGAAGTGTCAACTTACATTTGCATTCAATTTAAATTGTGCAAATTTTATCGCCACTTTAGAATTGAGGCAGGATATATAGCCCCCCTTATATAGTCCAATAAAGACCTCTCCATCCGTGCAGTTGGTTTTCGATTTTTCAATGGTCAACATTATGACACTTGGTTAGGCAAATATGACTTTTGAGTCGGCTCACCAATCGACTTGGCTAATCGGGTGTGTTTTGGTCAATAGAATTGCAAGTGAAGGTGATTCCCCATCTGACTTCGATTGATATTTTGTTCAAATTGAACTATGTATCTCCAATTATCAATGTTTGGTTGGTCGCTAGAATTAGGGAAGGAGTTGGATTAAAATCAAACTTGAAGTGTTTGGTTCCGGTTGGATAATATATCCATAGAAAATTTATAAATGTTGAGCAAATTAACCAAAAAATGGTGAATAAATAAACAAAAATTGGAGAGATGAGAAAATTGAAATGTTAAAAAAGAAACCCTAAATTTTAAGATTGAGTTTTTCTAAATAAATTTGATAGAAAACCCAAGAATCAATAAAAAAAATCTATAAATGGAATTCAAAAAGAAATTGAGAAAAACCCTAAATAGAAAAGTGCCAAAATTAACCAAAAATCAATAAAAAAAAATTGATTCAAGCAAGCCTAGAGAAGTTGATTCATTTGCTCTTTTTCTCAAAATTGGCAAGCAATCACTTTAAAACCTTAATTGTATCCAATTTGTTGCAACCCCTTTCTCACTTTAAAACCAAATGAAAATATGCCAAATCATAGACTTCAATATGAATCTTTGGTCTTCGTCTTCAACTTGAGGGATTCACTATGTTACTTGAAGAAAGACACGAAAGAGGGGGAGAGAAGAGAGAAGACAGAGTTAGGGAAGGCGAAAAACCTATTCAGATCACCAGAGCATTTTAGGTTTTTAAGGCAAAATAAAATATGCTGAGATCTAGAAATCTAGAGAGAGAAACTGAGAGAGGAGGCACACAGAAAAAAAAAGGCTCCATGGAATCAGATTCCTGTTCGTGATGTCCGGTGACGAGATTTCGGTCGGTTATGATCCTGATTCCTGAAGTTCTCCTCCTACTTCACAGCTGATTTTGAGAAAAAATATTTATAGTATGTTCGGACAAAGGATTTGGGGGAGGGATTTTGTGGGGACCAGGGATTTGGTGGAAAAATCATGTTATATTTTTCTTCAAAATCTCTGATCCTTACAAAATCCCTTCCTAAAATCCCTTGTCCAAACAGACTATTTTAGCTTATTAGAATTTTGTCCACCTTTTAGCTGAGCCAATAAATGAACCGGCTCAAAAGTCATATTTGGCTTACCATGTGTCATTATGTAGACCATTAAAAAATTAAAAACTAACGGCCAGGATGGAGAGGTCTTTATTAGGCTACATTTGGGTTCAACTTAAATTGTGCAAATTTTATCGATACTTTAGAATTAAGAAGTCTTTAAAAGATAGTCTTGAGAACCACCATACCACATAAAAAACTGGAAGCATTTGTATTAGAGATGCTCTTGGAGATATCTGTATTCACGGAAGCAAATCTTTAAATGATATCCAAGTTTAGGCTAGTTTTACATCCAACGGTTAGGTTCACTAATTATAGCCATCGTTAGTCTTTATGCGTTTTGATTGGACGATAAAGCACAACCGAGCCGACCAAGTCAGCTGAATCGTCCACATCATCCTTGATTCCCAAAAATCCACGCAATTCATGTTTTACAAGCTCGTTCTATGTGTTATAACCAAATACATATCAAACAAAATTCCAAAAATATCTCTCCCTTTATTATTAGTTTTCCTTACAACCAGTTATTATTGACAAGAAGTACAAATCCATGTAATTTGACCACTCAAGTTATTACTTAATTTACTGGAATCTTTCCGTTCGAAACTGCAGTGAAAATTCAACTTCCAACTCCAGTTAGTGACACTCAGTGATCCCCCACCCCGTATATGAACTTGTGACCCGAATCATGACCTCCCCGACCGGGTTATTTCAGCCCAACTCAGCTCACCCGGTTCAAATTCTGGATTTGTTTTTAGGTATTCGCATGGGGCGTAGGATTTTTGTTCTGGGTAGAACTTAAATAATCAGAGTGTAGAGTAGGAACGGGAACGAAAGCAAAAGCGGGATTGTCGGTGCGGTTAGTTAAAAACTGTCCTTAGTTCAAAATTATCTTTGGAGCTGGAGTGTCGACGTATGGTTCGGAACGGGAGTGTAAAGATTTATAGTAGGAGCGTCACCACTATACCGCGATTTTTTGTTACAAAGGGTAGAACCTGTTGAAGAATATTTAGTTTGATCGACTAAAGCTCATGGTCGGTTAATTTAGTGTGTTTCTACGTATTTATTCTTGTGATGTTTGTGATGGTTTTAAACACTTGCTTATTCAGATATAATTTCTCTTGATATTTTGAGTAATGTTTGTGATGGTTTTAAATTCCCATTAGTCTAAATATAATTTGTTTGATTGATAGGTCACAAATGACCTCTTTGCCCTCGATTAGAAATCTAAATTGTGGAACAACAATTTTTAAGTGGATTTCCCTTTGAATTTGGGGCTCAAAGTTATTGAAGTGAGGCAAATTATTGAGTCAAAGAAGTCCAAAAAAAGGAGGCAAGAAAAATTTGCTATTTTTGTATGTATGCACCTCTCCTCTTGTCCTTTGACAAATCAAAGTATCTTTCGTCCTTTGACCTGAGTCAAAGGGAGTAGATCCGTAGATGCAGGTTAAATTAATAAATAAATAAATAATATTACCCCAAAAATCCTTACCTAAATCCCCTCAAAAAAAAAAATCTTTACCTAAATTCTGTGTAAATATTTTTGGCCGTACAACATTTTATTTTTAAAGAACAATTATATGAAAGTGCAGCAGCAGCTCACTGTCATCTGTTTCCGTAAAGCTTAATAAAACTTAATTTATTAATAAATATCACCGACAAATTTCAACGTAATGCCTTATTAAGCAGGCAAATGGCACATCTGTAATTTATCGTTGAAGCATAGGTAAATTATCAGGCATACTCTCTTGGTCTATAGTTATCTGTCATCACGTGGCGTTACTAGAGTAGCCATTCTCTCATTTCTCTTCCTTCCTTCCCCTGTTTCTCTCTCTAAAAACTGCTTCTTTCTCTCTCTCATCTTTTATCTTTCTTTCTTTCTCTCTCTACTCAACCCAAAATAGCCGTCATTCTTTCAGAATCTCATCACACAATGACATAAAGAGAGAAGGAGATAGCTAGAAGATCTCAAATCATCATACTTTTTTTTTGTTAATTTCTTTTTGATCCGATACTCATCAAAATCTAGCTAGCTATCCAGGAAACGAAATCATCAGATCATGTAATCATCAGTACTACTATTTTCTATAAAAGAAGAGTTTTTAGTTTCTTTTTATGTGGGATTTCCGGCGATGTCTTTGGCCGGAGGAAGGAGATCATTCATGTTCTCTCTGGTCTTCTTGTTAATCATCTCTGTTTTACAGATTTGGGTTTGCTGTGATAATTGCAAGGTAGGCGCAATTCGGATTTTTCCAGCTAACAACTGGGCAAATCATCATCACTATGACAAATTCTTGAGTGAGAAAAAGATGAAAAAGAACAGTGAAGAGATGTTCAAGAGGTTCTTCAATGGAGGTGCAGCAGGAAGAAGAGATTTTGATTTCAACAGAACTGAAAAATCAGGGTTTGAAGACAGCAAAAGAAGAGTACCCAGTTGCCCAGATCCGCTCCACAACAAGTAGGGGGTCCTTCTTTTTCTTTTTCTTTTTTTGGTTCTTATTTTTCACTCAAATTTTGCTTGAATTTATCCAAAATACCCACGTTTTTTTCATTATTTTGTTGATGGCATTGTTAGAAAGTTTAGTAAATTAGTGGGAAAAACGGGGATATTTTGGTTCTTTTCTCGTTTTGATTTCTAGTAGCAGAATATGTTTGATCAAGCAAAAAAGAAGGATCATAGTATGTACAGGCGCCAATGATGAGGTTTTTGTTTTAGTAAAGAAGATTAATTATTAAAGCCACTCTGTATTTCTAAGTTTTCTCTTGCTGTTCTTAGAGAGAGAAAGAGAGAGAGAGAGAGAGAGAGAGAGAGAGCTTGATTGTTTTAGAGAGAGAAACAGCTAGACTAGAGAGAGAATGGCATAAATATTACTGTAATTAGAATGATGATCAATGATTTTCTCTTGCTAAGTGAAGAATGAAGATCTATCTGATCATCATCAGGCCGGATTAAACCCATCTTTTAGATTTTTTTTTTGTTCTATCTCTCTCAGGTGGATTTTTCAGGTATACTTCAATTCAGAGTTGAATTTTTATGGAAATTACAGGTTACAGTGTCATACACTCATAATACCTCATTTTTTACCATAACAAGTAAAATGATTCCATTCTTTCTCAATTTTCAATCAGGTACTCTTGGTACTATAATATTCTTAAAATACGACTCAATTCAGAACCGTTCAATGCATATTCTCAATCTCATGATTACATTCCATGGTCTTGATTTGATGTTCTTAAAAACTATCCTGCTCATATTCATTTAACCTAATTTTAATGGAAAACGGTCATTATTCTCTTTAGACATGGAAAATTTTTATCACCACACTCGAAACTGCCACGTGTCACCCTAAGATCCAAAGTGATGAATTTTTTGAAATCTAACGGCTAGAAATTCCTGATCAAACATCCTTCCTTGGTTTGACTGAAGATGGACACAACTTTGATATTTTGACCCCACACTCTGAATCCGACGTGGCACTCGTTAAGGTCAGTTGACGATGATTCGATGAATAACTTTTCTCGGCCAACAATCTTCGCTGCATGTTTTTGACGGAATAAGACAAAAAATTCATAAAGAGTTGGTTTTTATTGAAATCGGGGGTGGGTTTTGTTTGTGACTTTATTTTATTTTTGCTTTCCAAACAACTTTATTTTAAGTCGAAAAGTCCTTTCTTTCTTTAAACTAAAGAAGAAGTCTTTTCATAATAAGTTAGTAGAAAAGTTCAGAAGAGTTCTTTTGAAATCCAAGATTCAATTTATAACTTTTTCTGAACTCTTTATTAATATAATTCACAATGAAAAGTTTCAAATTAGAAGTACGTTTTTAACCTTTTCTTTAATCTTTCCCCACGGTTAAAAAAGATTCAATAAAAAAAATGGCTTTTTTACTTGGTACATCAAATAAACGCTTTTTTTTTTTTTAATTATTTTTTTACAATTACATGCTTTGGATGATTTTTACGCAACAAATTCAAACTGATGGATGATTTGGAGTGGTTGGGGACAAAAGATTTCTAGTTTAGAAAAAAGCCAGATCTCTTGGCTCCCAAAATCTTAAAGGTGGGCCCTACATTTTCAACAATATTAGAATAGATGATGGCTCTCAAGATCTGCAATCTAAAAGGTTCCTGGTTTTGTGGGCCAGCTGATTTTTTTTTTCATCAGTAATCGTACGTACATTTAGCATCTGGGTTATCCATGGTTCATGCCACACGGTTCAAAATCTCATATCCATGGAAAGTATCGCTATGTTGAAAAATCTAAACATATATTCATTGAAACATTATAATACAATATTGAAATATTAGAGACGAAACACCTAAAAACAGTAAGAAACATTTGGATACATTTTGAAACATTCTGATGGGTCAAATAATAACGAATGAAACATTAATAAAATGACATGATTTTTTGAACCATGGTTCATACCCCTGTCATTTAAAATTTCTTTAGTCATAGCCATAGAATAGGTAAGGTGGTATTTGTTCTTTTAGACATCTCAGTCTACCTGATATGAATTTATAATCTGTTTGGACAAGGGATTTTAAGGAGGGATTTTGTGGGGACCAGGGATTTTAATGAAAAATATAACATGATTTTTCCACCAAATCTCTGGTCCCCACAAAATCCCTCCCCCAAATCCCTTGTCCAAACAGACTATTAATGTTATCAATCTAAAAATTTCAAAATCAACTCATTGAATTGTACATAAAGTCTAATTCAACTTAAATAAATCACGCTCTATGGTTTGAAGCCAAGATGTAGAGCGGTTGGAGGGTGTTTTTGTACGATTCACATTTTGTTTTGTTGCTCCAATAAATCTTGGTTCTGAGTAGATACGTGAGTAACGCATGTCCATATATCATCCAGCTCATTAGAGTATTAGGTGTTTTGCAATGAACCCAATAATCTTTTGACTCTTTTTTTTTTGAAGGGATTCTCTTACACCGCACTCAAAAGTCGAAATGATGGAATGTAGTAATGTGAAAAAAAAATACATTAAATATACCTTAGTTTGAGAAAATTGCACTCAAATAATTATTTTTAAATTAAATACAAAAACAACACCTTCCTTCAATTTTTGCCCAAAATCTTTCAAAAATATCTTCATAGCTTTTCATTGTCTAGACCATTTATTATTAAATCTAAACTTTTTATTCTTCAATCTAAACCCACATGTAAGGTCATTTCATTTAAAAAGTAAAGATATTTTGGGGTAAAATAAGTGGTTGGTGTTATTTTTTTATTTAGTTTGAAAATGGTGACTTATATGCAACTTTCTCCAAACTACATTGTTTTTAATGTATTTTTCCTGTGTAATGTGCACCCTCCATAATATTCCTTATCTAAAGCATAATTGATTTAAATATATATAACTTCTCTAGTGTTGGATGGAGTTGAGGGATTGTGATTATTAAAAAAAAATTTAGGATGAATTTGATCAATAAAACCACTCAACGGATCTACCTTTAATAGTAATTACATTCCCATTTGAAGATAGGGCTTTACATTATTTACATCAATATTGTTTGAACATATTTAGGGGGTTGAGAGAATTAATCAACAATGATTTCTGCACGTTTGAAGTAGGAAGATCGACGAGAGACATTTTTGTTAATTGTATAGGGATATTTATGTAAAAATAAAGATCACAAAATCATATTATTATTTTTTTGATCAGTAAAATCATATTTTTATTTATTAATTATTAATCTCTAAGACTTAATTAAACCACTAGGACTGGGGACTGGGGACTGGGGGTTACATGGATGTCAATCAGTCTCGTTTTCTGTTGTTTGGGACTTTGGGATGTTAAAAAACCACAAAAAGTGCTATCTAAGAGCGGTCTTCTTGTTTTTTTCTTTTTACCTACTATATATTTTACGAGTCACTCAAGCCTGTAGTACTACGTACTTTCTAGAGAGAGAGAGAGTTTAGTTTAGTTTTACTGTATGTTTTAGAGAGAGAAAGTAGGGATGTAGAGGGAGAGCAGAGTTACCGATGATGCATGTTTGAGTGAGAGAGTGGCGCGTATAATGCGGCGAAACAAGTTAAAAATGGGGGGAAGTGATTCGTAGCCGTGAGTTTTGTCTTCTTGTTGTTTGGATTTGGAATCAAATTGACTTCATT